>OY856186.1:421843167-422443167 GCA_963693315.1 Diogma glabrata
ATATATATATATATATATATATATATATAAATACTATATAATTCGTGATTGATTAGTATTTGTTAAGTTCGAGTTTGTATTTTAATAACGAAAACGATAATGAATCAAACGTCATGGTGAATTATAATAGCCATAAAGTCGCGATTTGGCAAAAGTAATAACGAAATACGAGAGTCACTTAAGAAAAAAAAGTTATAAAAAGTGTAATTACTGCATAAAAACTAAAGTTATTTTGTTCATTTCACTTGTAGAATCTGGAATAGATTTCAGTTCATTGTGTTACAAATGCGCCATATTTTAGAAAATTCGCATTTGTATTCACGAATGCCGCGTTTGAAATAAAATTGCCAAAATTATTAATTGTGTTAACCGATAACTAAAAACAAAATAGTTAGGAATAAAATAATCTATGTATATATATATATATATATATATATATATATATATATATATATATATATATATATATATATATATATATATATATATATATATATATATATCCATAGATTATTTTATTCCTAACTATTTTGTTTTTAGTTATCGGTTAACACAATTGATAATTTTGGCCATTTTATTTCAAACGCGGCATTCGTGAATACAAATGCGAATTTGCTAAAATATGGCGCATTTGTAACACAATGAACTGAAATCTATTCCAGATTCTACAAGTGAAATGAACAAAATAACTTTAGTTTTTATTCAGTAATTACACTTTTTATAACTTTTTTTTCTTAAGTGACTCTCGAATTTCGTTATTACTTTTGCCAAATCGCGACTTTATGGCTATTATAATTCACCATGACGTTTGATTCATTATCTTTTTTGTTATTAAAATACAAACTCGAACTTTACAAATACTAATCAATCACGAATTAATGCAAGAAAGAAAAAATTTCTTTGAAAATAAATCACCGACTCGCTATCAATTTTGTTTTAATATTCAACACGGACTATTTTAGGTTAATTTATATTGTTATCAAAAATTTTTTTAAACCGACTAAACCTTTTGGTTTTTACTATCGAGCGCAGACTAATTTTATTCCTCGAAGATGTAACCATAAATAGTATATTTTCCTAAAATTAAAAGAGAAAGAGAAGATGTTGATTGCAATACCTTTCTTTCATTTGCCATACCCGGTACATTTATATTACGAATACACAGGGTATTCCATCCATCACACAAACATCTTCTTGTTGGTTTTTCTAACACGCAAAACGCGCACCGAATTAATGTACACCCTTTTTACACCAGCAAAAAGAACTGGTTATATTTATGTATTGAAATATTTATCATAATTCGTTTCATTATGATAAAATGTAAGAAGAGGAATTTAATCGTAGTAATACTTTTATTTCAATTTTTTTCTTTTTTAAATATTGCAGATAGAGTTCAAGTATATATAACAAAAATCATTATAACCTTGATGTACAAAAAAAGTTAGGTGTGCCGATGATTATTGTTGATATTTAGAGTTTTCATACTCGCATCTCTTTTGTTTGTTTTATATATTAAAACAAAGGAAAACGATAATATTATCTAGGTATGGTGGATGAATACATAACAATAATGAATACAGAAAAGCATGTGTTTGAAGGGGCGATCAATAGGTTTTTGGTACGGTGATCTGTTAAATGTAAAATTACGACAATGCAAAACGTATATGTGGGTAGGTCAGGGATGGAAATTATAGGATGAATTAACGAGAAGTCAGTCTTTGCTGTTAATGCAGATTTTTTGTCTGTCTGAACTGTCAAGCTCTAGATTTCAGTCAATACAGACAGCCTGCACAGAATCAAATTGTTCTGAATTAAAATCTGCAAACGATACACGTTGAGCAGTACCAAATTGTGAGCATAACAATATTTTTAGAACCCAAAGATTTAAAAATTGGTTTAGTAGTTTTTGGGGTTTTTTCGACCTTGAGCGATGGCCGGCAGATAGACCTATTATGCTTATATGTACTAAATACGATACAAAACGTTGAGAAATTCAAAAAAAGTCAGACAAGTGCGAATAAAATTCGCTCGTCAAGGGTTCCGTGAATGTAAAAGAACACAATATCAAAAATTATTGACAAAAAGTTGTGTTGTATGTGTCCTTATATTTCCAGACCATAGACCCATAACAAAATAAATGTTAAATTGTAAATGTCAATAGTAAATTACAATCAAATCTACATGGATCAAAAATGACAAAAAAATGTTAATTCAGGTTAAATATTATCCATAGATGTTTTTGGTAACTTAAGAAAGATTCAATTACACCAGCTTGTAAATGGATTAAATTTGATTATTTTTTCGGTCAATCGAGTGTTGAAATTTAGGGGGGTGGAAAGACTACACAGTAAAAATATTTTTTTTTTCAATAATACAAAAACTGTGCATTGCAAAATTCTAAAAAAAATTGTAATATTATTTAAATTAAGTGCTCTTTTGTTATGTAGACTGGAGTATGATAATGTAGAGTGGTAAAGTTCCCGATTTATTCAACGTCTGTTTTCTCATAATTCACAATTTTGCTTACCATAGGTAGTTCATAATAGTTTCTCATTCATCCACAATCTATAGTCATATTTTCATATAGTTTCCGTTACATAAATTTGTTCTTAGCATAAAACATTTAACAATAATATTTCCTTTACAATCTCCTATTATTGACTCACACTGCGTTTTCACCCGCATTACTTTACCATACTACTAAAATTTGAATTCTCTGGACACTAAGCGTACTTGCTCAACAAAATTTTCAAACCTCAAACAGCTGTGCATATTTTTCCAATCGTCGCAATAGAAAAAATTATTATCCTACGATCAGTTTTGTATTCGATTTCTTATATGGTTATTTTTATCAGTTTATCTTTCCGTTATAGATCTACATTTTACTGTAATACTATAGTAAGCTATTATTTCATAACACATAAACATCATAAGTTCGGTTAAACTTACGTTTGATTCATTTTTAATATTTCCTACAAATGTGTTGGAAATAACTTATTTCGTTAAATTGTCTTACAATTTTATGTATGACAAAATAACAAACAGTTTTGTTTTAACGGAAAAGGTCCTAACATTTATTAACATAACATGGATTAATATAAATTTCCTTTCAACGGAAACGCTTTGTCGAATTTTTCGATACTAAAAATCCTATTAAAGAGATGGATTGTAAAGAGCCAATGTCAACTAATGGCCTCTTTACAATCTCAAATTCTGTCATTTATAAGTAAAACCATTAGCTTGGTAAAATTTATAAAAAACGGAACAACAAAAAATATAAACTAACCATGAAAAAACATAACACTCTGCAATAAATATCTTCCTCATTAAAAAAGTTAAATGTTTTGTTTATATTTTTGTTTATAATTATTTAGTTAAAAATGCAAAACTTAAATAATATTTTTTTATATAAATTAAAGTAAATTTTAGTATTATGTTGAGTTGATTTTTAGAAATATAGTGAGTTGAATTAAAAGTATCAGTAGAGTTGTACTTTAAAAATTAAAATAGAATTGTGTTCAAAAGTTTTTTGGAAATTAAAGGTAAAAGTTCTTGCTTAAAAATTAAAACAGTGAACTGTGTTTGTTATGTTAAGCAGTAGACTAAAGGAGTGATTCGAGTTATTTAACATTTAAGTTTTCTTTTCACCTAATTTTGTGAAAGCTTACTAACTGTTTTTAGAGTTAAGTAAATCATGATCTTTGTAAAAAAACCAAAATATATTAAATTAACAAACAGTTTGAATTAAATCAAAAAAAATAATTGAATTAGTGGAAAAGCTAAAAGTGACTTTTATTTTTGTTCCACCTTTTCCCAATTCTGATTATGTTACGATACCACCGCTAAGGCACAACAGGATATATGATTTGTTGTTCTCTTAGTATATAATTCTTATTGGATTTTGTTTGTTGTGCTGTGAGTGCCGTGTTTAGTTAAAATTAAAATAACATCAACCATTATCTTTTATGTCTTATGTGAGATATTCATTCGTGAATATCAGAAGAGATGGATCATTTTTTTTGTTGATTCAGGCATTTTCTTTCATTTAAAATACACGTAGTGAAATTTTTAATTAGTTTAAATTCAATTAAAATAGTTTCGTCTATACAATAAATGTGTTAAATTAAAAATATTATTAGTTGCATTTGTGGTTTTTTCTTTTAAAACAAAAATCAAATCGTGTTAAAATTAAAATATATTTCGAATAATAATCTGTTTGTAAGTACACACTTAAGATTAAAAATGTTAAATTAAAATAAAAAACCAAATTTTTAAACCATTTTGTGTTGTATGGAAAATAAAATTTATTCTATGTTTGTGATTTTGATTGCTACGTTGTGTGATTGCAATTAGAAATTTGTCCTTCAAAGTTGGATTTAGTACAAAATCAATTCAAATTTATTATCAGTGATGGCCTGATTTATTTCAACGCAACATTTAAGTGAAATTTTTGTTGATACTATCGTCTGGCAACCGTATTGCAACGCAACAGTTATATAAAATTTTTTTTTGCTATTACTCATTTGCTCACTCATTTCAACGCAATATTGGTATCAAATTTTTACTGTTACCACTTATTTTTACGCAACATTTGTGTCAAAGTTTTGCTATTACTGCCGTATATTATTTCGACGCATCATTTGTATCAAAGTTTTACTATTAATACCGTATATTATACATACTTCAACTCAACATTTGTATCAAACTTTTGCTGTTGCCACCGGATATTTTACATATTTTGACTCAACATTTATATAAAATTTTTTTTTTGCTTTTGCTGCCGCTTATTTTACATATTTCAACTCAACATTTATATAAAATTTTTTTTGCTGTTAATACCGTATACTATACATACTTCAACGAAACATTGATATCAACTTTCTGCTACTATCACTTATCTCAACGCAACATTGGTATCAAATTTTTGCTATTACTACTTGTTTCAACGCAACATTTATATCAAATTTTTGGCTAGTACTACCGGATATTATACAGATTTCACCGCAACATTGATATCAAATTTTTGCTATTACTACTTATCTCAACGCAACATTGATATCAAATTTTTGCTGTTCTACTGGATTTCAACCGTATCACAACGCAACATTTGTTTTAAAATTATTGGTGCTATTGCTGCCGCATTCCGACCGTATTTCAACACATCAGTATTATTTATACGATTTTATCCATGATACTTTACCTGTTGGATTGTTCACTGCTGATGGAGGGCTAAGACCTTAAGACGTTGAAACCTGGAGGATTAAACATGGGGTGAGCGAACTTGATTTGTTTTATTTACTTTTTTTACATAGAGGTGTGAATGCGTGTGAAAGGGTGTACAAGTGATTGAATGGGGGCTTGCCTGTCGATGCGTGTGTGTGTGTGAGCTGGCGATGCGTGTAGCGAGATGCATGTAGTCTGAATTGGGAAATGATTCTAATCAAAATATTTTTTTTTGCTCCGAGGTAGCGTCTCGTTTTCCAAATACCTTTTCTTTTATTACATTACCTAAATTTATGAATTTATATTTTTAAGTAAATCAGAAATCATTCTCACATAACCTGTATTACAGGTTTGAGCTGTAAATATTTTTTTTTTGGGAATTACGTATGGTTTTATAAATTTTTAAAAATGATATTAATAAAGAAAAAGGGAAATAATTAATAAAGACTTTCACTATAGCGTATGACGCTCTCCCGTGCTCTAAGATTTGATTCACGGTTTACCAGCAATGGCAGTGGTGTACAAGCTGTATCAGATTGATCAGCTGGCAACAATACAACCTATGTTTGATTACTACCATCTGTGATACTTGCTGTGGGTCTTAGAGCTTAATTGTCTTGCTTCGCAGTCTGAGTGTGTGGGTGAATGTTGGCGTGTATGAAGCGTGAGTGTGTGGGCGTATGGGAATGATTGTGTGGGTTGGACGCGCTGATCGTGGTTCTTTCGCAAAAGGGGTCGCCAGAGTCTCCGTTTTTCACTTGTATTTTTTTCCATTTCTGTGTATTTTCGTAAATTGCGTACATTTCTGCATTTGTGTTGAAGCAGCAGGTAAAAATCTTTCAAATCCACGATGACTGAGCATTAGTCGTTACGGCGTTAAATTTCTCCAGGTACGCATCCTGCTATGCCATTCTCATTGGTTCGCTAATGAGAAAGCTCTTCATTACACTTTCATATGACACCCCACTCATTTGGGTCAAAAATGTTTTTTTTACTCCCCACACCCATCCCATAAACACACAGAAATATAATTATTTGAGTCTTCGCTATGATTTTCATTCAAAATTTACCAATATTCCTGTCTCTGTGAATATTTTCAAATTTTTCTGTCAATCATCGTCGAAACGTAGGGAGCGGCACGATCTGAATTTTGCCCTTTTTTATCCATAACTCAAAAACTGTGCTGTAGTTTTCATACAAAACTTACCAAATTTTTCTGTGAAATTTTACAAATTTTTCTGTCATTTAGTGTCGAAACGTATGGAGGGAACGGTCTGAATTTTGCACTTTTTCGACAATAACTCAAAAACTGGGCACCGCAAAATTCTAAAAAATATTGCAACGAATTTTAAATTAGGTGTTCTTTGAAATTACACCCCACTCGCTTGGATCAAAAAAGGGTTTTTTTACCCCCTCTACCCCAGTCCTCTAAACACACAGAAATATAGTTATTGGAGACTTCGCTATAGTTTTCGTACAAAATTTACCGAATTTTCTAGCTCTGTGAATTTTACAAATTTTTCTGTCAATCAGTGTTGAAACGTATGGGGGGGGGGCGGTCTGAATTTTGCACTTTTTTGACAATAACTCTAAAACTGGGCAACGAAAAAAAAACGAAAAAAAAATGCAACGAATTTCAAATTAGATGCTCTATCAATTGACACCCCACTCGCTTAGGTCAAAAACAGTTTTTTTTACCCCCTCTACCCCGGTCCTCTAAACACACAGAAATATAATTATTGGAGACTTCGCTATAGTTTTCGTACAAAATTTAGCAAATTTCCTAACTCTGTGAATTTTTCCAAATTTTTCTGTCAATCAGTGTCGAAACGTAGGGGGGGGGGGGGCTAACGGTCTGAAAGTTGCACTTTTTTTTACTATAACTCAAAAACTGGGCATCGCAAATTTCTAAAAAAAATTGCTTTGTTTTCTAAATTAAGTGCTCTTTCAAATGACACCGCATATGACCACATTTTAAATAGTGTTTTTACCCCTCCTCATATCCACCCCCTTAATAAATCTAATTATGAGAATATGCCACTTTTTTATATTTTTTATTAAAAACTTACTAATTTTACTATCATTCCAAATACATTTGAAAATTTTCGGTCAGATAGGTTCGGAGCTAATCGAGGTAAGAAAACACGAAAAAAATGTCATTTGTCCGAACTGCGAACTGCGTACAAATGGAATAGTTTGCCGGTACACTTAGTCTCAGGTGGCTTCAACCCACAGATGTCTAAAAAAAGCGTTAATCTACACCTTAGAACGCCAGTTGTTGTGGGACCCAGGTCTAGACCTAGGTCTTAAAAGGTATTTATGTGTTGTTGTGACGCATATTCTAAACCCTATTACACAACACATTTTCAAAAAATGGTGTGGTGTAAAATTCCAAAATAAATTTTTAAGGAATACTGAAATGAAGCCCTTTCATATGAACCCGTAAAACAATTTTGAAAAAGTGCGTGTAATGTGCATTAATATTGCATGTTACAAAATCACCGTGCATAAATTTGTGCATAACACATGTCGTACACATTATGTGCACCCATGTCGCAAAACGCCTTAGCATGCTAGTCGCATGTTTCACGAATAAATAATAATGAACGAAGGGAAACCTAATTTATGTAATATTAAGAATAATAAACAAAGAATAAAAAAAATGGAGAGGGAAAAAGTAGTTTAACCTTTTCGAAATTTACTGGTTAACTTTTCATGAGATAATATGACTTTCGTAATAATAAATTGATGAATTTTATTTTATTTGCAACTAAAATTATGTGCGAAAGAAATTTTTTAGTGAAGGTTAATGAAAAGATTCTCAAAAACAATCGGGCACTTTGAATAACTAATTTTAGTGATTCAAAACAATTATTATATGTATTTAATATTTTTTGTTTGTCCTTTTTTATGCCGGCTTACTAATATCTAAATTTATGTTTTTATATTATTCAGAAAATTATGGAAAATGAATATAATTTGTTATAAGTATTTAAATATTTAAATTTATGAAATCTGAAATTTTATGAAATCTATTTAAATTTTATGAAATCTGATTTTTTCATTTATATTGTAATGTAAAAAGAATTCCGAAAAAATGGACGCTTATTTACAAATGCAATCACTCACATACATTCTCATTTTACAACTTCAGAATACGACCACAATCGTATATGTCGCAATGACATTAACAAAAATATTTGTTATGTAGACTAGAAATCATCTAGACATAAAAATCATACATTAAATTTTAATGTATTTATATCTGAAAGTTCTTTTGTTTCATGTTTTTGTTTTCTTCAATCCTTCTTTGAATTTATGACAGATGTTTAGTTGAAATATTGTATGGGGTGAATTGAGGTTGATTACAATTTGGTTTTGTATTTCGTTGCGATTATGTAGAATCGTTATACTAATAAATCTAACTGAAGAACCATCACCATTCACATCTATTTCATAATATATTTTTGTAAACCTAAATGCTTAACCACATGCGTATTAAGTACCACATCCAATGTTGTTCGATATCGTGGGTTGGAAAGCTGAACAAAGTTGGTAATAGTAAAAAATTAACAGTTTACTGGCTAGAGCCATGAAAAAGCCGCCAAACTAGCACACAAGTACATATGCAACAACCTTTCATCGACCCAGAACCATTTTGTGAGGTGGGCATCAATGAATCGCGTGGCATCAATTAATTTTGATAACACTTTTACAAAAGATGGAGTTTTCAATGACACAGTTCCTTGTCATTAATTAGTTTTTAGACGATATTGTGCCAAGTGGAGCGAGACCTTCTGATTACCTGTTTATTTGAAACTTCAATAACATCATCTCCTGAAAATTGATTTAAATTGAGCTTTGTAAATATGCTTAAGTACCCAATTTTCTGGTATTTATAACATTTCAAAGAACATGGCACATAGAAGCTAAATCTCACCAAAAGAGGTTGTAGATACTTAGTTTTTGTTCCCAGTGTGCATCTGCATGTATCTCAATAATGATGTGACGACTATATCATTGATACGAGACTCACCTTTAAATACTTGTGTTCATATAATATTACTTTTTACTTCCTCTGCTCACAACTGCTCAAACCTGATTAAGTTTCAACTTAAACATTCCAACTTAAATTCTACCGACATTCAATGACCACCACACCACAATCAACATATTTGCAATCAAATCAACCATAATAAATTTATAATACTTGCTGATTCTTAAAGTTAAACAAATAAAATCGATTTTTTAATTCTACTAAATCAAATATAGTTTGAAGTTTATTTTATGTTCATATAAAAATAATTTAAATTACCTTGATCTAATTATCAATTAAAATTAAATAAATATAATATTAATAAGAAATAAAATTATCGTGATTTACTTTCTTTCGTTTCAATTGAAATTAATATTTTGCTTTAGTATTTTTTTAAATTTAAAATTATAATTAGCAATTGGATTCAAAATTTTAAATAATATTATAAATAATGTTATTGTTGGTAATCAATAAAATTGGTTACAATATGACAAGAAACTAAGATTTACTATATCGTTGCATTACGAATTGGATTGAATGCGATTTTAATCAACCCTTTTATGGAGGTAAGATTGAAAGGTTTGTTAATTTTTGATCTGTGACTGAGATAAATGAAATTTTGTAAGGGGATTATCGTAGGTTAAAACATTGTTTAAATGCAAAAACTGTTTTTAAATAACAAGTTATAGTAAAACAAATTATTCGGTTTTGATTGTTTTAGTTGCGTGGGTCGATTTAGAGGGAAGTAATTTGGTAAATATAGCTGTTTGAAGGAACCGATATTTACGGTACTGTAGTTAAAAAAACTTTACAATTTGATTTCATGAGATTGTTTTTTGCTTATGATCTTATTTTATTTAATTTTTTTTTATTTTCAAATAGTTTGGTAAGGATCCCATTATACTATACCTAATGCTTTGCTATTCTTATAAATTTGATGAAGGTGGGATTCTTTTGCTGTGAGGTATGGGAAAACCGATTCAATTAAAGGTAAATTATTCGAATAGGATGGCTTCATTAGTTCTATGAAGTAACTCTTAGAAGTGAAATTTACACAATATTTGAATATTGTATTCGTTTTTTTGTAAGTTCTTTGGATTCAGGTATGCTCGTTGTCGTTGTATGCTATCATAGTATGGTTGCGCTATTGTTCATCATCTCATCGTTTAATGTTTAAAAAACGTTCAAATACATGCAAATTTGTTTTGCCACAGGCATAAAGCGGCAAGGTAATATAGCACATACCACTGGTAATAGCAGTGCGATAGCACTAGCCAAGGTGATGTCCTAGAGGTGCCGGCAGATAAAGTCTCTGGTGCCGGCAGATAAGTAAACTTTCCTGTAAGTTTTGAAAAAATTATTTTATTTTTATTTTCTCCATCCTACCATGAAATATTGGACAATGTCATATTTTATTATGTTCATTCTTTAAATAAATTTATTATATCATTCTTAAAAAAAAATTTGAAAATAAAAACTGCAATCAACACCTCAGAACACACGTTATTATGGGACCTAGGTTTTGTTAGGTTTGTATCTATTGTTTTGACTCATATTGTAATTCCTACCACACAACACACTTTATTTAAAAAAAAGTATATTATATAAGTAAATGTAGCCAGCTTATCATCTCGACAACTGATCACTTCATCATCTCATCGTTCAATATTTAAAGAAACAATCAAATGAATAGAGTTTTGTTCTACCACAAGCATGAAATTTTTATGCTAATAAAGTTGGTAAACCAAACATATCAAAATAACAGCAAAAACATATTACATGGAAAAGACGTTCGTATTAATATTAATTTTTTGTCGAAATCAAAAGTTTATCCCATTATTTTGTTTTTGTCTCCTCTTTTGATTGCATTCAAAAAGAATATGTTTAAGAAAATCAATTTTTTTGGAGTTACGTTTTCGACAATGTTTTATGTCAGCAAAAACTTTGCCTAGCATTCATTTGTCTTTAGCATAAGTGATTTGTCAATCATCTTTTTTTATTATGAATTCGTTATAATAATATTTAGAGAAAGTTAAGAATAATTTGAATTGCATTGACTTTACGAAAAATTTATGGAATGCAATTCCGAGTTCAAATTTATTATATAATAAATTAATTGTATATGGCGTTAAAAATGTTAACTATGTACTTGAAAAAATACACATTAACTGCGTCATCAGGAAACCATGCTGAATTTCGTGAGTATATTTTAAAATAGAATGTGAAGGTGTAAACAACTTAAGTGGATTACAATTATGCTAAATGAAAATTAATAGTAAACGAAATGCTGTATCGTAAACATAACACCGTGTAAATAGAAGTAAAATTATTTTACTCAACATTGTTGACATCGGCTGATTAATAATCTGTTAATAATGGTTTTCTTAAGCAAATTTAATGTTCCTAAGATAAAAAAAGAACAACATGGATTGTCAACATCTGGAAGCAAAAGTGAATTTATGCTTTAGAAGTGTAAAGTTACCAGTTCTTAATCGTCACACCAAACAATGATTGGTTGATGAGATTCTGTTGCGGAAACAAAAGTTCGTTACCACCTGCAAACTGCGATGTTTTGTTACACAGTTAATGGATTCGATATAATGCAACCGATGAATTTAAATATAAATCGGATAAATTCCAATATATTTTTTTTGCTTTATCCTTAGAGTATATAAATATATAAATATAGAGAGAACATAACTTTGAAATTGTATGAAGAGAGACATAACAAATCGTGATCACTAATATGTTGTAACGTCCGCTATATTCACCTAAACAATAATAAAACCAATTCATATTCTTTTTCCAATTCAATAGGAATTTATTTCAATAATTTCAGTTCATTTTTACAATAATAATAATTTTCAAATTTTCAAATAATTAACGGCCAGCTCAATTTCGAATATACTGATAAAAATAAACGAACGCACACTAATGGCTCAATTTTATTTCATTTTTAATTTTTTTGTTGCTAAAAAAATGATGTGTCAAAGACGAGCACATTTTTCAAATGAATTCGTGTTGTTAACTCTGAAAATGAAAACACATTTTCTTAATTCCATTTTTCGATCTAAACGAAAAACATTTAAGTTTTTCGTTTTGTTTTAATAATCAATGTTCCTTTTTCTAAGAAAAGAAACAAATTTAATAATAACAATTGTGATGGATCGAAAGTGAATAAAAATGTGTCACATCAGTTAAAAAAGCATTTAAATAATTTCTTTTAAATTATCTATAATCCAAACAAATAAAAAATTAGAATTTTGTTTGAAATATATTCTCCTTAAGATAAAACAAATTGTTTGGAATTAAATTTAAAACAAGAGACTGAAAGTGATGATAATTTTATAAAATATGTTTTAAATATAATTAAATTACAGAAGATTATACAAAAGGATAAGCAAATAAATGAATAAAAAAGTTATAATTAAAGAAATATCATTAGGCTTAGGGATTGCTGTTGATGGTAATGGAAGTAATGGCAGCATTATTGTATGCCGTATGAAATATGGAAGACTCAATTATTGAGTAAAAAGAATAATGTAGAGAATTCAATGGACCAGTTAGTTATTCCTGTGCTAGTATTCGCATGTAATCGAGAGCTGTTAGAAGATGTTTAGATAATTTAATAAAGTCATCTGGATCAAATTTGGAGATACAACACTCTTCCATCCAACATAATTAAGATAAGTTTTCTTGTTATTTTTTTATATTATTATTATTAGATTTCTTTTTCTAAATGCTAGGTTAAATTAAAGTGATAAGAGATCCCAAAGTCGGGATTAGTCCGAGATAAAGCGTATCCCGTGTGTTAAAATTTTTTTATTTGATTATATAAATATATATTTGTGTGTTAGAAAAGTCCAAGCCACGATACGTGGCACTCTAACAATGTCATATTCAATTTCTCTTTTCGCCATTTGCATTTCTGTTTATTTACAACAACAAACTATTTTATTAAATTATAAATTAAAAACAAAAAGTAAAATCTATTCTTTTTAGTTGTGCTAATTTTTATAAAATGAATGAAAATAATTACGAAAGTATTTTACATTTATTGTGTTATTTCCAGTGATTTTATAATAGTGAATATTTTATTATTTCATAATGCCCACGTGCAAATATTTAAGTTATGTAAATATCCTGAAAGTATGTTATAAAGACCTGCTGGTGACCAACTTTTCATTATGAGCTAGTTTATTTTTAATAGATCAAAGATCAAAAATTATATGTTTAGTTAGAATGATATCTTAATCCGTCATTTTTTTCATTTCTTTTTATACAGTCGCAGGGAGGGAGAAACTATTATTTTTTTGTGGTAGGTTTTTTTCTTATAGATTTAAAAGAAACTCACAATAATTGTACAATTTTGAATCAAATGAAAAATTTACCCACGTCTTTGGGAAGACAAACCTGTTTCTCTCTGAGAGAAATAAAGTAAAACAAACAAACAAAAAAACGATTTGACATAAGAGTAGTCACGGTAAATATTAGTTATGGTGATCGGTTGGCTTTATCTTAGTTTAAGCGTAAACAAGTAATAATTGATCAAAATAAAATTGTTTATCCACGACTACTAAAGAATATATTCTTTCCATGTGTATGTCTTCCATTGTAATTTTATACATTCTCTTGTGTATAGAATGTGACGCAATCGTTACATTCTAATACAGTTCTATAGTTTTAATTGTTGGTATAGTATTATCAAAAGGTTAAAACGAGAACAATCTCTATATATAAAAATTAATGTTTGTTTGTTTGTTCGTATTTGATAATCTCCGAAACCACTGCACCTATTTGAAAAATTCTTTCACTATTTGAAAGGTATATTATGCCAGATGAGCATAGGCTTTATATTATGTATATAAATAGAACCTCAGGCCCTTCATAATTATCTTAAGGGGTTTGGCCTAAATGTTGATAATTATTTTAATTCGGTTTTTATTTAAATATCGTTTTATAAACTTGGCTTGCTTTGATCAATGTTTTTTACGTCGAACATAATTTTATGAAATTGAAAAATGAAGGTGTAATCTCAATCAACGATAGGACCTTTAGTCTTAGTTATGGAATATTCTTTGACGATGACACGCTATTTTTTTAAAATAAAATGTGTTTTGGGTACTAAAGGAATTACAATGTGTGTCATCTTCTAGCACTAGGATAATTAGTAACGATAATTAGTAACCCAAATTTAGCTTTGCTTTTCCTGCAAATTTGAAAAAAAAGTATTTTATTTGTATTTCCTCGATCCTATCATTAAATATTGCCCTATGTCGTACATTATTATGTGAAAGGATTTATTATTCAGTTTTCCATTCCTTAAAAAGAATATAAAAATCCGAAAAAAAAAGAAATGTTCGTCCATCTACGTTTTAATTTAAAAAGCATGCTGTTGTGGACTCTAGGTCTTAAAAGGTTTTTGTGTGTTGTTGTGACACATATTGTAATTCAAAATATGTATGTCAAATACTTTGAAATTGCACAAATATTTTTGAAGTTTTCGGTGAAAAAGATGATGAACAATGTCATTGAAACAACAATTTTGAATGGAAAATTCGAAGAGGAAGATGTAGTGCTACCACGTATTGCAATGATACCAACAGATATGGCATTTGAATTCAAACGTTTAGTCTCCAGTGCAACTCTTGCAATGACCATCAACAAAGCACAAGGACAGTTATTGCAAGTATGTGGACTAGATTTGGAGAATCCGTGCTTCTCTTCATGCTTCTCACACTGTATGTGGCTAACGCGTTAGGAAAACCTTCTGATTTATTCGTGTACGCACTAGATGGAAAAACAAAAAACATAGTGTTCCCAAACACGCTGTACTCGAATAAATAAATATAATTAAATTGACATTTTGAAATTCTTACCATATTGAAATAAATAAGTTGCAATAAAAATGACACAATGTAAATTGAATGTTATCATAACGAGTTTTTTCGAATTTTCTTTTTTATGAGATAGTAGCAATATACGACGGGTATAACGTTAAATAAACAAAACTTTTCACTATTTAGTGTAAAAAATAAAATTTTGAGAGATTGTGTGAGTGATTAAGATCAAAGTAATTATTGTAATTCACTTGAATTTTGTAATTTGAAAGCATTTTTCATTTTCTCTCAGAAAAACTTCTTTAGGACAGTTTTTGTGTGTTTCGTGTTGAAAACAAATACAATGCATGAGCACTGTGAACATTTGTGAATCTATTTTTGTTCTGTATAATGTTTTATATAGAGATGACACACTTCTACTATTCAACAAGTCATTTAAATTGTTTTATTGCTTACTTGAAAACATATTGGCAGATCGCTAATTTTTCATATATACGAGCTGATCAGCTAGAATGCTGATTATTTTTCATTCACACTTTTAAAAAGAAAATTTAAAAATTACGCTCATTTCTCATCATCACTTTTTGAAATCATTGCTCCTACGTCAACAAAATGTCTGCACAAAAACTTTATTTATAAGCGTAGCAAAGCACGCCGGGTCCTGCTAGTACATATATAAAATATAAAATAATAAAATATGGAGGGGCTGAAATCTCACAGCTCTGAGATATCAAGACTTCGGTCTGAGTTAAGGATTTTTATATAGTTTTCGGCAAAATACTTTTATGAGGACATGGTTTTTAGTTTTGGGCAGCGATGTATATCAAACTCTTTGTTAAAGTAAAAGTATTTTTATCTCTGTTTAAACATTTATTACAAAACTAACACGAAACAGGAATACGTTGCCGGAAAATTATAATCAAAATTCCAAAAATATTGTTAAATTAAATAAAATCAAACTTTTTCACAATTCCAAAAATATTCCATAAATTAGAATAAAATCAAATATTTAAATTTTTTCTAAATTCCAATAATATTTCAAAAATTCTTAAATATTCAAACTTTTTCCAAAATTCTAAAAATATTGCAAAAATTCTAACAAAATTGAAAATTTTTTCAAAATTCCAAAAATTATAATAAAATCAAAAATTAAAAATTTTTCAAAATTCTAAAAATATTCCGAAAATTCTTACAAAATCAAAAATTAAAACTTTTGCCGAAATTCTAAAAATATTGCAAAAATTATTACAAAATCAAAAATACAGACTTTTTCAAAATTCCAAAAATATTTCAAAAACTATAACAAATTCAATAATTTCCATGTCCAATTTCATTTTAAATTACATTTACGTCATAAAAACAGCTACATTTCTTTTTCCAAAAAAATTGGCTAAAAAAATAAATGAAATCATTTTTTGACACACTTGACATTATTTTTTGACAATCTTATAATGCCATAATTCTCAAAAATAATAATAAAATTTCATTTCCAACAAACAATTTTATTTTTTCCAAAAAATTGGGTAAAAAAATAAATAAAAATAAAAATCTTGACACACTTGACAACATTTTTTTGACAAACTTATAATACAAAAATCTAGTTTTTGATATCACATACCAATCCCGACCATCGAGATTTCTCCAAATTTAATGTTCCTACTCGTAATCACATAAAATGAACGTTTTTTAAGCCAAAAATATGAACATTTGCTATTTTTGACACACATAATGATTTTTTTGACACACTTCCGGTACAGTTATCGAACACAGCGTCCTTTTGGACCTGTTCCTTATGAATAACTATTTTTAGAAAAAAAATTTTTGAAATCCCTCCAGCCGTTTCCCCTGCAGCGTAGGTAATGACGGACGGACGACCGGCCGGCCGACAGACAGACATACTTTTTTTTTGCCCTTTTAGAATCAGTAGGTCCTACAACGTCGAGAAATGCCAAAAAAAGTGGGGGTAAGAATTTCACTTTTGGCTCATGAATGTAATACTTAGGTCTTTCAGGTCGAAGTAATTTAAGTTTCGTTTTTGTATGCTATCTATGATTTACATATTTCAATATGGTGATAAAAACTTTAGCAGGCAAACTGGAAATAAATCAAAATATTTTGCAGTCGTGTATAAAATAGCATCTTGTATTCGCATAGGATGATGGCAATTTTTCACTCGAATTCACCTCGTGAAGAATTGCCATCATTCTCAACTCATACAAGAATCTACTATTCCGCACTTCAAAAAAAAAATGATATACGGATTAGAAAAAAAATAACTTATACAAAAAATCAAAATATTTTTTAAAATTCCAGATTTTGTCGATTTTGATGATAAATTTACATGTACCTACGTTATCCTCAACAAATTCAGTCAATATTCAGTACAAGGTTTACGGTTACGTGTAAATTTTAAAAATATAAAAAACGTTTAATTTTAATTTTTGTTAATTTGTAAATTTATTTTTGATCTATGAGTGTGGCAACCCCGTGTTACTCTAGTCCTTGCTATTGGCATTTGAGTTTATGTGAGATATGCATACCTTGTGAATAACATAGGAGAGGGGGAACTTTGGGAATAGCAGGGGGATATATTTTCTTTTAATAAAATGTGTTGAGTAGTAGGAACCACAATATGTGTCCATAAACACATACAACCTTCAAAAACCAAAATTCCACAACAACAGGCACTCTAAGATCTTGATGGACACTTTTTTTTTGTTTTTTTATGTGTTTTGGTAAAGAATGGAGAACTTAAACATAAATCTTATCACATATATTTAATATGACATAGGCCAATATTTCATGATGGAATAGAGAAAATAAAAGGAAAACGAAATTGTCTTAAAAAATTGCAGGGAAAAACCTAAAATGGGGTTTCCAATAAACTAGCTGGTAGCATATTCCTTGATCACGGGACGCACTGTCTAAATGAAAAAATTAAAAAATTAAATTTACTGTCTAAAAAAAATAATAAAATTTCATTTCCAACAAACAATTAATTTTTTTTTTTTCCAAAAAATTGGGCAAAAAAATAAATAAAAATCTTTCTTTTGACACACTTGACAACATTTTTTTGACAAACTTATAATGCAATAATCTAGTTTTTGATCTCACATACCAATCTCGACCATCAAGATTTCTCCAAATTTAATGTTCCTACTCGTAATCACATAAAATGAACGTTTTTTAAGCCAAAAATATGAATATTTGGTATTTTTGACACACATAATGATTTTTTTGACACACTTCCACCGGTACAGTTATCGAACACAGCGTCCATTTAGACCTGTCTCTTGAGTTTACCTATTTTTAGAAAAAAAAAATTTTGAAATCCCTCGAGCGGTTTTCCCTGCAGCGTAGATAATGACGGCGGCCGTCCGGCCGGCCGACAGACAGACACACATTTTTTTTTTCTCTTTTAGAATCAGTAGGTCCTAAAACGTCGAGAAATGCCAAAAAAAGTGGGGGTAAGAATTTCAATTTGAGCTCATGAATGTAATACTTAGGTCTTTCAGACCGAAGTAAAATGTTTTTCGTCTGCTTCCCGGGAAAAATGGTCGCTTAGGCACTGCGCCAGCAGTCGAAATGGTCGAAATGGTGATCTTTTTGCGGGAAGTAGGCGATAAAGTTTTTGATTCACTATGTTCATACTGTATTGCTATTTTTTATTTTGATAAAATTTATTGTTTAGTAGGAATCACAATGTCACAACAACATATAAAAAGTGTTTAAGACTATGGTCCCACAACAACATGCGTTCTAAGGATGTTGATGGACGCAAATTGGATAGTTTGTTTTTTTATATTTTTTGTTTAAGAATGGATAACTAAACAATAAATCCTATCATGTATAAAATATGACATAGGCCAATATTTCACGATAGAACCACCCTCTCCCTCTACCATCACTTTATCTGATAGCGTTTTGTTTTGTCGGTCAGATATTTTAAGATATATTATTTTATTTATTTTATTTTTCACTCACTTCTGCGACCCTATAAACCTTTGATCACTGATAGTCTCCTTCAACACCCCCTCCCACAACCCTCTCTTTATCTGGTAGATTTTTGTTATTTTCTGTTGGTCAGATATTTTAAAATATATTATTTTAAATTTGCTTCTGTCGGTTAAATTCTGTCGGTCAAATATTTTAAGACACAGTATTTTATTCATTTTATTTTCTATTTGCTTCTGCGACTCTGTAGATCTTTGATCAATAATATAGCGTACTCACCATCCTTTTCCCTCACTTCCTCTGATAGACTTTTGTTTGTGTCGGTCAGATATTCTAAGACAAATTATTTTAAAATAATTTGTTTTATTCTTAACTTGCTTCTGCAACTCTGCAGCACACCTTCGATCAATGAAAGCCCCGTCAACACCCCTTCCCCCGACCACCATTTCATCTGATAAATTTTTATTTTAGGATATGTTATGATATCACCATCCCTACCCCCTCCCTCAACCATCACTTTATCTGATGGATTTTTGTTTTGTTCTGTCGAACAGATATTTTGAAAAATATATTATTTTAAAATAATGTATTTTATTTTCCACTGGCTTCTGTGACCCTGCAGACCTTCGATCCATGGTAGACCCCTCCACCAATCCTTGCCTCAAAAATCACCTCATCTGATAGATTTTTGTTTGTTTTTGTTTTGTCGGTCAAACATTTTAAGATACGGTCGTCGGTCGGTCAAACATTTTAAGGCACTGATGAGGTTATGAGTACGAATCCCAACCGAAACACGTAAAAGAGAAAAATAGATTTTTTTCTGATTTATTTCCAACAATAAATATGAATTGAAAAAAATCAAATTATTTACCTAGTTACTTGAGTTTAATTGCTAACAAAAATGCCGAATAATTTTAAGATATATCATTTTATTTATTTTATATGTCACTAGCTTCTGCGACACTGCAGACCTTCAATAATGATAGCCCACTCCCCAATCCCTTGCTCAATCATCAATTCATCTTCCAGATTTTTGTTTAAGTTCAGTTGGTCAAATATTTTAAGATAGAGTATTTTATTTATTTTACCTTTCATTCGCTTCTGTGACCCTATAGATCTTTGATCAATAAATCCTCACCAACCCTTTCCCTCCACCTCCACTTCTCCTGATAGACTTTTGTTTCTATCGGTCAGATATTTTAAGATACATTATTTTAAAATAATTTATTTTATTCTCCAACCGCTTCTGCGACACTGCAGATTCGATCAATAATAGCGGAAGGGAAGTGGGAGCTATAAAAAAAAAGATGCATCCTGCTCAACATGGTTTCAACCCTCGTAACAAGATGGCGACGATTGGAAAAAAATGTTTTTTTTGCTTTTGAAGATCAATAGCTTCAAGTGCATGGTCTTACAAAAAACATAGTCACACAACTTCTTATATACGAATGTTTTATATTGAGAATTTCAATTAATTTTATTCATATTTCTACACCAACACTTTTCGATTTTTCCTTCCTATTTTGAAGTTTGTACACATATAGTGAATGAAAAATACAAATTGATTATGTAAATAATTTTGCTTTTCTTTACTTTTAATTTCCATTTAATTTTGTGTTTTTAAATAAAGCGATTTGAATGAGATTATCAGTAAAAGGATTCGGCTTCTCATACAAACTTTTGTTTATAAAGAATGGGTTTTGTTGTTGAAATTATTTAGCTTTTATTTCTCTTTTGACTGAATCTATTGGTAAACTTTAATTGAAATGGAAAGAAAACAAAAACCGTTCTTTAGGTAAGAATTGGTTGAGTAAACCCAATATGTATTGTAAGTTCGAATAATAATGTTTTTATGGTTGAACAATAAACATAATAGCTATTTATGTACCTAGGGCGTTATGTAGGAAAGCCCGAAAAGTGACTTAATCTAGTCCGAGGGATTTTGGCCCGAGAGATGGATGTCGCTTGATCGGCGTAATACTCAGTAACGCCAGTGGTGCATACAAGATTTTATGCTTCACTTAATAAGCTAAAAACTAAGAAAGAATTTAATTTGTTAGTCTATATTGATATGCAAAACAAAATGCAAATGTATCCTAGTATGCTAAGAAAATAACCATTTTGAAGTTTAAAATAATTATTTGTTGTTTGCACGTTGCTATGTAAACAAATTTTCCTAAATTTTGTAACATATGACAAAAATATTGTATGACGTTTAAAATAATTTGATAGTTTTGGAAAACTATATGAACATTTAATAACTTGCTAAACATTTTTAAACAAATGTAAAAATCTTTTACTAGCTTAAATTAAATAAGAATTATTTACATTTTGTAGACAATACTACAGTAAAAATAATTTTATTTAGTTTTTTAGCGTCTTAATAGCGGACCCAGGTCTGGGCCAACTGTAAATGCCTAGACTGAACCAAGATTCAGTTTATTCTATTACGCGTTATAAACCAGTCTTATGCATTGTGAACATGTGGCGCCCATATTATGTTTATGTTTGTTTTCATATATTTTACTCTTTCTACAACCTCTTTCCACACATTTAAAGGAGGTCTGGAAAAAAATTGGTTTGGTGGACTTGGCCCAAGTCTTATTTGCCAGACTTGGCTCAAGCCTGGCTGGCCAGACTTGGCCCCAGGACATCATTCCAAGCTTGGCTCTTTTGAGAATGTTAAGCCTGGCCCAACCACCAAAAGCTATGACACGGTCTTGGCCCAAGCTGGGCCCCTTAGTTTTTTCTTACCCGGGGTAGAAATAATATGTGAATTATTATTGTTTACTGTATGCAATTATTGGTAGATATTTTGATGTCACATGGAACTGTTTATCATATACTCTACAAGGAGTTTCGAAAAGGATAAGTATTTTTATTTTTATTTAGAATTCTTTTTTTTTTCAATAAATACAGCCTTGGGCAAAAAAGACTTTTAGTTTGCAAATAACAGATATTTTTCGAAAAGGGTAAAATAGTAGTTTAATCAATGAGTGAATAATGAAGTAGTTTATTCTCAAGCAAAAGTTTAAAATTCGAGCGAGGCACGAGCGAGAATTTTAATTTGCGAGAGAATAAAATTCATTATTCACGAAGCGATTACAATACTTTATTCTCTGACAAAGATTTTATTATAAAAAAGAATTGTGTATTATAAAAAATAAAAACATTTTCTTCAATTAAAACAATAAATCTTTATTGTTTTAATTGATAAATCAAATTTCTTAATAAAAAACCCTGATGATAAAAAACGCCCTTCTCATACAACCAACCAAGTTCAACTAAACGAAATAAGAGAATTACTCAAAATTTGATTTTTGAACAAAACTTATCAAAGCAAATGTGATTATAATTTGAAAATAATTTTAATGAAATCAAAATAATTTGACCAATTGGAATCATATCAATTGAATAAAAGTTTCATTAGGCAATAGGTTAAGTTCATTAGGCTATAGGTTAAAAAACAATACAATAATACATACTATTATTATCGAAAAAACATACAAATAAAGCTGATATAATTAAATGGAAGAGAATAAAAGACTTTTAGTTTGCAAATAACAGATATTTTTCGAGTCTATTGGTGAACAGTGGTTGAAATGAGGACGGTCCCATATGTTATTTATTTCTCAAGTTAAATTAATTTCCGCTCAATCCTTACGTTGAATCCTGGTTCATACCAACTGTAGGTAGGCAGCGGCTACAAAAGTTGATAACAGTGAAACTCCTAGGGAAATGTGTGGCCAGGTGCGTCTTTGGAAGTGGTTGAAAGAGATCAATTTACCAGTAGACCAAGAGCTCAGACGAAAATCTCAGCAGAACCTTCAGATTCTGAGGACATCCTGGAGATTATTTTTCTTAGCAAGAAATTTTTCTCAGCGTTCAATTGAATGATTGGCAGAGTTTGGAAGAAGAATTGGGATCTAACGACATCCTATCGTTGTAATTAACATAAACTTAAATACCTTTAGTAGAAACGTGACTAAAATCTTTGCCACGACAGCACCAGAGCTTTTGTCAACGAGGCCTATTTCTCTAGAGAAAGCTAGGTCAGAAACTTAGAAGATGTATATGGTAGCATATTTTTACAGGTTGGACAGCGAACAAAAGGGCGATGTTAACAGTAACGCATCCGAAAACTCTATGAGGTACCTCTAGATGGATAATCTGGTTATGTCATCCGAATCTGGTGAGAATAACTACACTCCTGCGGTGGAGGAAGGATTAGAGCCTTCAAATGACGCTAAAAATGTTTCAAATCAATCTCCACTCCAAAATCGTTTCGTAGGCTCTTCTAACCTGAGTTTTAAGCACGGGTGAGAACATCGTTTTGTATCAAGAACCATGTATATCTAAAAACACAGTGTTTGGGCTCAAATCTCCTAATTATAAACTCTTCTGTGTGAGGAACTATGATAAGCTAAGATCTTGTATTTATAAATATGAGCTAAAAGAACTTTAATATTTTCTTATTACACTGCCATAGTGACATTGATATGGTTGCCATAAGCGTGAAGTTTAACCAAAACTCACTTTAGCTGGTCTTCTCGTATATAATTGGCGTATATAATTTCTTTGGTTTGATGATTGCTTTAGGCCAGTGTTATACATTAGTTAGCACTCCAGTTGTTGAATTCCTAAAATCTTTTCATCTCTGCTATGTGGACTGTAAATTATTTCTTCTAAATTAAAATACTAACTTTTTTTGTAACTATTATTTATTTTCTTTTCTATAAATTTTTTACATCTAAACACTATGAAGGCTACAAAAATTATATTCATTTTGTGTTTCATCTTCGTATATGATTTCGTTTATTTTTTTGTTTTTAATTTGTTGTTGGAATTTTGTTTCTTTTTGGTGTTGTCATATTTAATTCAGGTTACGTTTATCGGTTATCTAGTTAACATATTCAATATTCTACATACTGGCCGCCTTGAAAGACAACATCTTTCAACCATAAATTTAATTCATTACTCAAATTCGAACAACAAATTATGACATTTTCTAATACCAACAAAATAGTATTGCTTTTATAGAGGATACAGTTAGATTGTGCTTAATATTAATTACAAAGTTTAGGATAATTTGTATACCATAAACATTTTGAATTCAAGTATGTGATTTTTTAGATCTAACATAAATTAAAGCTCTAGTATACCGATAACCAGTGATATCTGTTAGTTTAGTAACTCTTGGTTTTTTTTTTTAATTTACATTTTTGTGGTATACTAGTGTACTTAAAGTAATTCAATTGCATTACACAAAGAAATAATAATATATGACTGTTTTTTTTTATAATATAATATAACATTAAAATATAGCATTAAATGTACAGCGTTATTTGTTGCAAAAAGAAAAAATTTTTTTTTCATTATAAATTATTTATGTAACATAACGTAAATTTGATTCCATTTTTAATTTCAATTTCAATTATTAATTTTTTTTTCTAAAATAATCTAATGTAACAACTTAATAAAGTTTAATAATTTGAATATAACCTTATAACAAAACATATAAATTTAAACGGAAATTGGTAATCTTGCTAATTTTGTTATTGCTCTCTTAATTATCCCATTTTTAGTTCTTACACTAGCGACGCGAATTTGTTGATCCTTTCCAACAATTACAGCTTCAACTCGTCCTAAAAGCCATTTGTTAGGAGGAATGTTGTCTTCCTGAACTATAACAAGGTCATTGACCTTTAAATTTTCTTTCCGCTGCACCCATTTTTTCCTTTCTTGCAGTGTGTGAATATATTCTTTGGAAAATCTTTTCCAGAAATGTTGCGTCATTTTAGTGATGATTTGCCAATGAGAAATTCGATTTGTAGGCAGATGTTCGATATTTGGTTCTGAAATTCTATTAATTGGTCTACCTACCAAAAAGTGAGCTGGTGTTAATGGTTGATCATCTTTGGGATCAGATGATAACGGTGTCAATGGACGAGAGTTTAGTATACCTTCAATTTCTGCGCTGAGCGTATACATTTGCTCTAACGTTAAAATACTATTACCAACCACCTTTTTCAAATGGGTTTTTAATGACTTAATTCCAGCCTCCCACAGTCCTCCAAAATGTGGCGATCGTGGCGGAATAAATTTCCACTCAATGCCTTCTTCATTCATAAAATGTGTTATTTTTTCCTTGTGTTCTAGCTTGAATAGTGACTCTAAATGTTTTAATTTATTGTTGGCTCCTACAAAGTTAGTACCATTATCTGACCATATCGTAGAACACCGCCCTCTTCGTCCAATAAATCTCTTTAAGCCCGCAATAAATGCATCGCTTGTAGCATCTTCAATCACTTCTATATGGACCGCTTTACTTGCAAAGCAAACGAAGAGGCAAAGGTATATTTTATGGAAAGGTCCTTTTCTATGATGCTTATACTTTACTTCAAATGGACCACAAAAATCAACGCCAGTCACACTAAATGGATAAGATCCTTCAATTCTTGAGCTTGGTAAATTTCCCATAACTTGTTCCAGAGTTTTAGGCCGTAATTTAAAACAATTTATACATTTATGTAGGACAGCCTTTACTAAATTTTTTGCGTTAATCGGCCAATATCGCTGACGAACAAATGATAATGTTGCTTGAACCCCGCTATGTAAATTCCTTTGATGTTCTTGCTCAATAATCAAAGTTGTCATATGGTTTTTATCCAATAAATAGGGATGTTTTTGATCGACGTCTAAGCTGCTATATTTAATTCTACCTCCAACACGTAAAAGACCTTCTCCATCAACAAAAGGCGATAAACTTGACAATTTATTATTCTTTGGTAGCTCAATTTTGTTTGCTAGCAATTTAATTTCATCAGAAAATTGAGAGCTTTGTACAGTTCGTATTAAAGCTTTCATGGCACTAGAAAGTTCTTTGGTAGATAATTGCCCGATGACTTTTATGTTCTTTTTAGGCTGGGCGTTGTTAATAAATCGAAGACAATAAGCCACTACGTGAATTAATTTTTTCAATGAGCTATACCTTTCAATATCTATGAATTCTTGATGTTTAGTTGATACAAATGTGTGATCACTATCTTTCTTTATTTCTGGCAAATCTATTTGACTTATTTCCTTGAATTTAGATGGCCATTTGGATTCATGTTCATGTAAAAAATCCGGACCATTCCACCAATTTTTTATTTCTGCAAATTCATTTGGCATTTTTCCTCTCGACACATGATCAGCAGGGTTGACCTTTCCATCAATATGTCGCCAATTCATACTTTCAGTCAAACCTTGAATTTCGCTGACACGGTGTGCAACATAAGTTTTTAATTTATATGGAGGCAATCGAATCCAGGACAATGCTATGGTAGAATCTGACCATAATATGATGCGTTCAATAGACAATTCCATGGCTTTTAAGACTCTTGCAACTAATTTGGATAATAAGAGTGCCGCATTTAATTCTAGACGTGGCACCGAGACAATCTTGACTGGAGCTATGCGAGATTTACTGCAGATTAAATTTACCACAACATTACCAATTTCGTCTGTACATCTAAAATATACACAAGCACCATAGGCTTGTTCTGATGCATCAGCAAATCCGTGCATCTCTATGATTTTAGTTTCTTTTGGAATTAAACACCTGTCTAGTTTAAACTTATTAATCGAACTTAATTGACTACGATACTTTAACCATATGTTTGAAAGATTTTCGGAAATAGGATCATCCCAAGAAACCTTGGATAACCAAATTCGTTGCATTAATATTTTGGCAACAACTATTATAGGAGAAATTAATCCTAACGGATCAAACAATTTTGAAATGTCAGACAAAACATTCCGTTTGGTTACTGCTTTGTCATTATTAATTGGCTCTACGTGAAACATAAATTGATCTAATATTGGATGCCATACCAATCCCAAAGTTTTAATGGTTTCATTAATTGAATTGCATGTAATTTCCCTATCTTCTAATGGTATTGATTCTAAAAGCTTTTCTGAATTTGCAGTCCATTTTCTTAGTTTCATGCCAGCTCCTTGGAGCATCGTTATCAACTGACTTTTCATTTCTATGGCTTCTTCCAAATTATTACTACCAAATAATCCATCATCAACATAAAAATCTTGCTGAATGATTTTCGATGCTAGTGGATATTTTTTGTTTTCGTCAATTCCTAATTGCTGCAAAACTTTTGTGGCTAAGTAGGGAGCTGCTGATGTACCATACGTCACGGTATTCAGCTTAAAGATTTTAATAGGTTCATTTTTATTTTCGCGCCATAAAATTTTTTGATACTGAGTGTGTTCGTCTATTATATTAATTTGTCTGTACATCTGTTGTATGTCTGTTGTATATACATAGACATATTTGCGAAATCTTAAGATGATGTCAAAAAGCTCACTTTGAACAACGGGACCAGTCATTAAAACATCGTTCAATGACAAACCATTGTGCGTTCTTGCCGACGCATCGAACACTACACGTAATTTCGTAGTACTACTGTCGGGTTTTAATACCGCGTGATGGGGAAGATAATATTCTTCCTCAGAAATTGATTGGTTCATACTGAGAGACATGTGACCCAATTCTTCGTACTCTCGTAAAAACTTTAAATACTGCGCTTTTAGTTCCCTATTTTCATTTAATTTTGACTCTAAATAAGAAAAACGTTTTAATGCTACATTGCCTAATGCACTAAGTTGGTTGATATTTTCTTTAAATGGCAAATTTACGACAAAACGTCCCTCCTTGTTCCGTGTATAACTATTTTTGAATATTTCCTCACACTTTTTTTCTTCGATTGATAATTTAGACGAGTTGTTTTCGAAGTTTTCGAACTCCCAAAACCGAGTCAATCGTTTGTCTAACTCACAATTGGTAGGACTATTGTCATTATGAGATGCATTAAAATTGCAAAAGGAAAAATTTGTATCTTCCGATACAAAATGGTTTTGACATTCTACCTTGCCACTCACAATCCATCCAAAGAGAGTATTCTGCAAGGATGGTAAATTTTTTGCTAATTCGAAACGTCCATTTGTTAGGATTCTGAAGAAGACCTCAGCTCCGAGCAAGAGATCAATTTCTTCAGGGATATTAAAGCTTGGATCTGCGAGTTCTAAATTATGTGGGATATTCCAGTAAGTTATGTTGATATAGTTCGACGGCATGTTACTACCAATTTCTGGAACAACTAAAAACTCTAAATCTCTGTTATATGTACTAATTCGAGATTTTATTGTTGACGAAAATTTGTGCTGAATATTTGTCTTTGCGTGATTTAAACCTAAAACTAAGTGAGACAATTCTTCTTTTCTAAGTCGTAACTTATCTGATAATTTTTGCGTCGCAAAATTAGATTGAGATGCAGAATCTAATAATGTTCTGCATAAATGGTATCTTCCATTTGCATCTTTTATAAAAATTACTGCCGTAGAAAGAACTACCTGCTGTTTATGATAGGAGTCTTTCTGTGAACATAAAGCTGCGTAACTTTCACTAATGTTTTCAAGTTTCTTAGAACCACTTGCACTTTGCGAGGAGCTATCATGATCAAACTGGTTAGACTTTGTTGCACTGGTTACGATTTCATTGGTAGTAGGACTTGTTTGTACTGAATTACCCATGTGCAACAAACTACTGTGCTTACGATGACAATAATTACAAAAAGGTGCTCTACAATCTATGACCCTGTGTTTACCCTTTAAACAGTTTAAACACAAACCTAATTCCCTAGTTTTCTCATATCGATGCTGAACGGACATGTTTAAGAATTTCGCACAGTTTATAATGAGATGGTCCTTCTTGCATAACGAACAATATAAAGTTCTATTCGGCATGGTAGCAACAAACGACCGTGAATGAGGTTTTCTATTATTATAAGGAATAGCCGTAGTAGGCTTATAACTTAAATTAGACATCGCTTCTAATACTAGACACCGTCTTTGCAAAAACTCAACTAATTGTGCCCAGGTTAATGGTTTATCTGTTTTATTTTCATTTTCTAATGATTTTCTAGTTTCACAGTCAAGCCGTTGTTTGAGAGTGTGAACTGCTACAGAGTCAGTGATCTTCTCTCCTAAGCTTTCTAAAGCCCTTATATGAATCAGACTATCGTCTAACAGCTTTCTAATTTCTACTCCTGATTCTTTGTTAATTGTTTTTAAATTAAAAAATGCATGCATATGCTTGTCAATTATAGCTCTTTTGTTGTCGTATTTAAAATTTAAAGCTGACCATGCATTTTGAAATCCTTTCTCTGAAAATTCTACTACCTCTATTGTCTTTTTTGCATCGCCATCTAAATTTCCATCTAAATAATAGAATCTTTCTACATCTGTTAAATCAGGATTGTTGATTATCATTGATTTAAATGAATCTTTAAATCGTAGCCATTTTTCCAATTTTCCATCAAATCTTGGAAGCGTTATCCTAGGTAACTGAATGGCTTTAAACAACGATTTAGATTCTTCCTTCACAGTTGGTTCTAACTTAACTTCGCCTGAAATATCATCCCTAACCTCTGAGTTACCTCTACATTCTGAAATGTTATCTAAATTATTTTCCTCGGCTTTGTCGATCTGCTCTAAATTAATATTTTTTGCTTCAGCAAATTGCTTTAAATATTTATCAAAATTTAATTTGAGATCAAAAAATTGATCTTCAAATTCGCATCGGTCATTTTCTATTCCTACCAATACATCCTCACTCTCTAAATCCGACGCTACTTCTATTAACTGCGTATAAATATCTATATAGTTCACGTAACACTCTTCTAACTTTGGAACTCTATACTGTAGCTTTTTCTCACTATCTGCACTTTCACAATCTAATTTTCCTACTATCTTTTTTAAATTATTAAATTGAATTTTAATACCCGACCGTTTATGCTTTAATTTTCTAATAAAAATTTGTTTTTCTTGGTCCGCCATGTTTTTGTATTGACCAACTAATTTACTTTCAACAAAAAATGCGCAACTAATAAATTCTAAAAACACTAATAAAACTAATAACTTTATTATATTCTAATACCTTTCTATTTGATGTGACTCGAATGGACCAAAATGTTGAATTCCTAAAATCTTTTCATCTCTGCTATGTGGACTGTAAATTATTTCTTCTAAATTAAAATACTAACTTTTTTTGTAACTATTATTTATTTTCTTTTCTATAAATTTTTTACATCTAAACACTATGAAGGCTACAAAAATTATATTCATTTTGTGTTTCATCTTCGTATATGATTTCGTTTATTTTTTTGTTTTTAATTTGTTGTTGGAATTTTGTTTCTTTTTGGTGTTGTCATATTTAATTCAGGTTACGTTTATCGGTTATCTAGTTAACATATTCAATATTCTACACCAGTTTTCTAACTGTTATTTGCTGTGACGTCCTCGTTCATACTGAATGGTTCAAACATACCACTCCTATGATCATAAAAATCGCTGCTTTAAAAATCTCCGATTTTTCATAAACTGTTAATACCTGTCCTGATGACAAAATATTGTAACAAACATTTATCTCTGTGGTTTGTGCTGGTACTATACCCATTGCTGGTTTTGATCGTTAGCTGCGCACCCAATAATAAATGGTCCTTTATTCGTACTGCACCACTCCACTTATATTGGTTCCCAAAAGAATGCAGTATTAAGATTGTTGTACTGCGACCAAAATGATCTATTGTACCCCACCCTACTACTCCCTTGTGAATACCTAGTTAGAGCACCTCCTCCAATCCAGCCTCCCTTAGGAATTTCAGGACATGGAGAGGGTTAAGTTAATGAAGGTTATGTACCTCAATATTATACTCCCCCAGATGCAACCTTCTCGTGTAGATCAAGGCTCCACAATCTTTGAGAAGATGGGCTTAGGTCTCTTCTTCCAAAAGACAAAATCTACATTCGTCCCTCGGCGACACCCTAATGTTCTTAAGGTGTTTTCTTAGTTTACAGTGTCCTGTAAGAAACCATGTCAGTATTTTCTGGTTGTTTTTATTTATCCTAGAGTACATAAGTGATCTAGTTTGATCAAACTGTCCAATCAACTCCTTGAACTGCCTTAAGCCAGTGGTGTTGTTCCAGGTTTTGGACCATTCCATCATACTTACTTCCCTCATCCTTTCGTGGATGGCTTTTGTCCCCAATCCACAAATGGGTTCCGGACCGATAAAAGATGTTAAGGCACCTCTCCTTGCCCATTTGTCAGATTCTTCATAACCAGCGATCCCCGCATGACCAGGTATCCAGTAAACTGTAACTTTTTTATTATTCTCAAGCTTGGTTAGCTTGCTGACACAGTGTCCAACAATTTTAGATGTGATGGTGTATGAGCTTAATGCAATAACTGCGGTTGTCCGACAAGATGGCAATTCTCTTGTTTTTATATTTTATTCCTAAGCTGAAGTCGCCACACCTTTCGATAGCACATATTTCAGCTTGGAAGACGCTTGAGTAGGTGCCCTTGGGATCAAAGTATTTGGTCTTTGGTCCAAATACTACTGCACCCACCCCTGCCTCGATCTTTGAACCATCCGCTTACCATTTGATTACATCATTACTCAGATGGTACGTAGTGGATTTACTGCTCAACTCCGATTTTTGGTGCAACTGCGATGTATATTTCCTTTCGAAGTTAAATTGCTTTATCATTCCGTCTCTAGGAATTTCAAGCAAGGAATTCTCCATGGAAAGACTTTCACGATATTTTGACTCGATGATTTTTCCCTTTTCCATACCTTGCATGCTGAATCTCAGTATGGTTTCTCTTGCTACACTCTTACCCTGCAATTGGAGTGGAAAAAGTCCTAACAGCATCTCAATTGATGCGGTAGGACATGTTCTCATTGCTCCTGTGAGGCAAATACAAGCCAGTTTCTGCACTTTTTTCAACTTAGTCTTCCGAGCGTTAAGCTGGGCTTTTTTGTTCCATGCGACTGCTCCGTAAGTGATGGCTGGTCTCACTATCATGGTATACATCCTCTAAAGTGGATGGGCTGCACCCCCATGTTTTATCCGAAAGATTTTTGCATACCAAAACATTGCACAAGACATTTAATGCCCTGGTAACTTAATACAACTAGAATTTCGTCCACCACCAGACTTCACATAAGGGGTGATAAGACCCCATCTTGCGCAAAGCCGCTAGTGGTACCAAGGCTGATTTTACAATCACCAGCCTTGGTTTCTGCTACTCTAGTTCTCAGCATCTCACTCATAGAGCCTTCTTGGGTGCTCTTTGCGAGGTGTTATCAAAAGCTCCTTCAATATCCAAAAAGGCGAGACAGCAGCCACTTTGTTGTCCACTGCCTCCTCTAATTCTTTTGTCAATCTGAACAGCACATTTTCCGTTGATCTGCCTGTTCTGTACGCATGTTGACCATCTTGCAAAGGCGATCTCACCAAGATATTGGTCCGTTGTCGATCACCTTTTCCATCGTATTTAACATGAAGGATGTTAAACTGATGGGTCTGTGAGACTTCGGCTGCGTGATATCTTTCTTACCTCCCTTTGGCATTAAAATTACTTTTGCCGTTCTTCATGGTACTGGAATATGCCCAAGTGCCATCCTGAAGATGTCCAGGAGGTACAGTATATCCACTTCTGCCACCTCTACAGGAGAGCTGGAACTCTTCAGTCCACTCCTGTTGATTTGTATGGCTGGAAAGTGCCTATTGTGGTCCACTTGATACGGTCCTCCGTAAACAGTGCGGCAGCCACCATCTAGCCCTCTGGGCTTGGTCTTTTACTCTTCTTCTTACTCACGCCTTCTGTTTCTAGAGGAAGAGCAGCTCTCTGTTGCTCATCCTCCGTATGCGTTCCACCCAACCTTCACAACGAAGTTTTAATTTTGACACCGTCCTAGGCCAAAGCTTTATGCAGCCTAGTCACTACAGGCGTTGCAGAGATATTATAACAAAAGGTTCTGAAGCTGCCCATCTTTGCTTTCCAGAATTTTTTATTGTATGTGGTGAGCACCCTGGTATACTCTTCCCAGTTTTCGGATTGTTTTGCCCCGTACTTCTGTTCTTAATTTGGCAACTCCTTGCTCCATCAAACCGCGTCCTTCTACTCATTTACCTTAGTAGTTGGGCAGCTGGCTTCAAACGCCTTGGCGATTGCCAGGTTTACCTCCGCTACAGCTTGTTCCAACGCGGCATAGTGTTTTACTGGCTCTGTAACCGTTACTAGCTGCAGACCTTCTTTAAGATTCTTCTCAAATTGATCCCACCTTGTGTTCCTAGGGTTCCGAACCGGGGGTAATTCCTCTTTCGTACTTTCCAGATCAAACAAAATCATTCCATGGCTCGACAAGGAGGGCTCATTTGACACTCCCCAGTTCGTTATGAACTGTCCTACATTGGTATTTCCTACCGTTAAATCTAACACTTCCTGTCTTGCCCTTGTGATAAAATTGGGTGTGTCCACGACGTTAAACACGCTTAGGCTTTTTTTAACTAAAAATTCAAACAGAAACTCACCTATTTGGTTTGTATCCGTACCTACCCATGTTTCGCTGTGAGCATTTGCATCACACCCGATTATGAGAACCCACTTCTTCTTGTTGCACCATTCCACTAGCTCTTGTACCTCTGTAGGCGGTATCAGTACCCCGTCCCCAGCACAATATAACCATTAACGGGCGATGTTACCACTAACCCAAGTAACAAATTTTGCTTACAAATTTATTACAGTACATTTACTCTGTTATCGTAAAGTTACAGTGGTAACTGTACCGTAAACGTTCAGTAAGTGTTTCGTATACATTTTGGGGAATAATTTTGGCTTTTACTGAACGTTTACGGATATCAATTTGCGTAAGAATTATGTATGATTACAAACACGTACGTAGTGTTACAGAAAGCTTAATGTATGCGATTTTTATCACTACGGATTACTTACAAAAAAGTTACAATCTCATACTTTAATACGAAGTTTTAGATGATTTTTTGTAAACAAAAAATATAAATAAATATACAAATACAATAATATATTTTATGTTTATAAATGCAAATATTATATTTTGGCATAACTAATTTTGTATAGTTGGATGTCAAAATTTACAATCGAATAATAAAACTTCGATTAAATTTTGGAAATACTTTTAAATTAATAATGCGCCATAAAAATAATAAATTATTAAATATAATTTTAAAAAAAAGTTTTGTTGTCAATTAATTTTAGAGAGATAAAATTATATAAAATTTGTTTTATTATTTTCATAAATTTAAGTTTTTCTAAAATACTTATAACATAAGTTATAAAACCCAACAAAGTTTCATTAAATGTATTTTGTTATTTTTTTAAAATACAGTCAAATATTAATTTTGCATAAAAATGGCTGAGTCTTCAATTGTAAGCTTTCAAATACAAGTTAGCTCTATGTAGATATACAGAGAGTGCACAGAATATATACATTTACATTTTATTTACATTTACACTTCCATATTTAAAATGTTTACATGTTAACGTAATGTAAACGCTATGTGTTTGATCTGTAAACATAATCATACAATTACAACTTCCAATTCAAAGAGTTTACATGTGCATGTGTTGTGCATTTACATTTACACCTTCCTTTTACAAATATTTACTTGTATATGTTTTGTAAAAGCTTTGTATAAATCCTTTTACAACTTTTGACATTTGTGAAATAAACAAAAGTGACGTTTATTTTTATTTGGTACAAGCAATCCTCATGTACTTAACTTTGGTATGTATCCAAATTTTTTTTTACATAAACGGGGGGGTGGGAGACTATATACATTTGAGCCTACACAATTATTTACATTTACATATGTCAATAAATTAGTTAATGTAATCCTGGCATTGCGATTCGGTCAGATCTAAATATAATAAGTTTAAATGTATCTTGTAATTATCTTACGAAATTTTGCCTCATAGTGTTCTAAGCTTGGCATTGTTGGACCACAATAAAATGCAAATGGTCTCCGAATTCCGAATGATCGGTTATACATAAAATCGACCAAAATTCTTTTTGCTATTAAAAATGGGAAGGCCGTCAATATTAAAGGTAACTGAAATATTAATTAAGTGATCCAAATTCGAAAACTTCAACCAACGTATTAGCTCATAATACCAAAGCTTTCCACTACCCGTCAAAATAATATTTTTGAAGTGTTTGCAATAATTTTCGGGGATCCTTTGGTTAGAAATTAAATCCACGAAACGTTAAAATCACAAGTAATTCTTAAATTTATTAAGACTTAAGATTCGATTAACTAATGCCCAATATATTGAGTCGTCTATCACTGAATGTTGGCTAAAAATTTCTTTATCATCGCACGATGGAAACAGACATCTTTTATTAAACAAAAAATTTTGACTTAAGAAAACTGTATAAATTATGTGACAGTATAAATAAATACAGTATAGTAAATATACGGTAAGTATATAAGTTCTCAATAAAATAAAGTTTTGTAATTAATCTGTAAATGTAAAAATACATTTACAAGGCCAACGTTTAGTATATTTACAATGTAGCTATAAGCTCTCGTAGACTTTACACAATGTAGTCATCTTGTAGAAGTAATAATACAGTTACATAGTACATAATCAGAAACGTTACATTCGAAGCTATACGTTTACTACTACACTGTAGCTTTACTGTGTACAATCTGAAACAATATTTTGTAGAAGTATAAATACCGCAACCTATTTTGAGTACAGTATGTGTACCGTAAATAAAACAACAATAGTTTGTGACTATAATATATACAAAATGTTACTTGGGAACTGGCGGTGAAAGCCTTCTAGTGTGATGGTAGTTGATATGGCCACCAAGTCCCTGGTAAGAAAATCTGAAAAACAAATATAATTAATGTTTTTCCTAATCATAATGCACGCTCTAGTGAGTTTGTATTAGTATCCTATACTACCTTATCCTTGCTGTTTGCAAGGCCCATCACCCTGTTTATGTGGATCCAGGGTTCCTGTATCAACGTGAGCCCTAGCTGTTTCTTAGTGAATGTTCTGGCCCCAACAGCTAACGCTGCTATCGCGTGGTGCTCATATACTTGGGCCACGCGCATTTTTCCTGCCGGCTCCATTTTAGTTTGTCGGAGAGGGGCGTACCTGCCCCTACATCCATCAACAACCTCTCCTCCTCCTTGATCCCCACGTCTTCGATACCACTGCAATCCTCTGCAGAAGCATCCTCCTCTTCAATAATCATATTTGCCACTTCACTGAGTGCCGTTAAGGTAGCGACTGCCTCCATGGGCTGTAATTATATCTGAGGTACCTCCCCCGAGATGTCACCAGCTATCTTTTCCTCCGTACTTGGTCCATGGACAATAACTTTGCCAAACCGGTAGTTGAGGGTATTCTCCACCCACTATAAAGCTGTCTTTGCCCTGTCGTCAATTAGTGCCGTCAGTAGTTGGCCTATGCGCTCATCCCGACTTCCTGACAGTCTCCACTCCTTAACAAATAAACCGGCGTTTCGCCCCTCAAGCAGAGCGAGAGATTTCTCCATGGTCTGCCCAGCACTCCTTGGGAGAAAAACGGTAATCTTGTGAGGAATTGGAATGTTATCCCCCATTTTCATCACAAGTGTATGATCACTGACTTCCACTTTCGGTAAAACAGACACAAGTTTCGATTAACCCCAGCTCCTCCGAAATAAGCATCGTGATAATTCACATCCAGAATGCCTTATTTGCTTTAATAACACAGCAACGCTGGTGCTTGGATTGAGATGGTGTTGCTCTCTGTCCTGACGGGAGGCTATCCTGGGTTTCTTTGGTGCATTGTCCTGCGGAGTCGTGAGCTCTGTGGCCCGCTTCACGTTTTCTGGTCCGACGGTTTGGCCTTCACTTTCCATTCCAGAACCCTTCTCTTTGAGTCCCCCTTAGAGATCCCTGTAGGGTTGATACTCACCCCCACAAACGTCAAAACAAGAAAAAGTAAACAAAAAATTAATCTCACACAAAACAATACATAAATTGTATCTACCTGTCAAACCGAGTCGGTTCTGCAGATTTGAAATTTAATTGATTAATAAGTTAGCCGCGACGGTGGTTTCAGCGCGCTGGTCGATCGGAGGAAATGACAAGTTGTCTAAAGTATTGAATACATTTCTTTTTACAAGTTGTTATTTTACCCCACGACGGGAAGCAGGGAAGTTGGATAATGAAATAAAATAATAGTTTAAAATTAGTTGGCCATTTTTAGAAGAAAATAATTAGATAGTTTAAAAGAGAATAATTAAAATAATTAGTGATTATTATAATTTATCGTCGGGGGTAAAAAAACAAATTATCGTTGGGTCCGAAATATAACAGGTACAAAATTTATACACTTTGTTTGTAATTAATTTAAGTTTTGTTCATTTTAAATAAGAATTCTAGAAACTAAGTACAAATTTCATAGTTTATAATATGTGTTTCTTATGTTTTCTTTTTGGTTAATAAAGTTCCATGACGTGTGAAGAAAAATTTTAGTTTCAATCAATTCGTAGTAATTTTATGTGGACACAGTAAAAGGTGGAAAGTTTGGGCGATCTATATCATTAACAAGACCTTCATCCATAATCCCCTCCGCGAGAAACCTTAGGTACCACCTGGTACCAGCTCCACTGAGCAAAAAATGCCCTAAATTGCGATAATTATTTTATGATCAAATTTTGAAAAATGTTAAAAAAATTTGTATTGAAGATCTGGACTGACAACGTGCTTTCAGTTATTTGTCCCGTATCATAGCAAATTTAATTAATTTTTTTGCAATCCTAAACCTAACCTGAAGCCATAAAAATTAACACAATATGTAATATCAAACCCACCCACTGTTATAATTCAAAAAAAAAAAAAATAATAATAACATTAATTCCAATAAAAGCACTCGCCGCATAACGAACAATAAATTATTCAATGTTATAAGTATTAATTTCAAATTAACGATAGATTTCATCAAAATAGAAACCAAATAATTCATTCATAACTTAACATAATTACAAATCTTAATTCTATTCTCAAAATTATGATTATAGTGATGAGGATGTTGTTGATGGTGGCGGTGTCATTGAAATATATTCACATGTATTATCGATTGGCTTCAGTCATTTTACATATAATTATTTCTTCTATATTCAATTCATTAGTTCAATGTCATTATGTTGAACAAAATTATGGGTTTGTGTTAAAACGAATTTTTGTCTTTGATCTCTAAGAAAGTGAAATTTCGCGTTAATTAAATAAAACTGATATGGTGATTTAATGTAGTTTATTTCTAGTTTCATGTTTCGTGATGAATGTGGTCAAGACATTGTTCTAGTTTCGAATGAGGTTAGAGTTGTTAGATATATTTTTATTATTTGTTTGAGATTGATTGATTTGTTTTAAAGTTATACAATTAGTTTATAAATTACTTACTGTAGCTTAGAAAATATGTAGATCTGCAGGTTATCAATAAATGAAGAATTTCAATATGATATTGATATAACACATTCTAACGTCGGAATAAAAAAGTTAGGAATTTTCAGCTTGAACAACCTATTGGAACGCTTATTGGAACGTAAATAGTATTGTCCCTTATTGAAATAGTGTATATGGGACATTTCACGCCAACTAAGTGTGAAAAAAAAAATTTTTGTGTTTCAACTTTGGGAAGAGGTAGTACTTTATGAGAAAACAAGTATCAAATTTTTTTCAGATTTTTTGACTCATACCCTGGCCGTCAGTGGCGCTTACAAATTTCGGTTTTTTGCCTTGGTCACAAACTTGTGAATTTTGTAAGCAAATGGGTGCGACTGAAAAAAAACGGAACAACATGATTTTGTTAGAATTTTGACCATAGATTACGATAAAAATATTTCAAAATTTTTTGGGGTAGTTTTCACCCTTATTTTAAGGGTTAAAATTTTAAAACCGAGATTTCGAGAAATGTCACGATTTTTTTTCAATTTTGTCTTTTAATTATTTCCTTACGATTAATTTTTGTTTTGCGATGGGCATCGACCAGGAACTGCCCCAAAAAAAGACCCAAATATGAAAAAACGTGGTTTTACCGTACATATTTTCTCATTCTGTAAGATAATCTTGATAACGGTAGATCTTAAGCAAAAACTATCACATATACTTTCGATTTAGAATTTTATGTAGAATACGATGGTATTTTTGAAATTTCAAAATTGAACGATTTTAGAAAAGTTGGGCGCCATATATGATCCTCCATTGTAACGGGATCTAGAATGATTCCGTTATGCCAGGATTTTAATGCAAATATAGACCAGACCCGATACGGCCTTTACCCCAAAAAAATCTCAGATATTAAACAAACTTAGGGGATCATTTGGATGATAACACAAACAGAAAAGGAAATTCAAAGTATTTATAAGATTATAAGTATACAAATAAAATCCTTAATTTATTGACTTGATTGCTGTATGATGTATGCTGAGGCACCCTTTTAAATTTCTCTCGTCCGCCCAATACTTTTTACACACACTTCTCGGAGTCTTCTCCCAGTACCCCAATAAAAAAACAACCACTATTTCAACAGTGGTAAATATCTTCACACACGTTTCTTTTTGCCTTGCCAACAATTCTTGGTTCTGGGAAATTTTCTTCTGGCGATATACCACACTGATGTATCGGCGTATATATATACGCATACACTTATATAGCTATAGATATATATAGATGTAATTTTTTTTCCTCTGCGAATGCTTCACCCAATCTAAAATGGAGGTTATAATAATAATCACCCGCAGTACAAAGCGCCAACAACAATATTTAGAAATTCAACCTCTTAGAAACAAAAATGGATTTTAATAGTAATAACACATATGCTTTTTTTCACTAATCCATCTTCTTTTTATTTTATTTAACATAAAAAAAAAATTTGTTTCGTTTAATTTCCTTAGAATAATTAACAATGATTATACTAAAGGTATTCAACAACAATTCTTAATTTTTTTGTTTTTATGTTTGTGAACACACTAATTTTTGGAAATATTATTCTTGTTTTTATTTGTTTCGTTACAAGAAAATTAATACCAATGAATTTTAAATTTCAATAATATCACTTCCGAACAAAAACTGATTTTAATTTTATTGAATTGATATTCCAAAATTATGAACATTACCTTTTGAAAGAAAATCACTTATTTTCAACAATAAAATCGCGCTCGATATCAATTTGATGATCTATATTTATCTCGAAAAAGATCTAACACGAACTAACTTCCAAAAATCATCAGACGCATTCCATAAATAGTTTTAAACGAAAAGGAGTGAAGGAGATGATTATTCAAAAATTTGTATATTTCTTACTGTTGCCGTCTCATCTTCCAAAACAAAGGAATTTTATCGTTTTTAATACAACAACCAGGCTAGGAGCGTCATTTAATCATAAAAAGGAAAGATCAACCACATATAATTGGTGTTTGTTTTGTTTCAGTTAGCAAAATTATGTAAAGAAAATGAAATGACAGTAAGCTATAAAATACGATAAATCGTAGCATGTTAAATGAACAGATGATAACCACCACCATCACAATTCAAAACATTTTCAATATCTGATTGCATCTGATAGTATCAACAAAAATAAAAAAACGCAATTACAACTATATGAGTTTTATTTTTGTTTGTTTATTACAAGTTATAGTAGAAGAATTTGTTTATGAATTTAATCAATACGAATTGGGATATTGATTGTTTTTTGACCGAGATAATATAAAAGAAATTGATAATGAATCAACACGACGTGTTGTTGAAGTAACGCGATTAAAAGGTTCTGTATAATGTTATTAATTGTATTGATAATGAACCAGGTAATGTATTGTCGTTGTACTAAGTTGTTGTTATATGTATTTACGGATGTTGAATTTTAGGATTACCAACTAGTCAGTTTATAAGGGAGAAAAAAAAATAGAACAGTGTGGCGACCGAAGGAAACGTATCCTTGACTGTTGGTTGATTATTAAATCTCACTACCAAGGCATACATTTCCTTCAAACCACCAGTACAGAACCTGAACTCGTTCTGGAGTGGGGTGTAGACTCTCTTATAAATACTACTGGTTAGATAATACTTCAGATTGCGGCATAACACCATATAGTTTTAAAAAAATTTAACTTTAGATTCGTAATCAGCTATCCGAACAATCTAAGAATATTTTATTTTTTTATCGTTTATTATATCACAGAATGAGAAAATACGCTAAAACCACATTTTGTCACCTTTGGGATTTTTTTTGGGGGCATTTCCTGGTCGATGCCCATCACAAAACAAAAATAAATCGTAAGGAAATAAAACAAAGAAAAAATCAAAAAAAAAATTGAAAAAAAATCGTGACGTATTTCTCGAAATCTCGGTTTTAAAATTTTAGCCCGTAAAATAAGGGTGAAAACTACCACAAAAAATTTTGAAAATATTTTTATCGTAATCTATGTTCAAAATTCTAACAAAATCATGTTGTTCCGTTTTCTTTTCAGTCGCACCCATTTGCCTACAAAATACACAAGATTGTTTTTTCACCGTTGGTCTTTTCATAGGGTAGTTCCTGGTCAATGCCCATAGCAAAACAAAAATTAATCATAAGGAAATAATTTAAAGGAAAAAGTAAAAAAAAGTTTGAATAAAAATCGTGACATATATGTTGAAATCTCGATTTTAAAATTTTAACCCTTAAAATAAGGGTGAAAATTACGCCAAAAATTTTTGAAAATATTTCTATCGCAATCTATGGTTGAAATTCTAACAAAATCAAGTTTTTCCGTTTTTTTTCCAGTCGCACCCATTTTCCTAGAAAATTCACAAGTTTGTGATCGAGGCAAAAAATCGGATTTTGTAAGCGCCACTGACGGCCATGGTGTGAGTCAATGAGAAAATTTGATATTTGTTTTCTCATAAAGTACCTATTTCCAAAGTTTGAGACACCAACATTTTTTTTTCACACTTTATTGGCGTGAAATATCCCATATACACTTGGAGACCTATGCGTCATTCTTTTACAAGCCAAACACCTTTCTGACCGACACATTTTTGATTTGGGTGAAATTTTTTTTGGAGTTTGTATCAAAAAAAAAGATATTGGATTAAGAGAATTTTTTAAGAAAATAGTACGATTCTAAATTTCGTGATTTTTGGCTTGAAGATTTATTTTCAAAAAATTATAACTTCGGTTCTATTAAAGATAAAAACTTCTGTTTTGTTTTATTTTAAAGTTTAAAAAAAAATAAAGTCAAAAAAAAATTATTATCAAATTCCTATTGTTAAAAACAAATAAAATGTTAAAATCGATTTTTAGTTATTGTTACATCTACGTAATGAGTTTTTAGCATCAATACCGGTCAAGCATAGCACGCCATACTTATAAGTAATAAAAATATAATTAGCTGCAGCGTGATGGTGATGCAAACTCATGCGATTTTAACCATCCATCGATCACCAACCCGTATACGTAATTTTCGCTGCTGGCCAAGCACAACACGTCATATTTAAATTTATACAAATATATATATAGATATAGCGTGACAGTAAAACATAAAATTTTTCCCATTTTAAAATGAAAAACGCTGTAGGTGTAGCTAATTTATTTCTTGTTAGATTTCTAGCCAGATTTCGTAATTTTTTCTTATTTTTATCTTATTTTAAAATCGTTTACCATCATTTTATTAATTATTTCTTAAATACATAATAAAATTAATTAAATATTCACAGCGTTTTCTTTATTAAAATCTATAAAACAAAAACAAATCATATGCGACAAATTCAATTTTTTTGTTTTGCTTACAAATATAACAAAACATTTACTATACCACACTTACGCACTGGCTTAAACTGAGAAAAACATCACAACAACATAAAAAAGAAAACGAAACTATGAACAAAGAAACCGAAGGGGTTGACAGTGGAAATTTAAAAAAAAATTATTTTTGAATTTGAAGTGGTAGTGGGTATCGTATAAAAGGTGAATTTTTTTCTAGAGTGAAAGGTGAATTTTTCTTTTTCTGAACATTACAAACAAAAAATTTATAATATTCACGGTTATAACTTATAGGAAATGTTGTAAAGATTGACCAAATACTATTGCGGTCGGTTTATCGATTAAAAGGCTATTTAGATGGGGTTTAGTGTGTCAATTTGAAAAAGTGACCTTGACGAGTAAGGTGTCATATGAAAGGTAAATTTTTTCTAGTCCAAAACAATTTTTTTGTAATTTTCGAACGCAGAATGTGAAATTTTTTTTCTGCTCTATAGTGGAACAAGCTAAATTAAAACTGCTCTACTATTATAGTCTATCAAAAATGATAATCCATTAAAATATGATAAATTACAAGAAATTGTACAACTTTTCAACCTTTTCGAGAAGCGAGCAAGACACAACAAGCAAACAATCCATTTATGAATACTACCAAAAGTAAAATTTAAATTACCAATGCCAAACCAAATCAATCCTCGTCGTAATTAAATTATAAGTACGGTGACTGGTTGAGTGAGCAACGTCTATGAGGAAATACTTTGAATTATTATTTTTTGTTTATGTTGAACAGTTAAGCACATTAACACTAAGAGTTTCTGCATTTATAAAAACTGAAATGTGATGGTTGATTGATTATAAGCTAAGCCTTGGTAAACGTGGGCTGTTAATAAGAAGGTCAATAATTCAAAGAATTTAAAGTAATTCGAAATAATCAAATTTCAAATAATTCGAAGAATTTAATGCTTTGTAAAACAAGTTAAGCTTCAAAAACTTTGGTCCTTAGAAAAACAAAGAAAACATTTCTCGGAATAAACTTACTTGTTTTAATGTTTCTTTTAAATTTGTCCAAAAAATAAGTGAGGAAGAATTACGCTCTGGCTACTTATCACAAAAAATCTTGCCAAAGGGCTTATTATCCACGAAATTTCTGTATAAGAAATATGGTTATAATTAACGTCATTATTTATCTTATTTATTCGCTATTATTTATTCGTAATATTCCAATTTAGTTTCAAAATGTTGTTACAATATTTTAACGTGATATAATTACGGATGGTTTTCTTGTCCAATTCAATTTGAATCAAGAAAAACTAATTTTGTTTTTCTAACTGTAAAAGAAAGTATCATATTCCAAATTTATTAGCAACGAAAAGACAACAATTTTAATTATAGTTGATTTTAATTATTTTCTATTTCCAGTTGTTCATGAAATAACGATTTTGAACAAGAATAAAAAGAAATATCGCTTTGACAACAATAATCTTAACATTTTTATAAGATTTTTTTCACAATCATGTTGGTAGATTTCGATGGACTTTTTGATAACTGTTAAATTAAAACATGTTAGACGATTAAAATCATTAAGTTGCATGCATTGCAATCGTTTTGGATCTTAAAATTTATAAACTATTGCTTGAGAATAGAGTAAACCATTAAGCAACTCATCATTAATATGCTATTATTTCTGAGTTATTTTATATGTGTATCATAATTTCAACTTCAACTTTTTAATACATTTTGATTTGATAAGAAATGTGTCCGAATGGATTTAAAAAAGAAAACTTAAAAATTAAGTTTGATTCAATTAAATGTTAATTAATAGTCAATAAATTTGTGTAATGTATTAAGTTTCAAACAGTTATGTAATTTTTGAATTTAGTGATTACCAATTCGTTTGTCGGTTACAATACGTGTGTGAAATGAATAGCTCAAGAAAAATGAACTCGGCAAGCATCGATAGTTCAAGTTCACGTCGATTGGATCACTTGACAAATCCCATCAGAATTTTAATAGTAAGAGGCATTCAGCATTGAGTATCATTTGCAACATCGGTTTTTTGTGGGACTTTTTGACAATACTATCTTTAAACGTTGCTTATTTTGAATGATTCCGTTAAGAATAATTGACAACTACATCATTCACACATCAACAATAACACCAGATGGTTAATGAGACGACCAGCAATCAATACTAGATACAGTAGTAATAGAGGCAGCGTTGCAAATGAAAAAGTCATTTGATGCCGGTTGATTTTTATTTATTTTAATTAATTAACTCCAGCTGATGATAAATTTGGCGGTCAGCTGCTAAAGTAGTGGGGGGTGTGGTTGTGGGAGACTTTTAAACTGGTAAAAAAAACGAATTCCAAAAGTAATTTGATGCCACTTCAAAATTTGTATGATGCATGTTTACACCATAACAATTGAAAAAAAAGTCGTCAGCTGATTGGCGGATGGGGGATTATACGTCAGCTCCTCGTATACATCAGTATAAAAATGCAATATAGTCAAGACCTTTCTGCATAGGATCTTGATGAAACTTTGGCAAATGATCCAGGTTCACTTGAAAATGAAAAATCTGAATTAATTTTAAATTTGGACAAAATGGCGGGGGTCTCCCGAACACCTCTAAGTTAAATCTTCAATAACTTCTAATCCTCACTTATGATCTTATGGAAACTTGGTATATAAATTTTTAGTACTGTTTCCAATATTTCTGCGTACTAACTTCCGGTTTGACACTTCCGGTTAAAAAGTTTTTTTTCCAGGTGTTTATCCATACTGTAGCCTACAATTACCGATCGATTTTCATGAAACGTTGGTAAACGCTTTCAAGTAACATGAAAAACATTTTGTTAGCTTTTGGAGTACATTGGATAAAGGGTTGGGGGGGTCCACCATACAACAGATGGTTTTTTCCACAATGTTTTTTATGTTTGTTGGGAGCATAAAACATTCGTTCGGGAATGAATTTTGACGACACTTTGCAAAAAGATGCAAATATGTATGGCAAGAAACTGATTAGTTTTTGAGCGATAGTGAGCCAAGTTGTGAGGGGTCACCCAAACACCTGTTTTTTTTAAAGCTTAATAACATCTGCACCTGATAATCGAATTGGATGAAACTTGGTACATAAACATTTGGTACGGTTCACAAAAGTTCTGCATCCCAACTTCCGGTTTTTCATTTCCGGTAAAAATGTTTGGTACTCCCAACAAACATTGCAACAATGGTGACACAATAAGCAGGTGTTCGGGAGGCCCTCCACCACTTATCTCAATATTGTCCAAAAACTAATCAGTTTTTTGTCATTTAAGTCTCCATATTTTTTCAAAGTGTCACTAAAATTGATTAATCAATGAAGTCTGTATGCTTCCAACAAACTTTAAAAACCAAGTTCGAAAAGTCAGCAGATGTATGGTAGACCCCCGCCACTTTGATCAATGTGTCCCAAAAGATGATAACTATTTTTCACTAATTGAAACTTTCTCCATAAGTTTCATCATAATCACTTTATTATTGTAGGCAGTGAAAAAACTTCAAAAAATTACGAACCAAAATTTTTTACCGGAAATGACAAGCCGGAAGTTGGGATGCAAAACTGTTGTGAACCGTACCAAATGTTTATGTACTAAGTTTCATCCAATTCGATTATCAGGTATAAATGTTATTAAGCTTTAAAAAGAACAGGTATTTGGGGGACCCCCACCACTTTGTTCACTATCGCTAAAAACTAATCAGTTTCTTGCCATACATATTTGCATCTTTTTGCAAAGTGTCGTCAAAATTCATTCCCGAACGAATGTTTTATGCTCCCAACAAACATAAAAAACATTGTGGAAAAAACCATCTGTTGTATGGTGGACCCCCCAACCCTTTATACAATGTACTCCAAAAGCTAACAAAATGTTTTTCATGTTACTTGAAAGCGTTTACCAACGTTTCATGAAAATCGATCGGTAATTGTAGGCTACAGTAGGGATAAACACCTGGAAAAAAAACTTTTTAACCGGAACAGTCAAACCGGAAGTTGGTATGCAGAAATATTGGAAACAATACTAAAAATTTATATAGCAAGTTTCCATAAGATCATAAGTCGGGATTAGAAGTTATTGAAGATTTAAACTTAGAGGTGTTCGGGAGACCCCCGCCATTTTGTCCAAATTTAAAATTAATTTAGATTTTCCATTTTCAAGTGAACCTGTATCATTTGCCAAAGTTTCATCTAGATCCTATGCAGAAAGGTCTTGACTATATTGCATTTTTATACTGATGTATACGAGGAGCTGACGCATAATCCCCCATCCGCCAATCAGCTGACGACTTTTTTTTAAATTGCTATGGTGTAAACATGCATCATACAAATTTTGAAGTGGCATCAAATTACTTTTGGAATTCGTTTTTTTTACCAGTTTAAAACTCCCCCACTACCACACCCCCCGCAAGTCTGACGGCTGACTCTTATTTTCTACATCACAAATAATTAATCTATCTATAAAAATTAAATTCAATCAGCGTCAAATCACTAACCAAAATGCAACGCTGCCTCCCGGTCTATAAGTCTTTTTATAAGTACATAGCTGGATGCTAGAATATTTTTAATGATTTTGTTATTCATTGTGTATATTAAGAAACTATTACCGAAATGACATATTAAAAATGATTGAATAGTGATCGAAACGTGGCAGTTACCTCGATCCGACACCAGAAGGGGTTCTGAATTTTTCTGTTTGTGCATTTAATCTTATGCATTAATTTTTTTTATTCTGACAATTGGGGCAAACAACGATGAAAAATCGTACACAACTGACGCTACTTCCAAAAAATAGCTAGCTATTAGATAGTCCAGCTGTGTAAAAGTGCACCTATTTACAGGTTTCTACTTCAGCTATTTATTGTCCTGATAGTGCCGAATATTTATACAAATTTTGTGCACTTCTATGATGATCGTCCTGTATAAAAGTCCCAGCCATCAATGCAAGTGAGGACTTTTTCTCATTTTTTAATTTTTTAATTACAGGTATGACAACAACGCGTACTCCAAATTTTGTTATTGGCATAGGAGGTGATATAAGATGTCACAAACCACTGGCAATAGCAATGAAATGTCAATAAGTAATATCTTAGGGGTGGTAACGACTGAGCTCTAGTGCCAACAGTAGTACTGTCAACCTAAGTGATTTTAGTTACTTTTACTATTTTATTTTTATTTCCAACATCCTATCATGAAACATTAGCCTATATCATATTTTATTGTATGACACAATTTACAACAATTACCCCAAATACTAATTTTTTTCACAATGGAAATTTAATTCTATTTAATCATATTTAAAATGCAAAATTCGAAAGAAGGACATGCGCAATAATTTGAATTTATTGAATTGCTATGGTGTAAACATGCATCATACAAATTTTGAAGTGGCATCAAATTACTTTTGGAATTCGTTTTTTTTACCAGTTTAAAACTCCCCCACTACCACACCCCCCGCAAGTCTGACGGCTGACTCTTATTTTCTACATCACAAATAATTAATCTATCTATAAAAATTAAATTCAATCAGCGTCAAATCACTAACCAAAATGCAACGCTGCCTCCCGGTCTATAAGTCTTTTTATAAGTACATAGCTGGATGCTAGAATATTTTTAATGATTTTGTTATTCATTGTGTATATTAAGAAACTATTACCGAAATGACATATTAAAAATGATTGAATAGTGATCGAAACGTGGCAGTTACCTCGATCCGACACCAGAAGGGGTTCTGAATTTTTCTGTTTGTGCATTTAATCTTATGCATTAATTTTTTTTATTCTGACAATTGGGGCAAACAACGATGAAAAATCGTACACAACTGACGCTACTTCCAAAAAATAGCTAGCTATGAGATAGTCCAGCTGTGTAAAAGTGCACCTATTTACAGGTTTCTACTTCAGCTATTTATTGTCCTGATAGTGCCGAATATTTATACAAATTTTGTGCACTTCTATGATGATCGTCCTGTATAAAAGTCCCAGCCATCAATGCAAGTGAGGACTTTTTCTCATTTTTTAATTTTTTAATTACAGGTATGACAACAACGCGTACTCCAAATTTTGTTATTGGCATAGGAGGTGATATAAGATGTCACAAACCACTGGCAATAGCAATGAAATGTCAATAAGTAATATCTTAGGGGTGGTAACGACTGAGCTCTAGTGCCAACAGTAGTACTGTCAACCTAAGTGATTTTAGTTACTTTTACTATTTTATTTTTATTTCCAACATCCTATCATGAAACATTAGCCTATATCATATTTTATTGTATGACACAATTTACAACAATTACCCCAAATACTAATTTTTTTCACAATGGAAATTTAATTCTATTTAATCATATTTAAAATGCAAAATTCGAAAGAAGGACATGCGCAATAATTTGAATTTATTGTTTTTTGTATAATCATGTTCGATTTTTTATTTATAGAATTCAAAATACGATTCAAAAAATTTATTTCAGAATTTAATACAAATAAATTGTTTCCGGCATTTAAATATGGGTTTATTTTTGTTTTTTAACTAGAATTGTGTACGTTATAAGTCTTAATAGAATAAAAATAAACAGCTGTAAATTTTATTCTGTTCCGTGTATGCTGAAGAACACAATAAAACAATTTGTTTGATTGTGTTGAACTAAAAAATAAATTGTTTTGATTGTATATTTTATAAATAATTTGCTTTTATTTTATAAAGAAATCAACCAAAATAATTTCGTTCTGATTATACAAAAAAAAACAATAAATTCAAACTAATGCGTATGTCCCTTTCGCAAATAATGCAAAACACAAAGGTTACTACGATAAAATTGAATTGAATTTTCATTGTGAAAATTATAGTTTTTCAAAATGATTGTTTTTTGGTTTCTTCATTCTCATTAGTATTAGTAATTAAAACTTTGATGTCTTTCATAGTAGACCATTCAATTTTTAAAATACTGAACAATTAAAACAAGAAATTGAATAAAATTTATTTAATTGTTTGGAATTTATGAATTGGAATTTATTTAATTGTTTGGTTTAACTTGTTTTACTAAGGAATTTTAAAATATTTTATTTATGTAATTAATTCATTTTACTCTGTTGGGAGGACAAACGTTGCATTAGGTTCGTGTTTAATGAAATTTATTCTCTCGCAAATTTGTAAGCTTGAAAAATTTGCTTGAAAAATAAAATATATCATTAAAAACCCAATAAAATACTAATATTGTGTTCCGCAGCAATCACGTAATGGAATAAAATTGAAAGCTGTTTATTTTATTAAGACTAATAACGCACACAATTATGGTTGTAAAAAAAACAAAAATAAATCTTTATTTATAGTTGCCGGAAGGATACATTTCTTTTTCAAGTACTCACACTTTTAATTTTTGCCTCAAATTTGATGCTTTTCATCGTGTTAAAATAAAAGTAGATTATTTTTCTGAATGGTTTGTCCAATTATGCAAGTATTATTATATTATGCAAATAAAAAGAATGAGGAAAAAGGACTACGTGCTTTCTTGCATTCCTTCTTTCTGCATATGGAATAATATAATAAAAGCAGCTCCATAAAACTGAAATAAAAATAATTAAAATTTTGCTTATACGAGTGAGAAAATATAAAGTAGATTTGCTGTTTTTAGAGTGAAAATTTGTTCACGTAAACGTAAAACGTTTTCATCGCGCGTAGGAAATAAAATTTTTTCTATGATAGTAATTATATAAACGATATTTATTATAAACTATTAAATTAGAAGTCGACAACATAAGATTCAAAATTAATATTCAATTTTTTCATGGTTGATTAAAAAAGTTACATGAAAATACCATAGCTAGAGCAATTTATTATTTAGCGAAAATGATTTTACACTAGTTGAAAAAACATTTTTTCAAAAGGATTAAGCCTGCATGAAAATAATATTTTATTCTCTTCCATTTAATTATATCAGCTTTATTTGTATGTTTTTTCGATAATAATAGTATGTATTATTGTATTGTTTTCTAACCTATAGCCTAATGAATTTAACCTATTGTCTAATGAAAATTTTCCAATAAAAAATTATCATTATTCAATTGGTATGATTCCAATTGGTCAAATTGTTTTGATTTCATTAAAATTATTTTCAAATTATAATCACAATTGCTTTGATAAGTTTTGTTCAAAAATCAAATTTTAATTTATTTAAATTCTCTTATTTCGTTTAGTTGAACTTGGTTGATTGTATGAGAAGGGCGTTTTTTATCATCAGGGTTTTTTTATTAAGAAATTTGATTTATCAATTAAAACAATAAAGATTTATTGTTTTAATTGAAGAAAATGTTTTTATTTTTTATTATACACAATTCTTTGTCAGAGAATAAAGTATTGTAATCGATTCGTGAATAATGAATTTTTTTTACTACTAGCCTGAGAAATCGCCATTATTTATTCAATTGCTCCAATGAGAAGTAAATTTTCTCACCCTAAGTCAATAATAATAATAAAAATATACCTAGGTTAATAATGAAAAATTTTGTTTATTTTTAATGACATGAATAAAAACAAAGAAACAAAAACATATAAAATTGAAAATTCAACACTGATAAGAGTGGTATGATGAAAATTAAAAAAAATTATTTGAAACTATAGTTTATTGTACAGTTGTGGCAAATCATGTGTATGCCTGCATTTTCTGTATTAATAGAACTAACGTTTGTAGGTAATGATATATTAACGTCTGCATTACGAATATTATTCTGATATTTTGATTCTGAACATTCGTCCACAAAATCATTAGCAGCCTGGCAGTTTTCAATGACAGCATCTTGAGGTACAACGGAAGTTGAAGGTAAACTTTCATTTTCATTCGATGATGTAGGTTTTTGAACTAATTTCGCGATTCTCGTCTTGTCAGCTATTGATTCCTCAATATACCCTTCAGCCACTGTACCCGACTTCCACCCACCATGCCTTTTAAGGCTAAGTAGGTCTCCTCCATTTTCTGCTAGAAGTGTAGCTGAGCTGCGTCTTAGAGCATGACCAGTATAACACTTAGCATTTGGTAGTTTTAAATATTGAGCCACGACATAAGGTACTTTACTTATAGTATTATGTCCTATATTTTGTTTTATGTGTTTACCTTTACGGTATAAAATAAAAACTTTTGCTTGGTTGGGAGGCCTGTTAGCTAAGTATTTTACAACAATTTTAATCCATTGTTGTTCCACAATCACAAACTTCCTCGATACTCCATTCTTTGAATTAGGAATGTTTATTATAATAATATCGTCGCGGATGTCGAAATCATCAACAATTATGTTGCACAACTCGCTTGTTCTGCAAGCACCAGCCACTCCAATTACAATAATAGCCTAGAATATATAGTTTCTTTAAAAACCACTTAATACAAAATAATAATGAAATATACCTTTTGCGAAAGAAATTCATCATCCGGAGCTTCAACTAAAAATTTTTCGATTTCTTCTTTTGAGAATACACCACACTTTTTTGGTTTATAACCACGGTTCTTCTGTTTAAGAAATGCTGTAAGTTTAAAAAACTTTGAAATATCAATATTTTCTTTAATAGAAAGAGTCGATTTTAGCATCGAATAGTTGGCCCACAATGTTGATATTTTTTGGCACTCAGATTTTTCGTTAAAATATGCCAATAACACATTTTCAGTAACTTTAACAGCCTTCTTTTGTTCACACCATGTTTTTAATTGAGAATATGCATTCATATATATTCTCTTAGATTTTTCTGGTAAAAAATCCCTAATTGTACTATTGGCCACCTCTCTAATTTCAGGTGGAGTGCACTGTTCCATTTCTGAATCTCCATCATTAAAGTTTTGATCCATTTTCCAAATTTATTTATATGTTTAAGAGAACTCTTAAAGAAATTACTTATTTTCTTTAAAATGACATTTTAAATAAAAATCATTTCCTTTGTTTAATATTGAACTAAACGCAAAGCCGACTTTACTTGATTTTTCGAAATTTTTTTAAATTTATAGGTAAAAAATAACTAATATCCAAATTTTATCATATCAAATATGTTGATATATTAGTGTTAGTAGTAAAAAAAATTTTATATAAACCTCGGTTGAGAAGGCCATTATAGACCTCGAACATTATATATATAAAAGTTCTCGGTCAATAATAGCTTATTTCTCAACCTTGGTGTATAATGTACTATTATTCTCTCGCAAATTAAAATTCTCGTGCCTCGCACAAATTTTAAACTTTTTCTTGAGAATAAACTACTTCATTATTCACTCATTGATTAAACTACTATTATATTATTATTAATAAAATAAAAATTAAAAATAAACAATAAAAAAGTATATTTTTAAATATTGCCTTTTAGTCACTTAAGAATGATGATGTACATTCTCGATTACTGGGTTGGCATTTCTGTCTCTTAATCACGTTTGTTGTGGCGTTTTATCCTATCTTTCCACCTCTTTTACGACTCTCGTGGATGAGACATTCTACTAACACTTTAGACCACTTTACTACAGTGGGGATATTATTTGCCTCTTAAAACCCGAACACTCTGAACAAGGAATGCGTTTCTTTTTATAGAAATAATAAAACCTCGAGCAGGAGTTGGTCAAAATGGCATAATTTGCTTAAATGGATGACTAATAATTTCATATAATGAGCCGAGCTTTAAAAGTCACAATTTGTTTGCTTTCAATCAAATCTTAAATGATTCGATTTTAGTTGTATTTATCTATTGTTAATCATTTTTATTAAATAAAGTTATTATGTTTTTTACAAGTTTTTAAAAATAATTTTAAAATTGTAATTTAATGTTTAGAAAGACGATAATTATAGTTTTTTATAATTGGTTTTGCACGTGCTACTGGATATAGTAGCACCAGATAATTTTTAGTTTTATTTGAAACATTTTATAGGTAAATTCAAGGTATGTAGGTTAAACATTTTAAGAATGTTATTGTTTCATTACAAGTATATTGATTGAGTTTTAATAGTGAATGGAGATCATGAACGATATATTTGTTTTTGAATTGATTTATTTTAAACAATAAAATTTATTATGATTTTATTTTATTTTTAGAATATCGATTACATAATTAAACAAATCATGCAATGAACTATATTGTTCCATTAGAGAATATTTTTGTAGATCTTAATTTTAATTTACATTAAAAATGTTTATTTTTTATTTCAACTTACAAACGAAGCTGGAAAGGAGTAAGTACTAAAAAATCGTGTTACTGCGTATGACTTGCTTCACTTACATTAAAAGCTTTTTATATTTCTTTTTAAATACATACAATTTCGATTTGGACCATAAAAACCTTCACAATAATTACAAAAATAATTACTTGAAAACTTGTTAGAAAAAAATCATATAATTTTACAGATCATTAATACAATTATACCCTCAAGCGAAAAAAATGTATTTGACAAAAATCTTTGCTCCTAATTATCATCTATTTTCACTATATTATTTATTCAATCAACATGAATTCTCTTGGTGATTTAATATTCGATACAGTATTATTGACAAACTATACTATAATTAAAAAAAAATAATTAAATAGTTTTTCCAATTATTTTGCTTGTATGTAGAAATGGTTTTCGTAGGTTTTGGTGATTTTATAATATCTAATTAAAAAGCAAAAATGTGTTTCGATTTTGCAATGTAATTATTTATTTAGTATAATGAACTTAATGTTGCGGCAATAAACCATTTTAAAAAAATGGAAAAATGATGTGCTGCAACCAAAAAAATGTATTGAACCCTAACTCTCTATGCACTGTTTATGCTTAGTTAGGACATGACCTAAAATTCAAATTCTTTTAGGAACTTCAAGATTTGGGGAAGATTTGATATCAACAGTTCAAATGTCTTCTGTTGTTGGTAAAATATGGGTCTCAAACCAAATACTTATTAAAAGTTTTTTAAGTTAGTCTGCAGTGTCTTCTACAAACAAACTTTAGCATATTTAGGGTTTCCTTGTCCAAGCTTGATCTTTCTGCTGGTCTCTTTTGATTCAATCACCGAATTAATTCTTTACACTGTCTTAAGCCAGTGGTAAATTAAATGGCAATATACCATTCAGTCATAATTTTCCTTACCTTTGGTATTTAGTAAACCACTACCTTGGTACCATTATAAAGCTTAATAAGCCTTCTACTACAATCTGTTACTGTTTTGAATGTGATGGTATATGCTAAGGTAAGTACAACTAACCGATGAGATGGCATTCTCCTTGTGCCGATAATTAATCACCGATGTGTATCTATCGATTGCGAAATCTTTAACCTGAAAGACACTGAGGTGTCCAATGGTTTTATGTATTTAACTTCATGATTTGTTTGTATGAATGATATTATTTGTATGCAGCCACACTCTAGCATTCCAGGTTTCCTTTTTATTTGTTTCGCTAATAACTTCTAGCACTAATGCTAACCGGAAAGTGTGTTTCTGGACGAAAAATTCTAAGCTAACTTTTGATTATAACAACTACATATTTCAGAGCCCTATGCATCCTAGTTTACATAAAATTTGTTGAGATATTATTTAAGACGGATTTGGAAACATATTACAATGCTCTAAGGAAAGAATATGCTTCAACAAACATTTCAAGGTTGTCTAAAGCGTGGAGTGTTACTTTATTTCTACGTACGTTTAACAGACCTTTACCGAAAAGTGAGAAACATGAGAATACGATACATTTAGTATTAGTGGCAAAAAAGAAGTTGGTAAAGTCACTGTATATGAGTTATAAAATGTAGCTAAAATATAATTAGAAAAGTTGACCTTCGACATATAATTGACTTCTTAATCAGCTAGTGTATTTAAGTGTGTATGGTCTATCGTTACAGAGAAATAACAGGAATGGTTTGGAGGTGCATGTGAAGCACATCCCTTTTTGAAGAATAGTTAATATGAAAGCTGGAAATGCATGTAATCTAAGCCAACGTTTATACCAGGTCATATCAACATGAACTGTGTTGGCCATTACACTCACAAACAAGCACCTAGGGCTAACGCTAATGCAGGAGACATACAGTCATAGGGTAAAGTGGGTTTTTATTAACGAAGAGAAGTGCTAATACTAACTCATCCAGAGGTTGTATTATGATTAAGACAGATATGTATACTAATTATGATTTTTCTCAGGCTTCGTAACTTGCAAGCTCGATTTCTTTTGTATATATTTTCTTGGTTTTATCTTTTCTTTTGTCTCCAACCAAATAAACTTCAAAACTGGTTAAGTACTATTCCACAAAATAATTAATGATTAATAGCTAAAACAAAAATAATTGAAGATTTTTGATCGTGATCTTTTTATTATTAAAAATATCATGTGAAAGTATTAACTGTAACAAGTTCATTTATAATCAAAATTAAAATTAATATGTAAAAAAATTTCAAAAAATTTCTTCTGTATATCCCATCATAACTAGTGAAAATCAATTAAGCTCAACTCAACATAACGTTAAATCATTAAACGATTAAGATAAGATCATCTATTAATTATCTCATCAAAATTTTGATTGATGATCTTAAATCGATCATCACGAATAGAGCTATAAATTTATTTGTTGTTCTTAAGCCGGACTGTAAAACGACTGATTTTTTTTTAAAGATAGCGATAGTAGATTGTCTAGACTTTCTGTTTTATTAATAAAAGTAATTAATTACGTTATGATGTTCTAGGGAACTTATGTTAAACTTATTCAAACGATTATGTATATGTATTTTGATAATTTTTAGTTACGTAGACAAACTGATTTTAAATGTACGTTTAATATCGTTAACTGACTACCCTGACATTAAGATGTACTGACTTAGTGCCGACTGTAATAGCGCCGAGAGAAATACTGTCATAGCGCCGAGAAAATTTTGTATGGAGTCTCGGCACTAATTCAATTCCAATTTTCAACTGAAATAACGCAAAGATGAAATTTTTGGTTATTTTTATTTATATTTTATCACACACTAAAATTTTAAAACTTAAAAAAATACCTTGGTGCCCCCTTTGATTTTTTAGAAGTAACTTAATTTGATTTTTGATTTTTTTAACTTAATTTGATTTTTGACTCGCTTCTGCGACCCTGCATAACTTTGATCAAAAATAGCAGAAACCCCCTCCCCCCTATGCACCCCTCCCCCTTCCCCACCCGCTCCCCCGTTCCCCATCCGCGACCCCTGCGCCGCCCGCTTTCTTTTATTGGGAACTTTTGGGGCGTTGTGGCGACGCGGGGGGGTGGCGCGGTAGGGTGGGGGGGCCGTGCTAATTTTGATCGAAGTTGTGCAGGGTCGCAGAAGCGAGTAAAAAAAAAAGCAAAAATCAGATCAAGTTACTTCTAAAAAATCAAAGGGGGGACCAAGGTAAAATTGAAAGTTTGATCCTTTATAACTTTTGACCCCCCATTTCCGCAATTTTTTTTTTCCATAATTAGGATACAGAGGACCTAATCTTTCTATTTATCTGATAAAAAAAAACGCAGATTTATTTGGGGGGATAAACTAGGAATGTTTTCTCATTTTGTTAGAAGAAAAAATGACAACAAAGAATTTTCATAACGACAAGGCAAAATTATCGACGACAAGAAGAATTGCCTACAGTTAAAACAAAGCCTACTGTTTAAATATCATAGTTTGTATGAATGAAAAATAAAATTTCTGACAGCAAAAAAAAATTATCAATTTCATTACACTGACATAGTGCCGAAAATCAAAAACCTAGGCGTTGTGTCAGAAAAATTGAATATCTCGGTGCTAATTCGGTTTGCAAGAATTAGTGTAGAGAGTTGAAATCTCGGTGCTATTACAGAAATTGTTTAAATTAAGACTTGCGCTATATAAATTTAAACTAATTTAGTGCCATAAGGCAAAAATCATGTTGGATCTGCATAGAATCTTGATGAAACTTTGGCAAATGATCCAAGTTCACTTGAAAATAGAAGATCTGGATTCATTTCAAATTTGGACAAAATGGTGATGGGTCTCCCGAACACCGCTAAATTTAAATCTTAAATAACTTCTAATCCCGGTTTATGATGTTATGGAAACTTATAGCGTTTTCGTTTCTCGATTTAAGTTTTGACCTCAGAGCTTTTGACCACAGAGCGGGCAAAACTCTTTCAGTTTTGCATTTTTTTTTTTTGTAGTTTTGCATTTATTTTTTCCGTTTTGCCCTTAAATAAAATACTTGAGAATCGAACAGAAAAAAGTCACATTTTTTAGATCTGTCAAATTTGCTTAACAAAATAAAGAAAATCAATTTTTTAATGTATATTATTATTTTTAAACTATTTAAATATTTTTATTTAAGAAAATTACATCATTAAAAATATGTTTTTTCTTATTTTGTATACTATATTAATAGATTATACAAGGCAACATTTTTGCACCGTCTCCTGAGAAAAAGTCAAAAAATGCAAGAATATTTCCCTCAAAAAGTTTGAAACTTGCATCGAGAAAAGAAAACGCAAATTTTTTCAGGTCAACATTTTTTCGAGAATCGAACAGTGACCTGAAAAAAAAGTGCAAGAAAAGGTCACATTTCTTTGTAGAATCAAAAACGCTATTAGTATATGTATAAGGTTTCAGTACTGTTTCCAATTTTTCTGCATACTTTCAACTTTCCGTTTGCCACTTCCGGTTAAAAAGTTTTTTATTCAGGTTTTTATCCTTATACTGTAGCCTACAATTACCGATCGATTTTCATGAAACGTTGAAAAGCTTTCAAGTAACATGAGAAAGATTTTATTAGCTTTTGAAGTACGTAAGATAAAGGGTTGGGGGGTCCACCATACAACAGGTTGTTTTTTTCACCATGATTTTTATGTTTGTTGGGAGCATAGAACATTCGTTCGTGAATGAATTTTGATGACACTTTGGAAAAAGATACCAATATGTATGGCAAGGGACTGATTAGATTTTGAGCGATAGTGAACAAAGTGGAGTGGGGTCCCCCGAGCACGTGTTTTTTTGAAAGCTCAATAACATCTGTACCTGACAATCGAATTGGTTGAAACTTGGTTTTTGCTGCTTATTCGCGTACTACAGAATTTATGTTTGTTGGGATACTACACATTTCCAAAATATTGATATAATTAGAACTATGCGAAATCTATAACATTGGTTAGCCATTAATTAAAGTATTTGATGACTATTAGCTCACTATATATCCAGAACATTTTGTTTCCAGAGCTGTGGTGAAGTTAGCCTATGCATCAGCGTCGCAATATTTTTGTTAGTTATTGGTTATTATTGACGGTTATTGTTTGTGGAAGGTGTGGATAGACAATATAAGCTACGGCTTATCTTTTAACAAGCTCTAGTTCAAAAGTGAATGAAACGTGACATTGACAATTTTTTTTTGTCAATGATTGGAAAAAAATTGTTATGCAAATTTTTTAATTAGAAAACTTCTTATACAATTTATTTTCATATAAGAAGTCTTCTAATTTCCATTAGATAACACTTTAACTAGCTCATCAACAATTCAAAATTTAAAATATGGAGGGGCTGAAATCTCACAGCTCTGAGATATCAAGACTTCGGTCTGGGTTAAGGATTTGTATATAGTTTTCGGCAAAATACTTTTATGAGGACATGGTTTTTAGTTTTGGGCAGCGATGTATATCAAACATAATTCTTTGTTAAAGTACATGTATTTTTTATCTGTGTTTAAAAATTTATTACAAAACTAACACGAAACATCAATACGTTGCCGGAAAATTATTATCAAAATTTCAAAGATATTGTTAAATTAAATAAAATCAAACTTTTTTCAGAATTCCAAAAATATTCCAAAAATTAGAATAAAATCAAATATTTAAACTTTTTCTAAATTCCAATAATATTTCAAAAATTCTTAAAAAATTCAAACTTTTTCCAAAATTCTAAAAATATTGCAAAAATTATTACAAAATCAAATATTGAAAATTTTTTCAAAATTCCAAAAATTATAATAATATCAAAAATTATTCAAAATTCTAAATATATTCCAAAAATTCTTACAAAATCAAAAATAAAAACTTTTGCCGAAATCCTAAAAATATTGCAAAAATTACTACAAAATCAAAAATACAAACTTTTTCAAAATTCCAAAAATATTTCAAAAACTATAAAAAATTAAAAAATTTCCATGTCCAATTTCATTTTCAATTACATTTACGTCATAAAACAGCTACATTTTTTTTTCCAAAAAATTGGCTAAATAAATAAATGAAATCATTTTTTGACACACTTGACATTATTTTTTGACAAACTTATAATGCCATAATTCTTTATAATAATAATAAAATATCATGTCATACAAACTATTAATTTTATTTTTTTCTAAAAAAATTGGGTTAAAAATAAATAAAAACCTTTCTTTTGACACACTTGACAACATTTTTTGACAAACTTATAATGCCATAATTCTCAATAATAATAATAAAACTTCATTTCAAACAAACAATTAATTTTATTTTTTTTCCAAAAAATTAGGTAAAAAAATAAATAAAAATCTTTCTTTTGACACACTTGACAACATTTTTTTGACAAACTTATAATGCAATAATCTAGTTTTTGATCTCACATACCAATCCCGACCATCAAGATTTCTAGAAGTTTAATGTACCTACTCGTAATCACTTAAAATGAACGTTTTTAAGCCAAAAATATGAAAATTTGCTATTTTTGACACACATAATGATTTTTTGACACACTTTCGGTACTGTTATCGAATACAGCGTCCTTTCGGACCTGTTCCCTGAGTATACCTATTTTTAAAAAAAAAATTTTGAAATCCCTCCAGCGGTTTTCCGTGCAGCGTAGGTAATGACGGCGGCCGGACCGACGGCCGGACGGACGGCCGGCAGACAGACATACATTTTTTTTTGCTTTATTAGACTCAGCAGGTCCTAAAACGTCGAGAAATGCCAAAAAAAGTGGGGGTAAGAATTTCACTTTGAGCTCATGAATGTAATACTTAGGTCTTTCAGACCGAAGTAACTACAATTTTTGGTGTATGTGTTATTATGGTTTTCCATATTATTCACTGTTTGTGTGCTTTTGTCACTTTTGAATTAAAATGCAATATTTAAAAATATACTTTTTACTGTTTATTTTAAATTTATTTATAATAATATAAACTTCCTTATAGTAACAATTTTATTTTTATTTTTTTATTTTAAAGAATATCGATTTCGACTTACGTCTTCCTCAGTTCTTAAATTATTATTATTAATAATAATTTAAGAACCGAGGATGACGTAAGTCGAAATCGATATTCTTTAAAATAAAAAAATAAAAATCAAATTGTTACTATATGGAAGTTTATATTATTATAAATAAATTTAAAAATAAACAGTAAAACGTATATTTTTAAATATTGCATTTTAATTTTTGGTGGTTATTTCGCGTAAATCGGTGGGGTTTTGAACCCTCCCAGAATGTTTAGATGGTCGTGAACTATTGATATCCTTTTGAAAACTAGATTTAATTAATAAGTCCGGATTTCATGTTGTCTATGTCGTATGTGTTATGATTGATACATACGGCTAGACAACGATATGAACTTGGAAAGAGGGAAAGAACAAATATAAAAATTGGTACAAACAGGCAGTCGCTCGTGAATATCGATCGAGAAATGAATGTTTGCAATTTAAAACAATTAGAAAAGCTGAAATCTCACAGCTTATCTCAGAGCTCAAATGGAAAAACCTCTCCATTTAGGGTTTCGAGAAATATTATAAAATCAAAAATTCAGATTTTCTTAAGAAATTTAAAAATATTCCAAAAATTATGATAAAGTCAAAAATTTAAATTTATTCAAAAAATTTTAAATTATTGCATAAATTATATAAAAAATCAAATATACAAACGTTTTTCAAAATTCCAAAAATATTTCAAAAATCATAACAAAATCAAAAATTGAAACTTTTTTAAAAATTTTAAAAATATTCCAATAATATAAACTCTATCCGAAATTCTCAAAATATTGCAAAAATTATAATAAAATCAAAAAAAACAAACTTGTTTCAAAACTTCAAAAATTATAATAAAATCAAAAATTTAAACTTTTTCAAAATTCTAAAAATATTCCGAAAATTCTTACAAAATTAAAAATTGAAACTTTTTTTCAATATTCAAAATATTATAACAAAATCAAAGATTGAAAATTTTTTCAGAATAACAAAATATTGCAAAAATTGTAACAAAATCAATTCACAATCAACAATTTTTTTCAAAATACTAGATATATTCTAAAAATTATTACAAAATCAAAAATTAAAACTATTTACAAATTAAAAATTCAAAATTCAAAAAACTTTTTCCAAAATTCAAAAAATATAACAAAATCAAAAATACAAACTTTTTTCTAGAATTCCAAAAGTATTCCAAAAATTATTACAAAATCAAAAATTGAAACTTTTTCCAAATCAAAAATTCGAAATTCAAAACACTTTTTCCTAAATTCTAAAAATTATAACAAAATTCCAAAAATTATAATAAAATCAAATATTGAAACTTTTTTCAGAATTCGAAAAATATTGCAAAAATTATTACAAAATCAAAAATTGAAATTTTTTCCAAATCAAAAATTTTTTTCCAAAATTCTAAAAATATTGCAAAAATTATGACATAATCAATATTACAACTTTTTTTCAAAATTACCAAAATATTCAAAAAATTATAACAAAATCAATAATTTCCATGTACAATTTCATGTTTGATTAAATTTCATTTCACACAAATAATTAATTTCATTTTTGCCAAAATGTTGGTTAAAAAAAATGAAAATCATTCTTTTGACACACTTGACCATATTTTTTAGACAAACTTAAAATGCAATAATCTAGTTTTTGGCCTCACATACCAATCCCGACCACCAAGATTTCTCCAAATTCAATGCTCCTACTCGTAATCACTTAAAATGAACGTTTTTTAAACAAAAAATATGCAAATTTCCTTGTTTTGACACACTTGACGATTTTTTTGAAACTCTTCCGATACACAATAAAAAGTTTTTAAAGAAATTTTAAGGCGTTTAGTTTGAGAACAGGGTAGTCGAAAGATTTTTGGAAATTTATAGTATTTTTAACTGTGTAAGTAAAAAGTTTACTGTGTATTTTTTTGGATACGCCCGTCAGTTAATTACCTTTCCAAAGCACATAATTTGTAGTAATTTGATTTCAAAGTTACCATAAGTTTGAAATAAAACAAATTTTTCGGACCACCCTGTTCTTAAATTAAACAATTTTAAAAAACTTTTCTACAAAAAGCACATCTTCTTTTATTTCACCTACCCATTTTGTATGCCAAAAATAAAGTCGATTTGTAGTCCGCCGGTTGTTCAGATCACGAATTTCATCTAAAATTAAAAGACCTGAGATGCACATATTTAATAATTAATATCTGAGGAACAAAAAAACGTTATCTCCAAAGTTTAGTAGGTTTTAGGGTAGAGTTGGAACTCTCATATTGTGAAAAAAAAGTTGAACAAATGCTTCACTTATAACCTCAGCGCCATTCTTAAAAAATGTACTCCTTAATATTTTTAATAGTGCAAGCAAAAGCTTTGCGGCATATTTGTTTCGATAATGGAATGAATTACATTTCCAACGCACAAAGAACCGTTGATATCGGGTAAGCCGCTCTCTTGCATTTTGATTTTAATGTCAACCTGAATTTAAATTTCTAGAAATCTTTCGGAGCCTTTCTTTTTATTTTAGCTATGCAACTTGTATGTCAAGTATGAAGTCGATCTAAAATGGTCGCGTTCAGCGTTAGACCTCCAGATCATGAATTTCATCTATATGGATGACTATGTTTATATATCTAAATTTTCGAAGAATATATTCTACTGTTAATACAGTCTTGTACAGTTGGTATGAACTACACAGTTGTTTACAATCTACTATTATTTGAACATATAAAGTGATAGAGAACTAAAATTTTAGAAATATGTAAAAGAAGAACTAAAACGTACGTATCTCCAGGTGGAATTCTCTCTGACACTTTCAATTAAAACTCCAATTATTATCTGTATTTATTTTAAAAAGCGTTTTCGAGTTATTCTTGATCAAACTTACCTCGTTAAATATATGAATTTTTATTTCAGCTTAATAAAATATTGATTTTATTTAGATTAACAATTAAAAGTTACATAATTCGTATCTTAAGTATACATTGTTGTTTGATCGCAAAAAATTCAAATAATGTAACATTAACAACTGAATGAAAACCTGTTAAAGTGTTATGTAAGGAATGGGCGGTTCGGAAGAAAGTTAAATTATGTATGTTTGTATGTACATACCTACGTTATTGGTTTCGTATTGATACATTTAGATTTTTTTTTATTTTTCAATTAAAATATTTGCGATGTGAAACAAGATCACTTTCAATTATTTTGTAGTTATGCTATAGTTTTTATTTTGTTTCAATGTCAAACGTTTTTTTTTTTTTTTTTTCAAAACATAAATTACTCACAGTTGAAAAGTTAATCATTTTGTCGGAGTGTATTTTAACTTCAATCATACTATTTTGGGAAAATCCTTCAACACTAATTTAGTGTAAATGGTTGTATTATTTAGTTGAATTGTTTTGTTGCATTTTGCGTTTGCCCAAGGCAATGATTTAAAACAAAATGACTCATTGATTTAAAGAGACCACAGAAGAGATTAAACTAATTTGAACTTTTTGGCTACCGAAGCCAAGAATATTGAACAACATATCAGAATTGTTGTTTTGTTAAGTTTCTTAGTATTTGTATAGTGTTGAGAATTGTTTCACAAAAATGTTTTATATGACATTAATGTCAATTCAAAAAACACTCTGACGCAATATATTTCGGCAAATCATTCTATTTATAAGCAGTTTCAATATAGATTACCTTATTCATGCGAGGAGTGAAGCGACTAATACTATAGTTGGAGGAATGATGTATTTGATTTCATGTGATGATACTTATAAAAACTACTAAACAAATTTCAATGAAATATGTAACATCAGTGCCGGCTCAAGGTATTTCAGCAGCGGGCGTAGGTTTGGTAAATGGCGCCCTCAAATTAATTTTAATTTTAAATAATATTGTAAAAAATCTAATCAAAAAAATGCAGTAACTGTTTTAATACGAAGTGTTGTATAATAGGAATTATAATATGTGTCACTATCACAGCAACACGTAGACAGCTTTTAAGATCTACGTCCAACAACAACATGGGTTCTCAAGTATTCTTAAGTGTTGGACGCTTTTTATTATTGGATCAACATTTTCTTTTATACCCTTTATTTATACCCTTTATTTATAGGGTAGCGAAATCCGAAATTCGACGTCCACGCCGTGCTGCCTGGCTAATGCTGACAGAATTAGGTTGGTGTACCGGAGACAAGCAGGGTAAAAACTGCTTAGTCAATCATGGTACATCATGGCGAATTGGCGCCTTAAAAACAATGTGACTCAAGCGTCTGTTCTCCATGTTAGGGGCGGCTTGAAGCGGGCGTCTGTCTTGGATCAAGCGGCTCGCTATATAAACGTGTCAAAAGGTTGTTTCTGGTAACCTTAAGATGCAGAACGGACCCATTCACGACAATTTGGGTTGGGCCTAAGGTTAACACCCTAACCCCGGAAAAAATTATTTGTTAAATTTGGAAATCAGAAAAGAAAAACAGACCCGGACAAAAACAACAGAATTTTACCTGGACGTGAAAAAGGACCAGACTACCGAATCGGAACGTGGAACGTGCGCAGCCTGAGCGCTCCTGATGCTCTTATAAGTCTAGAAACAGAGACTGAGAGGTATAGGATGGATATTATTGCTCTACAAGAAATTAGACAGCCGATAATCGGAAAACAAGATTTGGATAGTCACTCTCTATACTGTAGTGGTCATCCTTCTCGAAGGGAATTTGGTGCTGGCTTTCTTGTTGGTGCACGCATACAAGAAGCCGTGATGAAATTCATCCCGGTCAGTGAGAGGATCTGCTACCTACGTGTACGTGGTACATATAACAATATTTCTCTTATTGCAGTGCATGCACCTACTGAAGCTAAGACCGTCGACGAGAAGGATAATTTCTACATAGCACTGGAAGAGGTTATGAAACAAACACCCACACGCGACTTCATTATGGTTCTTGGTGACTTTAATGGACAGGTTGGAAGAGATATCTCTTATGGAAATGTGGTGGGCCCCAACAGTCTGCATTTGAATTCGAATGATAATGGTGAGAGAATGACTGAGTTTGCATTATCAAATAATTTGAGAATTGCCAGTACTTTCTTTCCGCACCGATCGATTCATAAGCAGACATGGGTCTCACCGAATGGAAACACTCGAAATCAAATTGATCACGTGCTAGTTACAGCACGTTTCTTTTCGAGTGTTCTGGATGTGCGATCCTTTAGAGGTGCATACATTGGAAGTGACCACTTTCTTGTATGTGCTAAAATAAGGTTCCACTTCCCAAACCCAAGCATTCCGAAATTCAATCAACGGAAACGATTTAACATCTCATCACTAAAGAATGCAGAAACAGAAGAGAGATATCAAAACCATATTGCCGAAACATTGGAGAAATCAGAAACCATTAATGGAGACGTCGATAAGTCATGGTATTTGCTCAAAGAAGCTGTTTTAAGCGCTGCTAAGGGAATACTTGGACGACCACAAAACCACTCCCAGAAGCCATGGATGGATCAAGCATGTCTTGACGCTATTCAATACAAAAGAGATTGCTATCTGAAATGTCTGCAAGGACGCAACACCAGGTCCACGAAGGAGAACTATAAACTGGCAAGACAAGCCGTTACAAAGTTATGTAGACGAACGAAGAGAGAATAGTGGAAGAGAAAGTGTGAGGAGATTGAAAGCTTCAATAAGGAACATCAATCGCGTAACTTCTTTCAACAGGTTAAAACCTTAAAGAAGGGCCCTCAAACTAGATCGACTGCTATTCAAAACGAAGATGGGGAGCTACAAGTAGACCTTAAAAATATTTTAGATACTTGGGCCGCTTATTTTGAGAATCTTCTCAACTTAAGTGACCAGAAACAAGTCGGGCGACGAGCAAAGCTTATTCGTGCGTCAAAGGTACATGTAGACGAACCCACCAAAGAGGAATATGCGGCGCTGTCAAAATTAAAATGCAATAAAGCACCTGGTATCGACGATATAACATCCGAAATGATTGTACATGGTGGTGAAACTCTATCCTTAAGATTGTTTGAACTTGTTCAAATGATATGGAGGACTGAAGCCATGCCACAGGACTGGAACACAGCTATGCTGATACCAATCCATAAAAAAGGTAATCGCCTACAATGTGCAAACTACAGAGGAATCGCTCTACTCTGCACAGCATATAAGATCTTTTCTTACATTTTGCGATCCAAAATCAATCCTTTTGCTGAACAACTGTTTGGAGAATATCAGTGTGGCTTCCGGCGGGGCCGAGGTACCACCGATGCACTTTTCTCGATAAGGATGATTTTGGAAAAGGGCCGAGAGTTCAACATACCAGTGCACCAACTCTTCATTGATTTCAGGCAGGCCTACGACTCTCTCGAACGAGAGACTCTATGGTCTGCTCTGGTGTCAATGGGAATTCCTGGTAAACTGGTATCACTATGCAAAATGACAGTACAGAACTCTCAATGTTGTGTACGAGTAGAGAACGAAATATCAAGGTTTTTTAAAGTCGACTCCGGGTTAAGACAAGGTGATGCTATCTCTCCTATACTTTTTAATTTAGCCTTGGAATATGTGTGCCGTCAAAAGAAACTACCGACTAACAACAATATCTTGTCAATAAACTCAGTACAGATGATTGCATACGCTGATGATGTTGTCATCCTCGGCCGAAGTGAAGCTGTTATGAGTGAGACTTTTAAGTCGCTTGAGAGTGGAGCTAGAAAAATTGGTCTTCAAATTAACTACAATAAAACCAAACATATGAATGTTTCAAGAGAGTCTGAGAAGAAAGATTTGATGTGCGGCGATGAACGAATTGAGGGAGTTGAATCTTTTAAATATTTGGGATCAATGCTTGACTCAAACAACAGCATACTTACAGATATAAAAGCTCGAATCGCTGCAGGTAATCGAACTTTCTACTCAATCAAACCTCTCCGTGGATCTCCGTATGTATCAACTAACACCAAGCTCAAGTTATACAAGACATTGATTAGACCGGTTGTGATGTATGGATCACAAACGTGGACCCTTACACAAAATGACGAATCGCATTTATCTGTATTTGAGCGTAAGATATTACGCTACATTTTTGGTCCACTTAAGACAGACGATGGAGAGTATAGAACCCGATATAACTTTGAGATCAGAGACCTTCTTGAGGGTCCTGATATAATAGGTTGTATCCGTTCTAATAGGATTGCTTGGTTTGGGCATGTTCTACGAGCCGATTCACAGTCTGGAATGATTAGAAAAATGTACGTTAGTACCCCAGGGAGTGGGCGACCGCGAGGTAGACCACGACTACAATGGGAGACTGACGTAATAAACGACCTTAAAAAAATCGGCTGCCATGGTAATTATGTCGCTGTTGCGAATGACCGTGGTGAATATTCGAAGCTGATTAGCCTGGCAACGCTCCTACATAGAGCATGAACGCCGTTAAAAAAAAAAAAAAAAAAAAATAAAAAAAAAAAAATAAAAAAAGTTATATGAATTTATTTTAAATATTTCATATTTTGTAAATATATTGTAACGATTATGGAGTGCGATGTAAAAAAGCCAATTGATAACTTTCTTTCTGAAAAGTGGTTCCACTAAAGCAATTTAACAGAAGATAACAAAAACAGAATAACTGCATTAAGAAATTGAATGCTGTAACGAAGCGGTTGTCCAATTTCCGTGATTTAGAGTCGCTCTACTCTCTCGTACGCACTGGTTTGTAAGTTGGGTTCAATATATTGCTGCTCGTTTGATTTTATGTCAATAACTTTGGAAATTGTTTTTTTTCTCCTTTTATTTTGAACACAATTACTTACATTCCATTCGTAATCATCTCTTACAATATTTTTTCTCAAGATTATTACAAAACAGATGTGCAATCTCCTTAGTGGGTTTCCGTATCGTTAAAAAATTAAAACAGGCTACCAAATACTGCTACCTTTTTTAACTATAAATGGCAGACGATAGAGACCCTCAGAGATTAATTTTTCGATTCTCATCTGATGGGACAGCTGTTTTTTGGTTTGACGTCTACAACAGTTTTTTTGTGGTGTGTGAATTTGATAAAAAAAAATAAAAACTAATAGAAGATAATATCAAGAGTCAGATAAAGAAAAATCTAAATTTTGATAGCCCAATGGTAATATTAATTTATTTATGATGATCGGTTACACAGAAACAAAATCTTAACTGTGATTTTAAAAAGTTAGTTGATGACGTTACATAATAGCCTGTGATATTCTGTTTAACAGTAAAAATAACAAAACCATAATTGTATTTGAAAATAAAATAAATAATCAAGATTCTGTGATAGCCTAATATAAAAAAATAGTACTGTGATAAACTGTATACCGGTTAAATGTTAGTTTTAAATAATAGTTTAAGCTCTGTGTAAAAATGTTGATTAAATCATAACTGTAATCGAATAATCGAAAAAAAAAATTCTGTGATAACCTAGGTTGCTAATAGCTGTGATAAACTGTTAACCAATAAAAAAAACCTAATTATCTCGCACGCAACAACCACATCCTGTGTGCTGAACACTTTGGGGTACATTTTGTATTCATATCACGTATTTCCGGCGACATCAACGGTTACCGTTATCCGCAACGAGTTTTCTTTAATAATACCTACACTCTCCGTGATCATAAACCAGTTATTATTAAATCAAGTTTTACCAACAATATCACCTTCATGAGTGCTGCATAATTGGAAATATTTCTGGAACATCTACAGTCTCAGCAATTGTCACCAAGTTTTTTTATTATAATAACCATTTGGCAAACTGGCTGTCATCCTGAATGCGGAATTCCTCGACTTATGAACATAATGATAAAGATTGAGTAGTGGAGCTTTGGGTGCGGGATCTGGACTAGTTATGGGGTGAGTCATTGCATTAGTTCCTTTATTATATGTAAACAACTGTGTGTAGGTATGTATGTGTGTGTGAGTGTAAGTACGCTGGCTTTTATGCATGGGGGGTGCGTATGTGGAACGCATTACTAGCATTTATTGTTTTAGCATTGATTTTGAAATCATTCCAAGTTGTTGAAATTTTTTATCGGCTCTCCAATGTTGATAATTTTTTTTGTATTAACTAGGAAAGACCCAAATATTTTTTGAACATTCACAATTAAATGTTAGAAGATTTAATTGAGGGACATCATCAATGTGTTTCAGTGTCCGACCAGCTACATCGTAGAATAGTGTATCAGCATGGCGTAAATACGTTATAGCAAATGCATGACAGGGGCTGACTACCAAACAAAAAAATTAGTTTGTACTTACAAATATTATTAGCTTGTATGTGTTTGCTAATATTTGGATGTGAAAATTGGACATCTTTAGATTTTAACTCTGAAATTGCGCGTTCAGATTCAAATGTACAGCGATATTATATTATATAATTGTTGTTGGATTAATTATTTATATTGTAACCTGTCGCGCACCACGAATTTCTAATAAGAAAGATTGATAGAAAGTCCAATCCAACAATCTATCGATGCTTGTTCGAAAGCAAATATATCTGCTTGTATATTATTTTCAGCGATCAGATTTTTATTTTTTAAGGGCGCTCGCACTTATTTTAAAAATAAAACCATGCGGGCTTTATTTTTATAATTTATTTTTCGCTCTTGCACTTAGGATAATATTAAAAAATTTACAAAAAAGCTCTTTATACGCAAAATAAAAATTTACGAGAAAAGATTTTGTTGGCAGATAGTTATTTGAAAAAAATAAATATAATGCTCTCAGAAATTTTTTTTATAATAATTTTTTTGTTTTTCTTTTCTTTTGGTTTAGTTTGGTTAATAAAATATGTATGAAAATAAGTGAGGTCGATATGAATATAAAATAGCTTAGTTTACAAAAAAACAACAACAAAGCGATAGTTTTTTCAGATAATACAGTTACTTCAGTCAAATCGAAGTCGACTTATGTTTTTTTACTGTTTTAATAAAAATGAAATCTACCTAAAAGGGAAAACGTGCATTTGCCCTTATCAGTCGGAATAGATAGAAATAAAATTTATATAAAATTAATTAATAAAATAATAGTCGAAAAAAAATTAATTAATTTATAAATATAAATTAATTAATTTTTTTTCGACTTTTATTTATTTTAATTTTAACGAATCCGTTCAATAAATCATTTTAAATAAATAATAATAAATAATTTTATTTACTTCATAATTTAATTCATGCATAACATACTAAAAATTATTCATTATTAAATTATTTACCTAAATGGAGATCATTATCTAAAATTACGATTCAATCATACAAATAACGAAATAGGACAAAAACTAACCAGAATAAAACAAAACAAACAAAAATATGTATGTAACCGTAAACGGATAGTTTAAAAAAAATAGATTTTATTTTATTCCTCTTTTTTTTAACGAAATAAAATAAAAAAAATAAAATCTATAACCTACAAAAATTTATTTCTAAAGTAAAATTAAAATATCTAAGGGCGAAAAATAAGCAAGTAAAATTTAGCTCTTTGAGTGCAGATTTTAATTTATATGTATTTTATTTTGGGAGACAAAAACTTTTTAAGGGCAAAATAAAATAAAAATCGGAACACTGATTATTTTTTTTCAGTCCTCCGGAATTTCTATTCGCGGACGACCTCCACCCGTTTTTCGTGGATTGTGGATGGGATCTGAACAACAAACATATACCTTGTTTACACCTATTAACCTACGTACCTATTATGATAATCCAATTTCATCCCTTAAAAAATCAACTTTCTTTTCACTACTGCTTACGTACGCGCTTTTTCTGTATATGTATGCGTGAGTGTATGGGGGTGTGGATGACGGTGTGTATGTGGGTATGAGTAAGTGTATGGGGGTAGGTATGATGGTGTGTGTGTGTGTGAGCGTGTAGGTGTGTGCGTGTGTCTGTGTGTGAGTGAATACCTTTTGATATGAAGAGGGGTGATCGGGGTTCTTTCACATTCGGGGGTCGCCAGAGTCTATCGTTTTTACTTACCTTTCCGTTTAATCTGTTGTTTATCAAAATATACGCGTACATTACTGATATTTGTGTTGCAGTAGCAGGTATTCTATGTTCGACCCCACTTACAGAAGGTAGTTTGGGGTTGTATAAATCTCGCTAGGTGCGCAGCCTGCTGTGTCATTTCATTGATTTATCAATGAAACAAACTCTCCATTACAATGCTTTTATCTAATAGGAAAATAAAATAAAAACTACCCCGTCTTTGATAGAGTAGGTAAATAAACTAAAAGCAATAGATTTCACACCTAAGTGTGAAGTTTTGAAGATTGTTTTATTATGTTTTTACTACTTAATGGAAGATTCTATATTAAAATATTAAAGAGAACAATTGCTATTGTTTTTACTAGTATAAAAAGTGTGGCGTTGGCGATAGATTAGTTCCAAATAAACGATGCAGTTAGTTGAAAATGAATTGTGATTAATAATATAACAGTGATACGGTATAGTAATATGTATAATATAGCCATAAAAAATTTATACAAGGTGAAGAAAGTAATAGTAAAGGAATATCATAAAAAGAAATTAATATGCAACAAAAATGGTGATTAGAGAGGAATAATAAAAGAGAAAATATTTTGTAATAAAATAAAGAGACGAATGATATAATATAACGCATATAGAAAATCCATTGTTTTAGTTTGCTAAATCTAGAGATCAAACCGAATAAAAACAATGGCCAAGTGAGCAACGGTACTATATAATAAAAATAAAAAAATTATTATTTATTATGAAAATACAAATAACATTAATTTATAACAGAGAACAATTATAATATGAAAATAAAAAATAATAATGAATAATGTTCATGTATACAAATAAAGTTGTAGTAAATAAAAAATCGCATATTGTCACTTTTATGACTTTATTTTCAGAAAACTCTTTTATTACGGGATCGTATTCTAGTAATCAAGAAATTTCATATTAAATTGCTATATAAGAGAAAAAGCAGCTATAGTCTGTCCCGGCACTTGCTAGATCACCTGGCGCGTGCTTACTTTAAATAAGTATTAATTTAGAAAAGCTCCTTACAGCTGATGCTACAGTTAAGTATTTGACTTTAAATAAATTCGGAATAATATATTGCATACTTTGCAAATATAAAAGGTTTGAAATTTCCTATCGGAGTTAAGCTCCTGTTATAAAAATTTTTGTTCATGTTGTAACATTTTGAAGTTCTCGCAGAGCTCTATTGCAACAATTTACATCGCATCGACATCGCGGCATGCAGTATAAGTTCGTCAAAATTAATTCTTCATTCCAAATATTGTAAAAAATATTCCCTGTCCTATAGTTTTTTAAATAAAATGTGTTATATAAAAAGCCAGAACATGTCATTGTGCTCAATCCTCATCCATAAGAATAAATAGTTCTTTTAATGAATTAATATCAAAATCAATTAGAAGAAAAAGAAATTTTGTGGAGGATCTAATATTATAATGGAGGATCTAATATCATATGCAAAACTCTTTGCTGTACGACGAATTCATATTTGATTCGGCATATTCGGTTCGCTGTCTAAGAAACCTGCCAGTTTTTTCGCTTCTATAATTACTTCTCTAAAACGTATGTTCGCAATTTTTATGCAAAAATACATTCTACTACAATCAAGTTCAGGCTTTGTATTATTTTAGAAACAACATTAATTTTGGAGGGAAGATCATTTCAAAATATTAGACTGCAATAGTAGATTGTATTACTAGTGTGATTGCGTTTTCCAAACAAGAGATAGTCCAATCACTCGCGTTTGGAAAACGCATTCGAACTGGTAATGCACACTATTTTTTGTGACAAAGTTATAAACTAATTTAAGATATTTAAATTGTTAAAGTGCGCCATCTTCGTTGTAATAGTTGTAAATTATAATAGCTCGCTGTTAAATTGTACTAAGCTGAAAAAATAAACATAACTATCCAACAACGGATTTTTAAAAAGCATAGTAATCCAAGTAACAGCTGCTTACAACTTTGACAACTGGTTTTTTTGAAAACCCAAAATAATTCTTTTTTCTTGCAATTCAAATGATTTTGGGTTGTGTTTAAGTTGTTTTTACTTTATGGTAAGTTATTTAAATTATTATTTTGATATTTTAGTACTATAAAAATATTATATTTAGGATAGATTTAACTACAAATCTCACATGCAGGCGGCGTGCGTGCCAGGCATACAAAATATTTTGTGGTCATATGTGCGGAAAAGTAGATTTTTCTTTTATTCTATTCTAGTACAAAATTGAATATTTAATGTGCATATGCTACAAAAAAATATTTAAAGTATCGATAAACCGATTTTATTTCTTTTGCTTTATCTTAGCCAAACATTTACTCCAAACTGTGTTACACATAGTGTTCGGTTGTGTGTCTGGTCTAAAGGAATTTCAATTAAAGTATTTTAAAATTCTATGAGTTGAAATCTAAGAGGTCTTAAGCCAATTTTTGGTTTTCCCCACAAGTTAAATAAACTGACTTTAAAATAAGCTTTTCAGTTGTTGTGCTGCCTAAGAACATCAAAACGACTAACCAATTTCGAAAAATATGCCCATAGTTGCAAAAAGCTGAATATAATTGAAAAAAATTAAGATTTGCTCCAGAAGATGAAGTCGCATCATTTAGAACAAGATTTAAAAAATGAGCAGTTTTACCCTAAATGGGCCCTGATATTGAGTGTAACGATTTTGTCCAATAAGTCCCTGATTGGGATAGTTGAATCAGGCCCTAATAAGTTTGTCATTTAAAAATAAATAGCGAAAAACCCAGTACGGTATGTTGTAAATCAGGGCCGCATATAGTCAAATAAGGTTAACCCTAAAAGGTTATTCTAATTCAGACCCGCATCAAATTGCCCTAATAAAGCTTGCTCTTTCTGACCTGAATCACACCCTGACTATATTCCAGCTTTTCCTAACACATTTCTGCTCGGGAGCTTTATTCAATTTTGAACTCTGGAGTTTTTGCCTTTATGCAGGATCCGTTATCAAATTTTTGACTTCTTATGTTATTCAATAAGCTTCATTTTTTGTCAGTTATGACAAACTAAAAAATAAATCCTTTCATATAATGAAACCGAAAGATAAACATAAACCAGTCTTGAAAGATAAGATGCAGGCAATAAAATTTAAATAAGAGCTGAAGAACAGATTTTATATCAAAATTATTTGCAAAAATAATCCACATGAGCCATTGTCTCCCTTAACATCTAAAGGCCACATAGTTAAATAGAAAGTGGTAGTGGCAGCTATTATTTCACGTTAAATCGTATGTGAATAGCAGCGGCAGGAGAACGCGGGTCTGTAGATCAACCATTAAAACAAATGTACAAATTTTGATACACAACTAAATTTTTGCTTACAGATTTTGTTTAGAAAAATAAATCTTAATTTGCCACAAAATTTAATAAAACAAAACGAAAAAGTAATTGAATTTAAAACAAAACTCAATTTTGGTGCCTAGTGCGGTCGTTCCATTGCACCCGTGGTTTATCTGGCCCTGTGTAACATTAAATTCGCATTCATCTAGAATGAACAAAAAATATCATCCACGCAACAAGACAATAATTTATTCCATCATTATACTTACAAACGAATTTTATTTACTTTACTAATTTTTGTTATATATTCCGATTTTACCTGATGTTTCCCCGGACGAACGTAGTCAAGAAATCTCTTCCTTACGTCCGGTCCTGTAATGATTGTCTCATTTTCCACTCAATATTTCATGTTATGCTGTTTAGAATATTAAAATATCTGCAGAATTGCAATTCCTTTTGTTTTAATTATTTGTTTCGGTACTATGATTTTTTAACAAAACGTTAAAGTACATCAGTATTATTTAATTTGAACTCAGATATAAGCTTACCAGACAATTTTGAGTTAGCGTCAAAAATTTCAGCTGAACACCAGAAACCTAATATTCGAATAAGCTTGCTGTTAAACTGGGTTTTTTGATTATGTGGAAATTTGTTATTGTTTTGTTAATAGCCACTTAATTTCAATTAATTTGATTGGAATCAGTCGATTTCATACAAAGTCCCCGCCTAAGCCTAATACTTAATAAAGGACTTTAAATTTGGAGCAAGTGTTGAGTCACTAGAATTTTATGTGCTCATTTTGGACTTACAAAAATTATTACAAACCAGTTCTAATAGCAATAAGCAAGCAAGTAAATAGACTAGTCGTTTTAAAATTCACTTTTCAATTCAAAATTTAGATTTTCTAAAAGATTAAACAACTTCATTGTTTAAAGCAATTACATTTCATGCCGCTGTCTGATCGACAACGAACGAACGCCCAACTAAATACTAAAGATGTGTTTACAGATATGTCTAGCCCAATAGATTACATAATACTATAATGAAATGTATCAATCGCGATTTTTCTAAAACAGAGTTTATTAAGCATAATTTCAACCACAGAAGTACCATACATTTTTTTAGAAAGGTAAAAATTGAAAGAAATAAAAAAATAAAATACAAATATTTTGATGTAATAATAAGAAATATTTCACGTTTCAATTTGAAAGAAATTTCTTTGTATTATTTTCTAAAAAAAAAATATCACACCAACAACAAGTGATCAAACATACGAAGCACAGAAATTTATAATGACAAATCACTTTTATTAAAGAAACAAAATAATTCAGTATCAAAAGACAACTGAAGTATGTACAAAAAAAGAAACAAATTGAAAACCCTTTAAGGTACGATTGTGTAATGAAATCAAGATTTGAGTACACGAACAGTTAAGTAAACGAACTGCACTAAATTGTTTTATATGAAGGTATATTGATAGATTGGTGATAATCAATCTAAGCGTATGTACAACAATAATATTGATAATTCGAAGAAGATAAGACAAAGATTGATATTATGTAAGATTTTAATTAAGTATTTGGTGTGTCAGTAGGTGTTGGAATTTATATCAGTAAGTGTGATCATAACTTGTTGGTGTTCTGGTTTTTGAAAGTGGTGATCGGTTGTTTATGGTTGCTTTTCTGACAAACTTAATGTTTATAAGAAATAATGGTCTACTCAGTGCGTCTTCAAGTACCATTTTGTACTTTATCAGAAGCCAGTAAAGTTGTCTCAAGTGGTGAAAGAACCCACTTGTTAATCCTGAAAGGTGAAACCATTCCCCGTACTCAAGTTTGAGCTTAATCGGGCAGCGGGTTTAGTCATGCCACCAATTTTCGTTTTGTATGTAAAATTTTTGATTTTCGATTTATGGCCAGCAAACGTTGTATTCTGACTAATTTCGATTAAATGGATATCTAGAGATTCCTGCTAGCATGTTTTTCTATTTTTTTTTGACAAACCTTTCGCAAAATATGCAAAGGGTATATAATATATATATATATATATATATATATATATATATATATATATATATATATATATATATATATATATATATATATATATATATATATATATATATATATATATATATACATATATATATATATATATATATATATATATATATATATATATATATATATATATATATATATATATATATATATATATATATATATATATTATATATATATATTATATATATATATATATATATATATATATATATATATATATATATATATATATATATATACATATATATATATATACATATATATATATATATATATATATATATATATATATATATATATATATATATATATATATATATATATAGCCTTACCTCATTTTCGTAGAAAAAAATGAGTTGTCGCAAATCTCGGCTAGTGAGTTATAAACTAAAAGATGGGTCCAAAACATTCCCAGAGCTCGAGTTTGAGCACTACCTTGCATTGCGGGCTAAAACCTTTAGTCTTGGTTACTTCTTCGTGTTCATGATCGCTACTTAACAAAATACCAATACAACAGTTTTATTTAAATCAACATTACAAGTTGAAGGTTGCGTATAGACAGAGATATCGGCACCACGATACAAATCCGTCCACAAGAAAATTAATTTGATTTCACATTTCTGTTGTAATTTAATAAAAATAATCAGAACATTAAAAAAATCCCAATTAACGATGTTGATTTGGGAATGAGATTCTAGCCTTCCTATAATTATTGATGATCTGACTCCAAATTAACCACCAGCATTGGGTTTGCACATCTTAGTCCTATCCTAAAATCATCAAAATCGCGAAAACGGGTTTGGATCTGCACTTAAGTTCCATACGATTTGATTTTTATGTTCGGAATCGGAAAATTATAGTTTTTCTTCTTATAGTCGCGATTGAATAACCCAGCTTTCTTTTCCAAGATCACTAAGAGTTATTGAACTACAATTGAGCGAAACGAGAGGTTGTAAATTTAATGTCTCGGATGGAGGTATTATAATTTTATTTCCCTATATTCTCTTCCTGTCGTTTGATTCTCTCCATTTCATTGTCAATCCCACCCTAAACCCTCGACAAAATCGAGATTAATTTAGCTAGAACTTAAAAACTTTAAAACTTTGACCTTAAATGCAATAATTGGAAGAAATTAATCATAGCTTTAGATTTGTTTTTAAGATAAAATCTGCAGAACACTTATTTTTTTTAAATATATCAATTAAATAAGCAAATGTAATTATGTACATATACAAAATAATTTTATTGATTTATAGTCAAAATTAAAATTGGTCACACGTACTACTAATCAACAACAAACTAACTTTACCATTAAGAATTTGTTTAAATTATTATGATTATTTTAAATTAATTAAATTTTATTCGCATTTTTGCTACAAAATGGAATTTGCAAAAAAACCCGTTTTTAGTAATGACACTATGATATTTATGTTAATATTTAATGTCAAACAAGTTACAGAAAAACATTTTGTAAATAATTCTGGGTTTCTATGCTAAATTAAATCGTTGGACGTTCTCTCATTGGGGATATCTAAGCTGATACGCATAATGGGTAGAGCGCCACCTCTATAACTAATAACAGACAAGAAGTCTTACCAGTCACATTTATCTCCGAATTCATGTTAAACAGGGTAAGAAATTGTGCATTTTTTTTTGATAAAAAGTGTTGTGTTATAGTAATGGTAGTATATTAAGTATGTTAAGAAATTTGCATTTGAAGTTAAAAAATCAGGTCTCCCGGACCATCTGGCTCAGTTACAGTACAACTCTGGGCGACTCGTTTCTCAATAGTAGTACTGAACACTCTCAAATCTGATTATCTTAGTAAAACCACTTTAGTGGTTAAACTGTGACTGTTGTTCTGACTCAAGTGATTAGGTGGCAGCTACGGTTGAGAAAATGGGGAAACAGAACATGCTAAAGGGTCTCTAATTCAACCAGCACCACTGTAATTATGCGATACTACTGCTTTGGTAATATTAGCTAAAATTGCTGGAATTTGTCTTAATCTAAGAACCATGGATGAGTATATGGACTCAAGATTCAAAACTTCAAACTGTTATTGGTAAGAAGCCTAGGAAATGTTCGTTCTATTCAATGAAACATTTTTCTACCTTCAGGCCAAAGCGATGTAGATAAAATGGCGATGAGTTTGAAGTTTAATTTCTTCTTCAAAAATTCTCGATTATTATAACTTACTTATCGTATGAGGATTTATAATCCCTGTACGGTTAACAATCTGGTAATGGATATCTGGTAATGCTTATATGCATTATTTTATTTATATTTTTTGTCTCCGACTGCATGTGAAACAGAATTTTTAACTGATCATCAATGTTTGTTATTTAAATTGAGAATTGGCTCCTCCAAATATCCCGTTTAGAATCAGAAGATGGAAAAAATGAGGCACCTTTAGAAGTATTCTTGACTCACTCCTAGTTGTATTCCGGAAAAATCCTAGGTTTACGCGTGACTTCGATAAATTGGTAGACACGCTGACTGAGTGTTACAGTGAAACTGCTCTTGGGTCTTGTGCTCTCAGTAGACCAAAGAACAAATCATACTCGCCATAATGGACCACGAAAATTGAGGTTTCTTCCGTCATTGGAGTGCAAACGGCTATCCAAGAATGCAAAGACACTAGGGCTATATCAGAAATTGAATCCTATAAGGCATTCCTTAAAACTTCTAAATATGAGTGAAGAAATGCAAAAAATGATTCCTGAAGGCGCTACTGTAATGAATCAGAGGAGTCGTCTGAGTAATTAAGTCTGAGGTATCAATTTCCTCTTGAGTTGTTTCCAATAACAAAATGACTCACTTCCTGTGCCAGAAGCAGTCTTATACTAGGTAACATTACAAGAAAATGAACTGAAGTGAACGTAATCTATTTACCCATTAGTCTGTCGTCTTACTTCTTGAAAACGAAAGCAAGAAATGTTGGGTAAGTTGTAACGACTGACTATTTCAAATGTTTCTCTAAAAGTAAAAAATATTCATATATAAATATATTGGCTAATAATTTACCAACTTATTCCGATTCCGGCCATTAAAATGAAACAGCATTATATAAAAGATATAAAAGCATTTATATGTATGTATAATCAATAATAATTTAATATGTAGACGTTTTTTGTCTACATAAATGATGAATATTTTTTTGGTTTGTGAAGCTTAGTAGAGGTAATATAGCTGTTCAAATTTATTTTGTTTGTAGAGAAGTTGTTTGATCAGATGATATTTAGAAGAAGAAATTATTAATTTGTATACGATGAAAGAGACAATAGAAAAAAGAAACAAAAAACTGAAAAATCTTACTAAATATTCTCGATCATTTTGATCTAGAAGACATGATGTAAATTTTTAATCAATAAATAATTACGTAGTGTTATTTAGGCACAAAAAAATGTATAATCGTTAGTAATAATAATAATAATAATAATTTATTTATAATATTATAAAGAGCAGAGCTCGTAATAGATATTTACATATACAAAGTTTATAATTAGTGTTAAATAACAACAAAAAAAAACAAAATATTGAACATGCGAAAAACAAATAAAAGAAAAAAAAGCTAAGAATAAACAAAACAACAAGAAAAGAAGGAAACACACATAAGAAAGAATACACTAAACTGAGCAAAGCTTATTTTTACTTCTTTTTTAAATTTAGAAATTGAAAGCGAGCTGATATTAGTAGGAAATTTGTTGAATTCATTAATTGCATTATATAAAGTTGAATTAGATCCAAATACTGTTGAGCTAATCTTAATGTTGCGAAGGCTACTATTAGTTCTAGTTGTATGTTCGTGTATGTGAGAGTTAAATAGCAAGTTGGTGTTTGAATGTATGTATTGGTTTATATTATAAACATGTTGCACCGCAACGTAACTATATAATTGTTTCACAAAAAGAATATTAGTCGATGTGTGAATCTCAATGGTTGGTGTTAGCTTAGGAAAGCCATACATATTTTTTATAGCTTTGTTTTGGATATATTGTATTTTTTGAATTTTAGTTTTGTACGTGGCACCCCAAATTAAAATACTATATTGTGACGATTATGGAAGACGATAGAACACAACAACAATAGAAAATCTTCAAGAAAATTCTCGTTAGAGAATTATCTTCGTGAAAATTCTTCTAAAAGAAATGTAAAAATCAATAAAACCAAATCAACGTAGCCAAAGTAAACATTTAATAGGAAGTATTTGTTTTATCGAATAAGGATTGGTTAACGAAATAAAAATTGGTAAATAAAACAATTGAAAAGAATAGAGTTCACACCTAGGTGTCAATATTTGAAGATCGTCTTATTGTTGATAAAGGAAGGAAAAAAAGGGTGTGCTCTAGAACATTACAGTAGTATCGAGGCTATTTCATGTAGTATATATAAAAGCGTTGTTCAAGGATACAACGAGTATAAAATTGTTAGCGATACAAAAAGTATAAAAATTTAGCAGTGATAAAGGCGAAGTAAAAAATTAACAGTGTTATAAGTAGAAAGTTAAAAGTTATTTTGTGAACAAGTATAAAAGAATTATAAGTGGTGAAATATTGTTAGTACAAAAAGAACTAAAAGGGGAATAGTAATAGGAGAAATAAAATGACTGTGTGTTGCCATATTTTCTGAAACCATTTTTATGAAATAAAATAATTTTACTAATTTTCAATTTATCGGGAACAATCCCTTGTTCAATAGACCTATTAATAATTTTTTCAATTGGTCCAGATAACTGTTTCGCAAGAATTTTGAAAATTTTTAGTTGAAAACCGCCAACACCTCTAGACTGCGTATTCTTTAAACTGGAAATTATTTCGAGAACTTCTGATGATGTAATCAACGGAATGTTCAAAACATTGTTATTTAGGTGGTGTGATATGATTTCTAAGCTTAGAGAGGGATGTTTTTCTGCAACTTGTTTTCCGATCGTAGCAACACACTTGTTTATATCATTAATTTTTTGTTTTTTGGTTAAAATGTCATCGCTGTCGTCTAACGATTGATTAATTGTATGGGGTATGAATCCGTCAAACATTACCTATTTTATATAGTACCATAGTTCGCTTCATATCTCCTAAGTTTTCTCAAAGTTAATTGTAAAGTATTCTGATTTTTGTTTCTTTTTAGTGTGGTAAATTTGTTTCTCCATTATTTAAATTCGTCATAAATCATTACAATGTTTCTGATACCAAAAATTTTTTGCTTTACGCACTTGCTCCAAATCATTATCAAGCCATAGTTTCATGGAATTTTTTAGTTTAGGAATGCTTTTTTTATATGTACAAGAATTAACCTTGCATTGCAAATACTCTAAAAACTTGTTGTACATGCTGTTCACGTCTTTTAAATTGTGTAGATCTAAAGGGTGTTCATCGATCACCTTTGCAAGTTGTTTGTAGTTTACATATTGCAAATCTCGTTTTTATTTTCTTTTAGATAATAGCGAAGTTGTTCATATTAAATTTTCAAAATTAATTTATTTATAAAATTGGGGTTTTTATTCTAACAGTGTTAAGTTTTCGTTGCTTTTTATTAAGTTTTGTGTGTTAGGAAATTTAACTAGCAACAATTTTTAAAATCATACAAATTTCAACATTTTTATTTTATTTTAAAAAACATATTTTTGTATTTTCAAATATGAGCGTGTTTGTATTAGAAAATAGGCTTTGAAGATAGCGAAAAATGTAGATGGAAAAATGTATCGGATGAATATAATTTGGATGTCCGAAATTGTGATCGAAAAGGAGAAAATAACTCGTCTAAAGTTCCTCGCATAAAAGTAAACGAGAAGTTGCATAAAATTATTATATTTAGCTTGATTTGTAAGTTAGCGCATACAAATTTAACTCGTCGTCAATATTTGAACGTGATAGGTTTCTTTCGACGTGAAACATATATGTTCAAAGTAGCATTTGAGGAATTTTTAGCCTTGCGAAATGCAACAGTTAACCATTTTAATGGTATCACTGTATTTTATTGGGGCATAAAGTGATGATTTAGAAGATCAGATGCTAATAAATGATTTAACTACAAATCATTCTTATATGTTTGATTGTCATGCTGGTTCATCTTTTGCTTTTGTTCATCATTTTAGGTAGATTTCATATAAAAATCTACCTATTGCAATGGGCTTCATCTCGGAATTTCGGAAAAATTTTTGTGCCAAACGACTACATATGAAAAGCGGAGACGAAAAAACAAAAAAAAAATTATATATATATACATATATATATATATATATATATATATATATACATATATATATATATATATATATATATATATATATATATATATATATATATATATATATATATATATATATATATATATATATATATATATATATATATATATATATCTATGTATATATATATATATATATATATATATATATATATATATATATATATATATATATATATATATATATATATATATATATATATATATATATATATATATATATATATATATATATATATATATATATATATATATATATATATATATATATTTATATATATATATATATATATATATATATATATATATATATATATATATATATATATATATATATATATATATATATAAATATACATATATAAACGATATGAGATATAACGAAAACGACCGGCACTCTCACGGTCGCATTTGTTGAGGTAGATCAAAAAAATTTTCGGTACTTGGGTGTTCTAATAATATCTTAGACAAGTTCGTGAATCAGCAAAATCCGACACGTGGTTAAGAAACTAGAGGCTTTTTTCTAAAAAAAATTGATTTTTTAAAACCGTTATAACGGCCGTTTGGATACTAATATTTCAAAAAATTTAACACATTTAAAATTTTTGAAATCTTTTTTATCAATTTGTTTTAAAAATAGACCTCTGCAGTTAGAGGTTCCTGAGTGAGCGGCTCCAACAAAAAAGTTTGCAAAAAAAAAATTATTTTTGAAACAACCGGCACTCGCATTTATAAGGCCAGATCAAAAAACCTTTTCTAAAAATGTTCGTTTTATTAATATCTTGGACTAGTTCATAAATCAGCCCAATCCAACACATGGTTAAGAAACTAGAAGCTTTATGCTAGAAAAAACTCTGTATTTTAGATCCGCTATAACGGCCGTTTGGATTCTAATATTTTTAAAAACTTCATAAATTTAGAATCTTTGAATCCTTTTTAATCAGTTTCTTTAAAAAAAAAACGTCTGCAGTTATAGGTTTCTGAGTGAGCGGCTCCAACAAAAAGGCTTGTAAAACACAAAATGCGTTTGAATCAACCGGCGCTCTCACGGTTGCATTTGTGGAGCCAGATCAAAAAACCTTTCTTAAAAATATGTGTTTTATTAATATCTTGGACAAGTTCGTAAATCAGAAAAATCTGACACATGGTTAAGGAACTATGGGCTTTATACTATAGTTTTTTTAATCCGTTATAACGGCCGTTTGGATACTAATATTTTTAAAATCTTCATAAATTTAGAATTTGTAAAAACATTTTAATCCGTTTCTTATAAATATGAACCTCTGCAATTAGAGGTTTTTGACTTGTTGGCTTCACCAAAAAAGTTTGCAACAATCCCTAACTCCAATTTCCAAAAACCTTATGTCAATTTCAACCTTATAACAGTCAAAAAAATAAAAGATTTGAATAGAAGAAATTAATTTTTTTTCTTAGAAATAAACTATTTTGATATTTTGCAGTAATTGCACGACATATGATATAGAGTAGGTTTGTGTCATAAATTGTCACACACATGTTCTGTGGTAGATTTGATATTTGTTTGTTGCAAAATTGGATAGATATAATTTTGCTTGTAGGTAGCTAATTTTCTTTTTAAAATTTGTTCGATATCTGTTTGAAATTAGTTTGTTTTGTTTAAACTAATCTGATACATCAGATTCTACTGCCACACAAAACTGTCTGATCTCGAAATCTACCTATTTCTAGCGGATATACGTGCCGCTTGGACTTTTTGTGATTATAACATAGTGTATTACATTTTACATATCGTCTGTGGATGACGCTCCAGATTTTTAGAGAAGTGATTTTTGAAATGCAATTTGTGTCAGCCTGCAATCAACATTTGTTCCCCCGTGCTGGTTTTGGAAGAACACAACTAATTAATGTAATCCTTTTGATATGATTTATATAGTTTTTATTGATTTACTTTTGGTCTGTTACATTATTTTCGTCATGTATTCATTACATAGTTTTTTTATATAAATTTTTTGTGATAAAATAAGAGATTCCCCAGGCAGGATGCCGTATGTTTGTATAAAAGTAAAAACGTAATAAAGTTTAGAAAACAACCTTGCATTCTTTTATACGTCCGATTAGGAAATTCCTGAAATGTAATGAATATTTTATTTTAACATACTGCGATACATACGTCAAAGCCTGTTAACAACCCTGGGAGGAGAGAACTTTAGGTGACCGCTAATGTGAATGATGTTGCTAATGAATATACAAACTAAACAAAATGGGCAATAAGAAACTCTTAATGGAAGCTTAGAAAGATATTTTAAGAATCACACCCACCCCAACAGAAAATCTTTTTCATCTCACTCCTTTCGAATGGCAGAAGTCTACTGATATATGACATGGTAATATAAAGCACTCCTCCATTCTGGTAAGCAATAATTTGCCCTCGGGCACATCCTATTCCATTCCAAAAACCGTCTTCAAAGAACTGGAGGTCGTTAATCGAATAAGATATTGACAACTTCATATACGAAAAGAAAAAAAATTGGTGCGATGGTTAGCAAAACAATTAGGTATATGGGCTTTATCGCAAAGGACTAAACTGTAACCTCTCTTTTCGACCGCTTGATCACTGTAGCATCTTTCAAGTAGAAGTTACAGCTATAAATAAGGCCGTAGATTTGTTGAAATAACATGTAATATCTGTAAGGGAGATTGGCATTTTTAAGAACAGTCACCCCGTCGAAAGCTATCCGAAACTGTCTGGCATCACTTACGAGATAGCTAATCAGTTCAACATCCACCTCTTCTAGAGTCAGGGCATTTCATTATATCGAAGAAACTGAAAGTCATACGAACTCGCTCACCAAGCATGGCAAGATTGGAAATGCTGCTTGATACATGCAATTGCTCAGTAAATTGAAATCAGCATGGTTGTCAATGCCAATACTGGACACTATCTTATCGGGAAACAAGCGAATAAAATGAGTGTATTTTCCCATGACTACTGTTACAGCTGTAATATAAAAAGGGAGTGTTTGAACAGCAATAGTTCTTTTAATGGTATATACAGTCCGTTTGTTTCTATGTATTATCCTCCAGAACGACTATACTAACATTGTTAGATAAGTGCGGGATGGTATACTGAAATCTCCTGGTAAATAATTGGTATGTTGTAATAGTAATAAATGGTCCCCCGGTCTGTTTAACTCGATTATTAGTTTGGAAAGATACTGTATACTTTTTTTAAGTCACCCTTAGATGCTGCGTTAAACACTGATGTTCCTGTTAGAGAGGGCTGTACAAGTAGAGTAATATACGAGTGTTGTCAACTTCCATACCGATATTTCGAAACTTAATTAGGAAGACGATTGTGACATTTTCTTAAGGAGCAAGAGTCGAGTGTCTCATATTGTCTGGCCAACCTGGTACAATATCATTCAAGCTGATTTTCAGTTATAGAAAATACCATATGAAGAAAATAATATCTAAAGAAGGTATCAGCATTTTACGAGCAGTCAGACAGAAATTATAAGGTTCCATAATTGTTTCTCACCACGTCGAATGTAGTCCAAAACTGTCTGTCACCTTATATGGTAGCCAGTAAATTTCATAATAACGCACAAACAGCATATTTGGAGTTTTCGTTTGCTTTATGCATACTATACTGTTTCAAAAACAAGCGGATGCATTGATGTTGTGGATCTCATTACTGGTCATTGTCTTATTATTATTGAGATATTTTACCAAATAGCGTTTCTGTTAGCAGTTTACCTTTACAAAAAAAAATTAATTAGCTTACGATTTTATTTATTTATAATTCTAATTAGACTCTTAGCTCCACAACACAATAAATACCATCAAAGATAGTAGCATTTACAACTTATTTTACATTAGATATTCTATATTAATTTATTTATTTTTAATTATAATTATATATTAATATTAGATGTCACTTTAAATGGAACAAATACAATTACTATTAAACCAACATAATTTTATAAATCTTTCATTAATTCCCAAACTGAAACAAAAGATTAGTCTACAAAATTCACGACTCCTCCCGTATCACAAATGTTTTAACCTGAGAAATAAAAAAAAACGAAATAGTTTAGAAAAATTTCACAAAATAACAATCTTGACAATTCTTCTTTATGTCTGTTACCTGTCATGACTTCCATAAATTCTGAAAAAAAAACATTAAGTTAGAATTACAAATTGGCGAATGATAAAATGTTTGTTTTACCATCAAAATCAACTGTGCCCGAGCCATCAGCATCAATTTCATCAATCATTTGATCTAATTCATCTGGCGACAGCTTATCATCGAGCTCATGAAGAATGTCTCGTAAAACTTCAGTAGTTAGATAACCTTTTCCCTCCTTATCATACAAACGAAAAGCTTCTTTTAATTCCTTTGCAACAGCTTCAACATCTTCTTCAACTTCAACGAATTTTGATGCAAGAGTTGCAAACTCTTCAAAATCAAGTAAACCTGTTCCATCAACATCTACTTCATCAACAACTTCTTGTAACGTCTTCGCATCGAGTTGATGTCCTAACATTTCCAATATAGTGCCAATCAGTTCGGTTTGGATTAAACCTTTTTTTTCTTGATCGAAGGCATCGAACGCATTTTTTAAAACTGAGAAATAAGAAAACCAGCTTTTATTTAAAATATAACGAATAAGTATTATGTTCGATTACGTGTGGACGACAATTCCTAGTATTACGGAACCGATCGATCAAATTTGTTTGTTTGATCAACTTGAACTTGTTAGTTTTGTATTTTATGCTGTGTTATGTTTATTTTTATGTATGTACTATTGATATGAATCTTAGTACAAAAAACTAACACAAAATTATTAATGTTTTTAATGAAGGTCGATGAAGGGATTTAGTCTGATTGAAGTGACATTGTGTGTAAGTTGTGACAACTTATATTAAGTTGTTTGTATATGGTTTGTTTGATTAAATTGAAGTAGAGAGGTCAATTTGTTTCTAATTTTGTATTTATAAAACTAAATACTTTTTTCACACGATGTGAATTATACGTTTAAAAAATAGTAGAAAGACGATTGAACATACTTTAAAAGGTATGTGCAAATTTTACGGTTCTTGAATTAATGAAAATTTAAAAAATGGGGTCGAACATAAACGAAATTAGTGAAATCAAAAATAAAAATCAACACAAAGAAATAAGCAGTTTTAGGAGCACACCTGGGCAACTTATCCATTAACCATGTTTGCGTTTGGTTGTGACTTTTGCTAGACATAATTTAGAATTAGTTTTGCCAGATCTTCTTCTTCGCCACTGTTGTTGTCGGCCATAATCGTCATAATAAGTCACTATCTGGTCTTCTTGAATGTTCGTAAAAAAATACGATGGTAGGAGCGTTTTGATTTATTTAGTTAATACTGTTTTTGAACACGTCTGGCAAAATTCAGAACTGTCACAAAAGCTTTTTCCAGAATTGTGCAAATATTTAAAACCTCAGACAATTTAGGTCTAGGTTTACTATCTATTTGTTTTCTTTTAAGACTGGATAAGAACTCGTCACCCAATTTGGTATCCTGAGTCTCCAATTTTGTGCACAAACATTTAAATAATTTAAATATGGTGTCCGCATCAAGTTTAGATTTTGGCAACTATGAGCTTTGACAGCAACATTGTATAGGTTTTAGAGCATTAATGATATGCTTGCCATGCGTCAGTCGTGCTCATAAACATTAAAGTGAGCTTTTCGAGTACCTTACATTTTACATACGTGTTTGCTGAGCATAGAATTATTTACTTATTTTACATGAAATTTTTCAGTTTCAATTATAAAAAATTTAATTTTCAAAGATGTCGGAACATAATTAATTTTTCTTATAATTAATTAATTAATTTTTCATTATAATTTTTCTTTGTTTTTTAAAATTTAAACCGTTTATCCAAGACATGTTCCAAACAGGTGTTTTTTGACGAAAAACCACCATTTGAATATTTACTAAAAACAAAAAGTGTCTTGAGCGCAAATTATAGAACTAAAATCAAACAATCGCACTATCGCACGCAGAGACACACTCATCAACCTTAAGTTATGTTCATTTTAAGCATCACTGCACCACTGCTCATTATCAAAAGATTATCAGTTCGTTCTCATATAAATCTCAATATTTTGCTAAAATTTCTTCAAAATTAGATCATTGAAGAAAGTGGTAGCATCGCAGCAGATATGTATTCTGCTGTACGAATAATAAAAGAGAAATTTTTTTTTCCCAGAAGTGACAAGAAACCGAAATATATGGAATGCAACACTATTACAACACTATTACTTATCACGAACTGATGCTATTGAAGTTTCAAATAAGCAGATGCTTGGGAGTTCCCAAACCACTTATCCCAATATCGTCCAAAAACTAATTAGTTTTTTGTCATTCAAATCTCCATCTTTACTCAAAGTGTTATCAAAGTTGATTAATAAATGAAGTCTGAATGATCCCAACAAACTTTAAAAACAAAGTGAGAAAGTCAGCAGTTGTATGATGGGTTGGTCTTGCAAAAATTGATCATTATTTTCTCACACTAATTGAAACCTTTTCCATAAGTTTCACCATAATCACTTCATTATTGTAGACTGTAGTGTGCATAAAGACACTGAAAAAATTGGAAAAAATTCGAAAAAATTTTTTTTTACCAAAAGTGAAAAACCGAAAGTTGGGAAGTTAAACTGTTGTAAACCATACTAAATGCTAATGTACCAAGTTTTATCCGATACGATATGATACCTTTTACTTCTTTCCTCAATATTGCTAAAAAACTAATCAGTTTCTTGCCATACATATTTGCATCTCTTTTTAAAGTGTCATCAAAATAAATTCACGATCGAATGTTGCATGCTCCCAACAAACATAAAAACATAGTGAAAAAACCACCTGCTTACTCCCCATCTCACTGTCCAAAGTACTACAAAATCTAATTAACACGTACCCATATTGATTGAAATCTGTTACCAACGTTTTATGAAAATCGATTTGTAACTGTAGACTATATTAGGGATAAACACTTTAAACAAATTCAAAAACCGCTTTTTAAGCGGAAATTACAAACCGAAAGTTGGTACGCATGCTTATTGGAAACAAAACTAAAACATTATATACCAAGTCTCAATACGATTGAAAGCCAGGATTAGAAGTAATTGAAGATTTAAACTTGCAGGTGTTGGAGAGACCACCAGCCGTTTTGTCCAATTTCAATATTAATTCAGTTTTTAAAGTTAACCTGCATCATATCGATCATAAAGTTTCATCAAGATCCCATGCGTTTTGCTCACCCCACCTTATATGTGGAGTATGTTCTAATAGCTGAATCACCAAAATTATGAAACAATTTAGACCTTATTAAGCCCGAAAATGGCTCTGAAATATACATCGCCAAACATGGAATACTGATTTTTCAAGAACTAGAAAATAAAAGAATTGGTTTTCAGGATTAATTACACACGTTGAAGTTGACAATAGTTAGCCCGCCAACGCCCCTTAATAAAATATAACTTCCAATAACAAAATTATTGGAATGCGATGTAAATACTCTTTTCTCTTTTCCTTTAATGGATCATAACACAAAAATGATAACTTAAGATAATGTTCCAATTTTTAAAAAGACTTTTAATCAGTTACAAAAATTTTAGAATTTTAGAACCCAACCTAACGGTACTACCTTTTCTTGCCAACAAAACATCTGACAAAGAAGTAAAACGACAATTTCTAAAAGATAACGTGCGGCAATATTAAATACTAAAATACAAATGCTAACACCATTTGTATTCTATCCGAATAATGCCGCATGTTATCTAATGGAAGCTGTAGGTTTATTAACTCTTTTTTCAGATATTTCAAACGAAACGAAAAGTGCAGTTTTATGGCTGTTTGCTGTGGGTTAGCAAACCGTCATAAAAGTCGTCAAACGGAAAACAATGACTCTTGTTCTGACTCTATGACTTTGTTGGAGGATCGTTCCCCACAAAAGACATAACGGTCAACAATACTCTTTTTCAAGAAAACTTTCAACAAACCCTACTTGTTTTACCACTTTTAACAATCAAAGCTTACTACCAACTTTTATTAGTTTCTTCAAATTGAAGTCTAGTCTAGTCTTAAAATCCAAATATATACGATCCAATTATATTATTTATTGCTAAATATCTATATATTTCGGACTAGGGCCATCTTCAGGATAATAAAACTAACAGTAATAATTTTAATATTTTTGATAGTTTTGTGATCCTGAAGATGGGCCTGGCCTAAAATATGTAGATATTTAATATTAAACAACGTATTTTAATTCAATTGAAGAAGAACAAATTCAAAATCAAATATTAAAAATGGTATGCAACAAATTTTAAAATACGATAAGATAAGCCACAACAATTTTGAGATAACTCTTAAGTCCTGGGGCGCATTTCTCATGTTTGAACAGAGCGCAAAAATGTCTTGCAAATTTCTCTCACAGATAGAATTATAAACTCAACAATCCCTTAAAACAACTAAACTGGTCGAAATGTTTATTTCTAAAGATTTAACAGACTTATTGAAGTGAAAACTTCTTTAGGCGCACCACACTTAGATTTTTCCGTAAGTAGCAAGTTAGGATGATCCGTGACGCTCTGAGATGAAAGACTAAAAATAATAATAAATAATAATCTATCTATCATTTGTTAACGTTTCAAATTGCGTTGTGGATATCGTGCTTGACTGATGTTCTGTAGGTAGTGAGTTCAATCCCTTGTGTGTCACATATTTTTTATTGTTTTTTTTTTTATTTTTATTAAATACCATTAAAATTATTTTTTTTATTTATGAATTCATAAAAATAATAAAAATTTCTTTATACGAATTTTAAAAAATTGATCTATAACGCAGTTTTTTAAAGTTTTATTGCTACCGTCTTTTGCAATTTGCATTCAAGTCATCATGCTAAATAAATATTGAATATATATAAAATTGAGTGTATGTCTGTTTGTTCTTTATGCATTAATACATTAATCATCATGAAAACTTGGGAAGTTGTTTGTTACACTTAATTTGCTTTTTATTTAACTATCGTTTTAAATGGTAGTTTGCTTTGATCAATGTTTTTTGTTGAACATAATTTTTATGAAATTAAAAATAACGTAAGAAAGATAGTATAACCTGAAGGCTGAAACAATTACATTTGTATATCAAAATTATATGTATTGGAATTTTATCATCTTCACTAAATATATCGTCGCTTTGGAATTGTATGTAATACATGTTTTTAAAATTAAGTGAAGACTTAATACTTGTAACTTGATACTTGATAAAATCGATTATATCGATTTGAAGCTCACAATTACGAGAGGGAAATTGCATAAATTCTATACAAAGAAGCATAGCTTATGTATGATTAAACATGGATGGCAATCATGATAAATAAAATAATTAAAAATGGTGGCACTTAGCCGATAGTGATTTCCATACGGAAACAATGCGCATTAGTACTAATGAATTTGCTTAGCTTCCTGGCAGGAAGATTTGTAAAATTTAAAATTGTTGATCTATGGGTATGACAACCACGCGTACATTAGTCCCTGCTATTGGCATATGAGTGCTATTTTGACAATTATTTGGTTTACATTGTGAGGTTAGTGTGTGTAGTTAGCGGCTTATCATTCTGAATTGTTTCTCATTTATTCTACTATAATACGATCCAAATACTACTAATACGATATCAATTGATTGCGATTGCCAATGAAGTTTTCACTTCTGTCGTGCGGTCTTAAGCACACCCTCTGTTTTTTTCTACTCTAACTCGCAATTTCTACTTCAACTCCAATAACAAAGTCATCTGAACCGTATTAATTTATTTTGGTGTCATGATATTTTAATTGAAAGGGTTTATGCCTGTACGCAACAAGAAGGCTTTCATCTGGTTTGCTGCTTTTGATTTTCTGAAATAGACTTTGGTGTAAGTGAGAAATCCTCAGAATTATTGGAAACCCCATTTATTAATTTTGTCCCTGAAAATTTCTAAAACGAATTTGGTTTTACCTCTAATCTAATATTATTTTAATTCTTTCTATCCAATCATGAAATATTGGCCTATGTCATATTATATATATGATAGACATTATTATTATTATTAAATAATTAGTTAGTAGGTGATATTAGTTAGTAGGTCTTTTTTGCTTGAGAGTGAAATTGTTGCTCGACGCGTTAGAGTCGAAAACGAAAAAAATACTTTATGCCCAAATTACATACAAGATTTGTTGTATGAGTAAGATCCTGTATTACTTGCATAAACTAAAATACTTATACATACACATATTCACATATAGTAAATATTTTTGGAGAAAATTGTTTGATCCAAGTAGTTTTGCTTTTATATTTATTTACATAAATTTCTATAGACTGCAATTTTTTTTTCCATTTCTATATTAATTTATTTAAACATTTTGTTTTTCAGTCGTATTTGATCTATCGTATTGCTGCTATTTGTAAAATATTTTGGAGAATAGTATATTTTGCTAAAAGAGATAAAAACGCTGCTTTTTCGTGAGTGAACATTTGTTCACGAGACGCATTAGTGTCGAGTGGGGCAATTTCACGAGCGTAAAATGTTTTTATCGTATGTAGGAAATACTATTTTTTCTATGACAGTTAATATATAAACGATATTTATAAGAAATAATGAAATTAGAAATCGACAAAATAACATTCAAAAAATTCAAATTCTATTTTTCGTTCCCAAAATTAAATTTAAAATATTTCCGAAAAATAGGAGTCTAATGACAGTTGAGAATTCAACCAAATTAAATAGAGTGATGGTTTAAACTGTAAAATATGATCGCATTGATGTCGAAGTGGATATCGTGTCTACCAAAGCGTTTGAACTCACTCTGACACTGATGAGGTTACGAGTTCGAATCCCAACCGAAACACGTAAAAGAGAAAAACAGGGTTTTTATCTGAAAAACATATTTCCAACCATACCTTTGAATTGAAAAAAAGAAGGCAGTGTTAAGGACTACCGAAAGAAGTGAAAACTTAAATCTGTGAAATTTGTATTGTATTTTTTTTGTATCTTTCAATTATTGTAGCATTGCAAAAATAAAATTTCAGAATGTTTAAACTAAAATCATTAAAATTATTCTGGGTTTCACATCTATCAGCATTCCAAGCAACTGTTAAAAACATTTTTATATTTAAAATAATCAAAACATATCATATAAAAATTTGCGTCTATCAACACCTTAGAAAGCATGTTGTTGTGGCCTTCTTCTTAAAAGTTTTTAATGAGTTATTGTGACACATCTTGTAATTTCTACTACCAAATACATTTTATTTTAAAAAAAATAGCGTATCATCAAAGAATATTCCATAACTTAGAGTAAGGGATGGTATCGTTGATTGAAAATACTACATCCACTAGCACCCCTAAGATATCACTTTTGCTAATGAGATTGCACCGCTATTACAAGTGGTATACGATATCTCGAGAAAACTCATATGCCAATAGCGGAGACTAAAGTTCTCGTGGTTGTCACACACATAGATCAACAATTTTAAATTTTACAAAACCTCTTGAGGATAGCTAAGTAAATTCATTGGTATTAATGCGCATTGTTGGCGTTTGCAAATCACTATCGGCTGAGTGCCACCATTTTTAATTAGTTTATTTATCATAATTGCCATCCGTGTTTAATCGTACATAACTATGCCTCTCTGTATAGAATTTATGCAATTTCCGTCTCGTATTTTTGAGCTTTAAATCGATATAATCGATGTTATCAAGTATCAAGATACAAGTATTAAGTCTTCACTTAATTTTGGAAACATGTATTACATACAATTTCAAACCAACAACATATTTGGTGAAGATGATAAAATTTGTAACATCATGATGTGTTAAATTCCAATACATATATTTTGATATACAAATGTAATTGTTTCAGGTTATACTATCTTTCATACGTTATTTTTAATTTCATAAAAATTATGTTCAACAAAAAAAACATTGATCAAAGCAAACTACCGTTTAAAACGATAGTTAAATAAAAAGCAAATTAAGTGTACACAACAACTTCCCAGATTTTCATGATGATTAATGTATTAATGCATAAAGGACAAACAGACATACTTTCAATTTTAGATAGATTCAATATTTACTTAGCATGATGACTCGAATGCAAATTGCAAATGACAGTAGCAATATAACTTAAAAAAACTGCATTATAGATTAAGTTTTTAAAATTCGTAAAAAGAAATTTTTATTATTTTTATGAATTCATGAATAAAAAAAATAATTTTAATGGTATTTAATACAAATAAAAAAAAACAATGAAAAAATATGTACCACACCAGGAATTGAACTCACGACCTATAGAACCTCAGTCGACCGCGATATCCACATCGCACTTTGAAACGTTAAGAAATGATAGATGTACTTCGTATTTAAAAACACTTTGTTCTTTAAAAATGTATATTAAAAATGGTAACGCGAATATATAAATGTTTCCTCATAGAAAATTGAACATCGCGTCTTAAGAAGTTTTTACTTCTTAAATTGTTTTAATGGTATTTAATAAAAATTAAAAAAAAACAATAAAATAATGTACCAGACCAGGAATTGAACTCACGACCTGAACCTCAGTCGACCGCGATATCCACATCGCAATTTGAAACGTTAAGAAATGATAGATGTATTTCATATTTAAAAATATTTTGTTCTCTTAAAATGAGTTCGCGAATATATAAATTTTACTCCATACAAAACTGCAAACGCGGCTAAAGAAGTTTTCAGTTTCACTTCAAAAAATCAAATTTCTTCCTTAGTTACTTGAGTTTAATTGCCCACAAAAATCCCGAATAAGATGTATGTATGTTTTTTGTAAAAAGTCATTATGTATTTTTTTTTTTGGAGTGTATGTTTTCTGAAATATTTACGCTTTAGTGCGTAAAGGTTATAGAATAAATCAAAGAGGTGTGATGTTAGTTGCTATGTATTCATCTTTTTTAAAAAAGCGAATTCAATCAACATTGATGAATAATTATAGATAATGTTAGGATATACGTACTTATCAAGGTAATCAATGTTATTCGAGATAGTGTATTCAAATATAACCAAGACATAATGTTTTGGATATTAATTATTGTTATAATATGAGTCATTGTAGTATTTTACTTACGTTTTAGCTGTTCCTTATCAAGTTCTTCCTGAAACAAAAATAAAACAAAAAAATTATCTTGTTATAATTTCATTAACCAGCTAAAGATTTTTTTTTAGTTTAAACTTATTCATTACCTAACTGTAATTATATCTGAACATATATATTTTTTTTAAAAACATTTTTGCATTAGATTTAAGTACTAGCACATTACATGATTACAATTATTTAAAGCTCAGATTTATGTTTGTCTATATACAAGAAAAGAAAATCTTAAACATTTTTTTTCAACAACAAAACAACAACACAAATAACAATCGTAACAAAAAACAGATGTTTTGTTTAAACACTTAAATGCATTATGTTGTACATAAAAAATATAATTATAAAGAAAATAAAATGATTTTTTTATAATTTATTAGGTATGAGATGAATTACTGTTATTTCCTTGCTTGTTTAATGGCTTATAGTTAAAACTTTCATCAGACGTAAATAAGGCTGAATAAACAGTAACTTCTGAAAAAGTAATGATTACAAATTTTCCTAACCATCCAAGGTTGGTAGTCTAATTTGAATTAATTCTACTAATAAACAGAAACCAGAGAACAAGAAACAAGAGAAGCCTCTTCAAAAACAAAAGGCATAAAAAGGTTCCTATAAAAAAGTTAGTGAACCGAAACTATATGCCTGGGCATGGTCAAGAGTTTGCTCAAAATCACAACCCTAACATGAGAAAATAAACAAATTTTTAAATTATGGAGAAGCCGAGAGGGCTTCGTTTCTAAGTTATTACCTTTAGTCCAGTAAATAAAGGTCGAAAAAGATCAAAAGCTCGAAAAAATCCTGTCACTGACGGGACCTGGCGGAAATTGTTGGTCTTACCGAGTACTTTGACGTGAGAAAAATTACCTTGGGGTTCCGACCCTGTGAGCCTGGAAAATGGCCCTCAAAGTGTCAGAAGTAGTTTCCGGGCCATATCTCCGAAAATATGGCAGTTAGGGCATTCTTGTTTAGCCAGAAATGAAGATGAGCTAATTATCTACAGAAATGGTCCTAATCATTTTTTTCGCAACATTGATACTTTTTGCGAAAACGGGTAGTGAAAAATTGTCGAATTTGAGACCATGAAAAAACGCCAGATTCTCATCAAATTTGAGAACTGAGGGCTTGGAATACCCACAGCTCCATGTTTTGGCCTGAAAAATTTGACCTGCAAATGACAATGGCTTCCTCGTTGTATTTGCGAAATTATCGCGGTCATATAGGAGCATAGGAAGGATCAGTCTCCGTGCAAATATTGAGAAGGAAAATTTAATTTTCTTTCTGGAAATAAGGATCGAACTTCTTTTTATTTCATCATAAAGCTTACGAGTGCCGGAAGGCCACTCGCAAATTCATAGAAATTGTGCAAAAACAATTTTTCCACCTTACGGCTTCTTGAACTCCTGGCTGTGCTGTCTTACATAAGTTGAAACCTCTAAAGGGTGCTCAATATTTTCTCGATATGGTCATCAACCTCTTGTGCTAATTCTAGGCGATTTTGGCAAACTTTTTCGCAAGATGTTTTTCGCAAACTTTTTTTCGCGAACTTTAGTGGCAACAATTCAGATAGGGTATTTTGTGGAAATACTAAAAAAGTAAAAAATAACTCAAAAATTTCAATCTATCAAAAATTTTCAATCTATCAAATATTTTCAATTTGCACTCCGTTCATTCGGGCCCTTGAAAATATACATTGGAATCAAAACGAGTTGGAAAATTTTGCTGGACGCCGGCGTCCACCAAGATTCGTTCAGCTCATCTTCATGTTCAAGCACTTTTATAATTTTTCAAACTTCAACTTGCACTCATTTATGATAAAGTTGTTCCAGCATTGTAAGGCTCAACAAATTTACCTCTGGGACAATCAAAGAGATTAACTGTTCCTTACCCTTGCTCCAAAAATTGAAAAAGCAACACTAACTTTTAAACAGCACCAAATAATTTCCAAATAGCACCAAAAGTCCACTTGTTGTTCAGATTTTTTTTTTTATAAATATTGATTTCCAACAAAACAGAAAATTTTCAGCAATCAAATGGTCTACAAAATGTTTTTTTTTTCGCCTACATATTAAAGGGTTACTTTATTACTGTGATTTGCGGCTTTAAAGCATCACTTTTCAACTATTTATTTTGTTGTCATAGCTACGTCCAAAAAAGTAAAAAGCATTTGCATTTGTTTAAATTCTATGAAAAATACAAATTTTTATCAAAGCAAAGCAACCCTTAAATTCAAAACTTCATTATCCAATTAAAATAGTTGTTATCATTTGTTGTCATAGCTACACAATAATTTGAAAAAACTAATAAATATTTTGTCAAAGGTTACTTGTTCCACATATTTTTATTTTAAAATTTATGAAAATTTATAATTTTAATTTAGAATAAACAAATTTTCTTAAAATATTTTGCTTGCGGCGAATAAAAAATAGTATATGATGCACGGACGTAAGCCATTTTGGACTTAATGTGGGTGCAAATCGCGGCTAGCGCCTCGATTGCCAAACTCCACATCCGTCCAAATTCTTTAGCTTTACGTCCTAGCATCATAATGTACTATTGTTGACGATAAACAATAACAATATAAGTCCACGGGGGACGCGTGAAGCCAGGGTGTGTATGCCATGTGTGCGCGCCGGCACGGACCGATATTATACACGTAATATACGCGCCGCCACGTGAAGCAGAAAAAAGAGGAAATTATCATAAATAATTTCAGAGAAACTTTTTTTTTTTTTTGTGGATTAAAAACAATGACATTATTTATATCAATGGAAAGCTGAAAACCACAGCTTTACTTTTATATAAGTAACAATACCCAAAACATTCCTCGGAAAGAAAAAAAAGTGTCTGGAAAATTTGGCCAATTTTTTCCCGTGTGGGCGTAAAATCAACTTTTAAAGAGCCCTGGAAATTTCTAAACAATTTGGAAAATACGATCGGAAACTAGACATTCTAAGCTACAAATTGGTGTAACTTATGAGGCACTTCAATAGACAAAAAGTCTTTTATTACTGATTTTCCGCGAACTTTCCGAAACTCCATGAAAGTCCTCAAAATGGAAATTAATAAATTCCCTTTTGTTTAAAAGTGCGAAAAATCCACTGTGGCAAACTTTCTGAGATGTTTCAAGACCCCCCCCAGGTACAATAATCAAGAAAGAAACATATAAAAACACAATTTTTAAAAAAAATATGAATAAATTTAAAACAGCGTCAGAAAACCGGATAAAAAGAAACTTTGACCGCCGTTTGCACTCGCTTACAAACGTGATAACAGGAATTTTATCACAGTATGTGACAGGTACGGGTTTTCTCTTTCACATGAATTTTGAATCATCGAAAAATATTGAATTTTGACCGAGCTATCCGCTAATTTGTCAGCCGCTCCTTAGTAAATAGGTGTAAAGCGGCGTTCTGGCTCCATGATGAAGAGAAAAATGCAGGACAAGGTTCGAGTCCGTTATCTCGGAAACTATCGGGTTAACGATAAAAATTATTAGGACCATTTCTGTAGATAATTAGCTCACCTTCATTTCTGGCTAAACAAGAATACCCTAACTGCCATATTTTCGGAGATATGGCCCGGAAACTACTTCTGACACTTTGAGGGCCATTTTCCAGGCTCACAGGGTCGGAACCCCAAGGTAATTTTGCTCACGTCAAAGTACTCGGTAAGACCAACAATTTCCGCCAGGTCCCGTCCGCGACAGGATTTTTGCGACCTTTTAACCTTTATTTACTGGACTACTTGTTTAACCCATAAACACAATCGACTTAAACAGAGAGTCTCTTAAGATGTTAACGTGATGGGTTACTGGACATGGATACTGCTCAGAACCGACCACTTAGATGCGGAAAAATATTGAACACGTCATATACAACTGTCTTCAATTTTCTTGGCGCAAGTGCTACCAATATGGTAGTAGAAAACTAACACTTCCTCTACCACAAGACGTACTTCCGAGCTATTGCATTAAAAACCTAGACTTAGCTTACAGAATCCTTCCAGTAATGACCTCAAAAAAATATTTTTTTTTTTGTTTTCCGTCTCTTTCCGTCTCTTTTGCTTATGATATATAGTCGTTTGGTACCAAAATTTTTCCAAAATTCTTTCAAGATTTTTCAATGAAATCTATCTTTAAATAAATAAATGGAAAACCTTTAATGCGATCGCATTACGTCGCAAACGTCAAAGAAAGAGAAAGAGAACTTGTCCAGTAAACTGGTTTCTCCTGCAATAATAGATGAAAAACGTGTTCTAGACAGAGTTGTGAAAACTTGACCATTATTGATTTTCCTGAAACTTGACATGTAAAAGTAGTATGGACAAAATAAAAAATACGGCTTATTTAAAAAATTGTGCGTAGTTTGAGCATAGGGCGCGGAGCACCCCAACATGCATGAAAAATGAAAATTCTGCCAATCCGATGTGACTTTGAAATTAAATTTCTCAAGAACGGCTCTACCGATTTCATCAAACTTTTTTTTTGTTTGATAGATGATTAGTTAGTCCGTTGAAAAAAAATTAGTTAATTGTTTTTATAATTAATTTTTAAATAAAAATATTAAAAAAACTTTTTTAAAGATGGCGCTAGGGTCGAAGATCTATTGGAATTTAATTAATTTTTTTCTGAAAATAGTTCTATCGTTACTCTAAAATATATCAAATTAACTCGGAGGCGTTAATTTTTGTTCTTGAGATATTTAATTTTAAAGATTTTTAGTCCGATTAAAATTCTAATTGTTCATTATTTTCTCGGACTTCAGTGGTTAAAATTTTTTGATATCACCTTGGCTAGTGATATCTCACTACTATTGTCAGTGGTATATGATATCTCACGTTAACTCATATACCAATAGTAGGGACTGGAGTACGCGGGGCTGTCACACCCGTGATTCAAAAAAATTGATAAATCAATAAAAGCTGATTCCTCCATGCGGATTCCTCCAAATAATAAAACGCATACAATTGACATATGTCAAATTTCATTTGCATTGCTAGCAAATCTTGCTACAATCTCAGATCTGAAAAAAAGATTTTAGATCAAAAAAAGATTCATTTTTTTTATCTGACATACGAAACGGACAAAAATTAGCTGTCAAATAAAAAAATCAATCTTTTTTTGATCTGACGAACGAAAAGAAATTCACATGAATAATACGAGATAGTAATATTGACAAATAAATACTTGAGAACCGAAATAAAAGTAAATTTTTTATATTTTATATTATGGAAAAAGTTTTCAAGATCAATTTCTGTTTGTTTTATTTTAAAAGAAATTAAAACAAAAACAAGAATATCTACTTTAACAATAAGGAAAAAAAATTTCTTGAAAATTATTTGAAGAAAATTCGGCTTTTTTTAATTTAATAAATGGTTTAGTCTAGTTAAATCATAAAAAAAAACAGATATCCAACTTGTGTATAAAAGACTATCACTTTTGGCTGTTGGCAATGTTTAATATTTGTTGTGAAAGTTCTCGTTTTATTATGTACATGCAAACTTAACATGTAAACATTGTTTTACGGGTCTTGAGCCACACAGTCTTGATCGCAAAAATTTAATGAGATATCTACGATGGTACGATCAATTCTAAAAAGTATTACACTATGCGTATTTAGTAAACGTATACCGCTATGACTATGTTTGCTTAACTTCTACTAATACTTTTTTAGAAAACATTAATCGTTCATTATTACAAATGTTAAAATAAAACTCCACCCATTTATCAAATATTTTGACATTTTTCATCAAATTCTAATTTTTGTGTTTTAATTTAATTGTTGTTTTTGATGATTTTCATTGATAAGTTTGATATTTGTCACATTTATTCGTTTTTGTCAATCGGCAAATATTTAACCGAATTTATGTTACAATATAGCTTATACTTAAAATAGTAGAATTGAACTGAAAATGTCCGCAAATTCGATATTGTCAAAATTGCCGACAAATTGTAACGAAGCTGATTGTCAATGTACGTGATTTGGAGTCGCACTACTTCCCCACACGCATTAAAGTTACATTAACAGAGACTTTTGCAGTTGTTCAAACATAGTTTCTTGTATTCAGTTCGTCACAAAACAGTTGCGCAATATCTTTAAATTGGAATCGCTCTATTTCCCAAAAAAAAGACAAGAGAGAATCAAGCATTAGGTTATTTCTCATATGCGGTATTGTCCTGAACTTTTGAAGTTGTTTTTGCTTCCCGTTTTTTGTATAATTTCTTACAATCGTTTCGTATTTTTTTGTAATTAATTTCCAATTTGATACCAGTTAGCTATGTAAATTCCTTAGTGGGTACAAATAATGAACGAAAGGAAATACCCTAGAAACAAACCTATCGTGTTTATCGTTTCGTTGTTGTTAACAACCGGCGTGACTTTAACTATAAATACGTGGTTGAAGATATAGAGTCCCTCTCATTCTCCAATTCTATTTGTCATTATTCTGATAGGATCGTTTTGACAGATTTGTGTTGTTTTTATGGAGTTGGCATAAAAATAAGCCGGGATGAAAAACGCCAGAACACCATCAACCGCGTGATAGATCAGGTAATCTTGGTGATAATTTAATTTGTGCCACGTACCCGGTTAATCCGGAGTATGAACAAAACATAAAATCCATATTTTAATAGGGAATATAAAATGAGTAAATCAAATAAAAATTATAGGCACCATATGTTTTGTGGTATTTTAAAAATAAAAGATGGTGGAAATCGTTTCTCGGGAATTTATATAATATATTTTGTTCAGTGTAATTATAGCTACGTAAAATTAAACAAACAAAAAAAAGAATAAATCGTTATATGTTAATAATTATTCATGTGTTGTCCTAAAATGGTGAAAATTACCTACGCCTTATCTTAGGTATTTTAACTTATACTGATTAACTCAGGACTGTTAATTATTAGTAGATAGTGATAATTTTATATAACTAGTACAGTGTTGTGTTTAAGTAACTAGTTTTTTTCTTATTTCCTAGTGTTAATTAAATTATAATCAACTCATTAGCAAAACTAAATGAATTAAAATTAAACAAAAAAAAATATATAAATTTTTTGTCGTGTTGTCCTAAATTAAACAAAAAAAAAAGAAATATCGCCCACGTTAGATTTATTACTCGGGTCTTCAAATTATATTATATTGGGTCTTGTGGATCCTTTATATGAAACTAATACCAATAAGAGAATTTTGTATTCAAATAAATTATTAGACTGTAATTTTAAATCATTATTTGTGAATAAATTGTATATAAAAGAAATTTGGGAGTTCCTATGTAACTTATTATTCCGGAATTCAGCGCTGTTATGGATCAATCATCGGATGAATAAATTCACAATCAAAAGAATTTTGGTACCGGGATAATTTCGTGCATATTGTTATAAGCCTGAGTTTGAAAGTTGGCAGAATTAAATTAACAGGTAATGAAAGACAATCGCATATAGGCGAGTTATTATTCGTGTTTTTGGGGCATCAGCCAAACAACTGTGAATTCCACTCAAGTTGTAGTCATTTCGTTGGGAAGAATAACCTCGGTGGAGAGGATACAATTTTTTTTTTTGGCAGTGGTGAACGACACTAATTGGATTAGTGCGATCTTTTGCAGCCTTGGTGAAATTAATATCGCCTACTAGTACAAAACCCAGGAATACCTTCCTGACAGTTATGGAGGGCTAGGCGAAGATAGCGTGGAGGTGTTGAGGAGTAGGATTGGATGGAGGATGTGGGGCGAGGAATTTATTTGGCGATATCAATGATATTGTACCATATCAAATATCTTGATAAAGTTATCCTATTGTTTTGATCAAAATTATAATTTACTATTGAAATGTAATAAACCTATTTACGATTTATTTTATTGGCATTCTTTATATGTAATAAACCTCCAAATAATTTCCGGTTACTTCGAAATTTAATTGTTTAAGAATTCTTATCATAGCAGAAACGACGTCGTTATTGGTTACCACTGTTCAATCTCAAGAGTATTTCATTAGTTTATTTGGATAAATAGTTATTTTAGATATAAATATTGCATTAATTGAAGTGAAGAAAATTGTAAGTAGTAAAATTACATTTTTAAATATTTTATTTACACACTAAACAAAAACAAAAATGGAAATTCTAGAGCGTTTACAAGTTAATAAATGCTGTTGGTATTTTAATCTACGCATAGGCGGAGTAATAATAACCATATTTTCTAGTATCAATGGCATATGGGGTATATTATCCTCTATCATACCTGGGTTAGAAGAAGCATATGGCTGGCGCACAAAACCAACTATAACTAGTGCTATTATACTAATCGTAATAAGTCTAACAGGATTACTTGGCATTCGTATAACTAAACCAAAACAGTTGCTACCGTTCATTGTATATGCACTCTTTGCTATATTATCTGCAATAATTATTTCGGTTCTATCGCTGTCTATGGATAAGTTTAGTCCACTGTGGAAAATACCATTTTTATTAATTGAAGCAATGATATTTTTCTATTTTTTTTTCTTGCATATACGCATTGTATAAGGAAATGACGAATGGCAGTGAAACAGTTTAATCAATAATCTCGCTTATTTGTTGTTATAATATGCGTTTATATTAAGTTTTTTTTATACATAATTAATTTTTACGATGGATATAATTTTGGCAAGAACATTATTGTAAATGGATGTCACAGTCGGTTTATTTTGTTTGTATATCTCGGAAAGTAGAATACAACCTTCAAAAAGAATATGTCGGTCTATTAAGAAAAATAAAAGTTCTATGTGTAGTTTTTTTTTTATTTTATTTACGGTAGGCGCCGTGACTACGTTGTTGAGAGTGGTGTGTGTGTATATGCATGTGTGAGCGTATGGGTGTATGGAAGATGGTGTGTATGTATGTATGTGCGTGTACGAGTGTGTGTTCATGTGTGTGTGTGTGTGTGTGCGCGAGTGGATGAGGTGTGAGTGCGTGTGCCTGTGTGTTGAAAGTGTAGGGGTTGGACGCGGGGATCGCGGTTTCTTTCGCATCTGGGGGTCACCAGAGTCTGGGTTCGTTCACTTGTTTGCTTATTCATCCGTTTTCATAATTCGATAAGCGTACTATACAGTTATTTGTGCTGGAGCAGCAGGATTTCCTTCTCGTCCCCACAGACTAAAGCTAGTTTGGGGCTATTAAAACAATCTCGCTAGGTACGCGGCCTGCTATACCACTTCGTTGTTATGCAACGAAGCAGCGTTTCATTACAAAATAAGTGGTGTGGTGTTTTGTTTTAACTACTTTCGAGTATTAAAAAATAAATGATAGTCACCTTTAAGTAAATCATTATAGTACAGTACCTGAAGATGTTTAAATGTGTTTATTGAGGGCTACAACTGTTGGATCCAAGGAGGACAGTTGGATTGAGCAATTGATTTAGGACAGTTAGTTCTAACATTTATTTTCTCTTACTTCCTTAGTTTATTTTGAGTATTTAGCAAGGTGTATCGGTTATCTTATCGGATCACTTCAGTAAACGAAGACTTTTCGTTCAATTAGATTAGATTAGATTAGATTAATCTAGATCGTTGAGTGCGTAATAGAAACTTCGTTCGTCGGTCACTACATGGTGTATGCCCAGGGCCGGTCCTGCGTTGTACAAAAGTGCACAGTAAAACAGGGCGCTCAATTTATCACGAAAATAAGGGCGCAAAAACCAACATCAATTAACAATTTAAATTGAATTAAACCGTTTAAAATTATATTTTATGAACATCAAATTTCTTTCTTTTTGTCCAGTGTTTCAAATATTTGCTTTCATTCATTTCTCCATATATGTATACAAATTTAAACATATAAAACATGTATTCTCTTTTCAACTTTAAATCTCAATACACACAAATTAAAAATAAGGAAACGAAACACACAAAAGTATTAGTACTGCTACTGTTCATTTTTAATTTTTGTTCACAAAATATTACCCATACTATTGATTGCTGCAATGTTTTGAAATATAATGCACATATACCATGAAAAGTCTGAACAGTTTTGAAATTCTGTGCACCAAAATATTATTTTTTACAAGTATTAACGAAATTTTGAATAAAGCTATTCACAGATACATTAAACGTGTGCACAGTTTTGAAATTAGAATAACGAAATCAGTTACAGGATGTTTATGATTGTGTATACATATATGATATTTTGAATGTGCATATTTTTTTATGTTCAGAATGGATAATAAAATATATTAAAATTCTATGGAAAAGAAAACTAGACAATTTTTTTTGGTAATTGATAAATTTAAAAAGTATGAATGAAATAGTAAAAATTAGGTCCATGCAATAAAAACAAAATTAAAGAAAACCATTTGAAGGCAAATAGTATATTATTTAATTAGGAGCTGAAGTGCTACTTTTTGTGTTAAGTCATTGAATAAATATCTATGGAAGAGTAACTAGATATTTTGAATGCAGCATCTAATTTTTAGTATAGCGTTTGCATTCTAGCTGGGTGGTACTGTTTACAATTTGCATATTTATATTTTCAAAACAAATAAAAGAAATAATAAATGTTACATATAAATTTAAAAGCTTAATATGTTTGAATAAAATATTTCCTTATATTTCCATATATAAATATTTTTAATTGTCCATACAACACAAATTTTAATCATATTGAATTACTTTAAGAACACCTTACATTCGGCTGTGATAGCGTTTGAAATTTGGTTTGACAACGATGGATTAAGAAAATGACATTTACGAAGGGTAATAATATATAAAATTAAACTAAAAAATAACAGTTTTTGTAAAGCAAATACTTTATATTTTTGTTAAAACATCATTCTAATGCCCAAAATACATGTGCAGAAAGTCTGCACGCAGTGCTGCATGCATATCTGCATCTAAAATAGATGTGCAGAATTTTTATATATTTGACGTGCAGAATTTTCGTAACAATGACAGTTCGTGTTCTTACGTATTATGAAATAGTTATAAGTGAAAGTTGTCGCAATTTAAAGAAAACTGGCTTTTTATTTAAAAGATAGAAGAAAATAATTGAATCGTTGTCTGTAAAAACGTTTATGTCTAAATTAAAATTTAAGTTCGAATTACATATACCACTGTTTCCGATAATCCTTTCCCAAAAATTTATTTATTAACAATATTAGTTTTAATTATTTTATAATTTGGATTATTTACAATATTTGAATATCTTTATAAACAAATAATCATTACAAAAATAATTTCATTTTCAAAAAAATATCATTCATTTTTATTTGAGTTATAAAAAAAATAATTCACTTTCAAACAAAATGTCAAAATAATCGATTTTTATCTGAGTTTTCAAGTAGTTTTTGTTTTTTTTATTGTGGTAGCACTGCCTCTGTGCAGCGAAATTAGAATTAGAGATATCTTGCAGAATTTTTCTGCATGCAGAATTTACATGTAATTGCTCTCATATAACAACACATGTTCTAATTTGGCTGCATGCAGAATTCTACACATGTATTTGGACCATAAACCCTTTTTATGCATAGTATTAGTAAAAATATTCTAATCATTGATATGGAATTCGATGATCAAATATCAGTTTATTTAAGATTATTTGTACATATTTTAATGCAACACTTCATTTTTATGAATAAACTTCTGCACAAAACTAATATGTAATTGTTTTGTAAAACAAAATCCTGAATAAATGAAATTCCCCAAAACGTTGGCAAATATGCAAGCGCGCATATATGACAATAATTGACCAAGTGTCGATCATTGATTTTCGCATTGATTGGAAAACAATCAATAATGACTATACACTCGTGACTTAGAATGTTGACTATAATAGAAATATTACACATGCTATGAATTCACACAATATTACTGTCAAGAAAATTCAATGCAAAAAATTTTCATTCAAAATGAATTAAATTTCCATAAAAAATTATGTCTAATTGACGATTGAGAAATTCAATTTAAGTAAGATAACTGAAGATGAAGTTTCAACTTAGAAATATCATCGCCTTGGTGGCGTAGTGGTTAAACGTGTCTGCCAAAGGAATTGAACTCGTCAGTTTGGCACTGATGAGGTTACGAGTTCGAATCCCAACTGAAACACGTAAAAGAGAAAAACTGAGTTTTTCTGAGATATTTCCAACCATACCTTTGAATTGGAAGAATTCAAATTAATTCCATAGTTACTTGAGTTTAATTGCTCACGAAATCCTGAATATTAATTTAAACTTTAGTTTTTATAAATTTTGTTTAATTTGAATATCTTAAAGTAGAATTTCGAATAAAAGCTATCATTTTATTTTAAAATACAAAACGAAATATGTCAAATGTCATGGATGAAGAACGCAGATATACAAATTACGCCATCTTCAGGATAATAAATCTAACAGTAATAATTTTAATATTTTTGATAGTTTTATGATCCTGAAGATGATGGGTCTAGTCTAAAATATGTAGATATTTAATAATAAACAAAGTATGTTAATTCAATTGAGGAAGAACAAATTTAAAATCAAATATTATAAATGGTATGCAATAAATTTTAAAATACGATATGATAAGCCACAACAATTTTGAGATAACTCTTAACTCCTGGGCGCATTGCTCATGTTTGAACAGAGCGCAAAAGTGTCTTGCACCGGCCCTGTGTATGCCGATCACTATGGTCTTTTGTGTAATAAATCAAACAAAACAAGAACGAAAACTGAAACCTTCTGTCATTCAAAACGCACAATCTGTTAAAAAAAATATTGTATTAAATTAAAGGACCGATCCCTAAACAAAAAAGTTATTGCCAGAAATAAATTTAACAAAAGAACCATGCAAAATGAATGTTTGATCCAAAATAAACCAACGATTTAATTAAAAGTTCGTTCTTGACTTTTTTAAATAATTTTATCCGCATTTTCAACTGAAATATCTACCGAGTGACCGATTGAGCAATGGCCGACGTTTTTAAATCGGCCAGTGCAAATAAACGACCCGTTCAAAACGAATCATTGATTTGGCGGATTTTAATCATCATTATCCCATATTACAAAATTTATAATTAAACTCCGCTTATGCCACATTTGTCTTAGATTTTGAACTTTTTAATTTAAGGTTAATTATTTCGGTCTGAAAGACCTAAGTATGACATTCATGAGCCAAAAGTGAAATTCTTACCCCCACTTTTTTAGCATTTCTCAACGTTTTAGGACCTACTGATTCTAAAGAAGCAAAAAAAAATGTATGTCTGTCTGCCGGCATTACCTACGAAATCTAGAAAACCGCTGTAGAATTTCAAATTTTTTTTCTAAATATAGGTATACTCGATATATATCGATCTTTCTAAATATAGAGACAGGTCCGAAAGGACGCTGTGTTCGATAACTGCACTGGAAGGTGTCAAAAAAATCATTAAGTGTGTCAAAAATAGCAAATTTTCATATATTTTGCTTAAAAAGCGTTCATTTTAAGTGATTACTAGTAGGAACATTGAATTTGGAGAAATCTTGATGGTAGGGATTGGTATGTGAGATCAAAAACTAGATTATTGCAATAGAAGTGTATCAAAAAAATGTTGTCAAGTGTGTCAAAAGAAAGATTTTTATTTATTTTTTTACACATTTTTTGAGAAAAATAAAATTAATTATTTGTATGACATGAAATTTTATTATTATTATAGAGAATTATGGCATCGTAAGTTTGTCAAAAAATTAATGTCAAGTGTGTCAAAAAATGATTTCATTTATTTCTTTAGCTAATTTTTTGGGAAAAAAATTTAGTTGTTTTTATTATGTAAATGCAATTGAACATGAAATTGGACATGGAAATTTTTGAATTTGTTATAGTTTCAGAAATATTTTTGGAATCTTGGAAAAAGTTTGTATAGTTGATTTTGTAATAATTTTAGTAATATTTTTAGAATTTTGGAAAAAGTTTTAATTTTTGATGTTGTTATAATTTTTGAAATATTTTTAGAATTTTGAAAAAAATAGAACTTTTGAATTTTACATATTTTTAGAATTTTGAAAAAAGTTTCAATTTTTGATTTTGTAAAAGTTTTTGGAATATTTAGAAAATTTTAAATTTTTGATTTTATTATAATTTTTGGAATTTTGAAAAAAGTTTGAATATTTGATTTTGTAATAATTTTTGCAATATGTTTAGAATTTTGAAAAAAGTTTGAATTTTTAAGAATTTTCGGAATATTATTGGAATTTAGAAAAAGTTTGAATATTTGATTTTATTATAATTTTTGGAATATTTTTAGAATTTTGAAAAAAGTTTCAATTTTTGATTTTGTAAGAATTTTTGGAATATTTTTAGAATTTTTAAAACTTTTTAATTTCATTATAATTTTTGGAATTTTGAAAAAAGTAACAATTTTTGATTTTGTAGTAATTATGCAATATTTTTAGAATTTTGAAAAAAGTTTGTATTTTTAAGAATTTTTGGAATATTATTGGAATTTAGAAAAAGTTTAAATATTTGATTTTATCCTAATCATTTTTATAGTTTTGTAATAATTTTTGGAATATTTTTAGAATTTTGAAAGAAGTTTGATTTTATTTAATTTTACAATAATTTTGGAATTTTGAAAGAAGTATGAATTTGTAATTTTGTAACATTTTCTCGAAACGCTATATAAAGAGGTTTTTGAGTAGTTTGCTGAGTGTTTCATCTTTTCACTAAATTTTGTTAATTTATGATTTGTTATGACCAAAACTAAAAACCATGTCCTCTCAAAAGTTTTTTGCCGAAAACTATATCAAAATCCTTAACCCAGACCGAAGTCTTGATATCTCAGAGCTGTGAGATTTCAGCCCCTCCATATTTTTATTTTCAGTTCTCCTATTTCAAGTGTAGAGCATCTTGAAAAAAATTCGCTTATGTTTTATGAACAGTTGATATAATTTCTGCTATTTTATTTTATTTTGTTCTGATATTCTTTTCTCGTTTGAAAATTTTTAAATTGTTATTGTTCAAATATAAGCCGCTTTCCAATCGAACGAAACCCTATTTTTCTTAGATTTTCTGAGAAAAGCAATATAGCAAAATAAAGTTTCTTTTCAAATAAAAACTTGAAAGAGATACAAATAACACTTTTCTTGTTCGGTTGAAATTTCTAGGCTTATGCACTCTAACCCTAAATATAGTGGCAGCTTACTTAATTTCATACCATAAATCTAAACCTTAAAGTATGAATTTTATTGATTAATATTTTCAATTATAAGTCCATACTTCTTTGGAAAATGAGGCTAATGTAGTACATTAAAATGTCATTCTTATATTCTATTTAAAGTACCAAGCTCTATCATTAATTAATCTTATTAATTAACCTTGTGTTTAACGTAACATAAAAATGTGTGAAAAAGTACTAAGAAATAATTTTTAATTGAATTAATTTGAGCAAATAAACTACCAAAGATATACATACCATTCACTGTAAATTTTATTACTGTTATCATTACTTTATAATAACACTATTAAAGTTATTTCATGGTTATCATAACGACTTAATTTTTTTGCACACTTTTGGTGCAATCGATTTAAAAAAAAACAAGAAAAATTGAATGTAAGAAACCAATCTAATATAATTCAAACATTAACGATTTTGGATATAACCGTAATTAGCGGTGATCGTGAAAATATAGTAAGGGAGTGGTTCAAATCATTAAAACATAAATACCGGAAATACATTAGAGTTTTAAAGTGATCGTTGTTTGAAGTAATAAAATTCAAGTTAGATTAAGCTCCAGCTCGGATACCAAACAAATAAATGATAAATGTTGAGTTCCGGATCATTTAGTAAATAAGTTCTTATGAATCATTCTATCATTTTCATTACATCAAAACAAAAGAAAACAACTACTTTAGATCGATATTGTTATGATAGTCATGTTTGTCATCATGATAATTGTCAAAACAATTGGTAAATAATTTATTTAGATCATTTCAAATAACGCGATGACCGGTAAATAGGAGCACATTGTTTTTGGTTTATTTATGATTAAAAACGTCAAAAAATTTCCGAATTGGGAATTAAATATTTTGAAATTTGAAATTATTTTAAGTTTAAATTTTTCATGGATGTCTTTCTTCACCACGAGTTACGCAGTTCAAGATACACTTGCCATTTTTATTTTCAAAGTACGCCACTGGTCACACCCGTATTTCTATACTTGAATTAACGCTGTTTATTATTATATATTATTATTATATATAACTTATTTAAAATATCGTGCAATCAACTAATTATTTGTTGCCTGATAACCCCACTGCCCGGCAATATACGATAACATTGAACTGGCAATAGACTTTTCTTCTAACTTTTTTTCTTCTCCCAACAAAGTTCTCCTCAGTTCTTAAACAGATTCTGAATTTTGTGTAACTTTTATTTTGTTAAAAGTAAAAGATTTATGAAACGTGCAGAGAAATACATTACATCGCTTCTTTAGGAAAAGAGGTAACCCGTAAAACATATATATGTTAAACTTCATATGTTTTTTTTACTTTTGGATGATAAAGATAAATCCTTTCACCGAAAAATTCTTAATAATATAATTAAGAAAAAAATATGAGTGAAGACGACGAAATCGTCATCAGACAACAATATACATATATACATATTGAAAGTAAGAAAAAGAAGGTGACCTCGAAATATAATACAATTTTTTTAAATTCAATTACATAAACTACTAAAATAGAAATTAAGAAAGTACTTTTACGTAATTATAGAATTAAATAGAGTTAAGTTTTTTTCGCGTTTATATAAACGAAATTGGTGTAATGTGTTGGTTGGTTGTTTGTATTTTTATGGATTGGATGAATGGAACGTTGTTTAAATTTTAATTAACAAAAAATAAAATTGTCAGAAACAAGTATCCGTTTGGTATTGGAGGTTTTAGTAAATCGATTTTTAATATATGTGCATAACACATATTGTCAGAGTTTAAGCTGCATGATTTTCCCACAAGGTATATGCTAGGTAGGTATAACATACATATGGCCTGGATTATTTAATTTTTGTTTGATTTTTGTATTGAACAAACTTATTCTTTAATTAATTGAATACAACCAACATCTTTTAATGAAAAATACTAATATCATCATATATTCAAATCTTGTATTTTGTTTATTAGTTATCCTTTATTAGTCACTGACATTTTAGTGATTCATTTTTTTTTATTAATTATGGTTTTTCTGTATTCTGTATTTCTGTCACCCTTTTCTCTCGCTCTCTCACCATATCACCATTTCCTTAACCATTCGTTTTTATGCAGTACAACCCAAGGTTGAAGGTTCTAAGGTCAGGTTCTGTAAATATGTTTATTTCGATGTTTGGACTCGATTATCTTCCCCAAATCTTAAAAAGACCGTTTTTTTCTTTGCCAAACCCCTTTTTCCTACACCCGCAATCTTTAATAATTTCAATATATTTTGTCTCTTTTCGTTGACTGGATAGAGTTCATCAACCAACACCCCTCTCTCAGATATCTCTGAGCGTTTTCGCACACGCTTTTTTATTTGTCTTTTGAATGAAGATGATGCCTAAATCCGCACTTAGAAGTGATCGAACATCGGATACACTTGTATAGTGTCTTTGAGAGATCATAACGTTGCTGTGTGAATTTTCTTGTGAGGGGAGAAAATTCTAGTAAAAACTAAATCATAGATCCATGACGACTCAGCATGAAACTTTTCATTTTTACTGGTAAGATGCAAGCTGTTGGGCCTCATAGCTGCTAGCTGTTGGGCCACCAAGCTCGAAGTCACCTACCGGGAATTTTACAATGTCCCGCGAGTTTAAGACCAGAGATGGGTCACCGTAATCAATTCTTTGATCTAATCGATTAATCGTTCAAAATCGTTGCCGGAAAATTATAAATGATCATAAATTAACATAATTTAGTGAAAAGATGATACACTCAGAAAACTACCCAAAACTCCTTTCCATTTAGCGGTTCGATAAAATATTACAAAATCAAAAAACAAATCTCTTTCAAAATTTCAAAAATATTCTAGAAATTATAATAAAATCAAAAATTCAAAGTGTTTCAAAGATGATTCGCACAAAAATTTTTCAATAAACATTGGCCTAGTAATTACAAGGGAGTAGGTGAAGTTGGATAGAACCATAATCCATATCCAATTTTAAGTTCAATTACATTGCATGTCATACAGATAACTAATTTCAATTTGGGTAAAAATTGAGTAAAAAAATGAAAAATTTTTGGTCCTTCTTTTCACACACTTGACAATATTTTTTTAAACATATGAGCAATTTCACGAAGATTCAACAACGTTTTGACTTGACCTTTTTTTAATTTTGATTATTTTTTTTTAGAGATAGTCTTTCATAAATAAAAATATGGAAGGGCTGAAATCTCACAGCTCTGAGATATCAAGACTTCGGTCTGGGTTAAGGATTTTGATATAGTTTTCGGCAAAAAACTTTTATGAGGACATGGTTTTTAGTTTTGGGTAGCGATGTATATCAAACATAACTCTTTATTAAAGTACAAGTATTTTTTATCTCTGTTTAAAAATTTATTACAAAACTAACACGAAACATCAATACGTTACCGGAAAATTATAATGAAAATTCCAAAAATATTGTTAAATTAAATAAAATCAAACTTTTTCAAAATTCCAAAAATTATAATAAAATCAAAAATTTAAAATTTTTCAAAATTCTAAAAATATTCCAAAAATTCTTACAAAATCAACAATTAAAACTTTTGCCGCAATTCTAAAAATATTGCAAAAATTATTACAAAATCAAAAATACAAACTTTTTCAAAATTCCAAAAATATTTCAAAAACTATAACAAATTCAAAAATTTCCATGTCCAATTTCATTTTAAATTACATTTACGTCATAAAAACAGCTACTTTTTTTTTCCCAAAAAATTGGCTAAAAAATTAAATGAAATCATATTTTGATACACTTGACATTATTTTTTGACAAACTTATAATGCCATAATTCTCTATAATAATAATAAAATATCATGTCATACGAACTATTAATTTTATTTTTTTCTAAAAAAAATAGGGTAAAAAATAAATAAAAACCTTTCTTTTGACACACTTGACAACATTTTTTGACAAACTTATAATGCCATAATTCTCTATAATAATAATAAAACTTCATTTCAAACAAACAATTAATTTTATTTTTTTTCCAAAAAATTGGGTAAAAAAATAAATAAAAATCTTTCTTTTGACACACTTGACAACATTTTTTTGACAAACTTATAATGCAAAAATCTAGATTTTGGTCTCACATACTAATCCCGACCATCAAGATTTCTCCAAATTCAATGTTCCTACTCGTAATCACTTAAAATGAACGTTTTTTAAGCAAAAAATATGCAAATTTCCTTGTTTTGACACACTTGACGATTTTTTTGACACACTTCCGGTACAGTTATCAAACACATCGTCCTTTCGGCTCTTCCCATTGAGTAAACCTATTTTTAGAAAAAAAAAATTTTGAAATCCGTCCAGCGGTTTTCTAGATTTCGTCGGTTGTGACGGCCGACAGACAGACACACATTTTTTTTTTTTTGCTTTTTTAGAATCAGTAGGTCCTAAAACGTCGAGAAATGCTAAAAAAAGTGGGGTAAGAATTTCACTTTGAGCTCATGAATGTAATACTTAGGTCTTTCAGAACGAAGTAAAATACAAGTTCTCTTAGAATTTTTTTTTTTTCGACCAGGGTCTTCACCCTCAATTTTTTTTATTTTGTGATGTGAGTGCATTTTGACGAGCGATTGTAGAAAAACTACTCAATCGATTTTCATAAATGATATGTCGTTGAATAGGTATTAGAACAAAGTTTTTACAAATGTACACTGTTTATTTTTTGAAATAATTTTTAACGGTGTAACATAAGAGAAAAATTTTGTAATTGAAGAAAAGATGGCGCTACGCCTTTTTTTTTTTAAACTAAATTGAAGCTTTTTTATATCTAACTATTATATATTTAAACTTTAACTTTGACGTACGTTTAATATATATCTTGTAGTTTGTAAATAAAACTAAAAACAATTTAATTGTAACTATTGTTATTCACTTTATTATTTATGATCAAACTTTACACGCTTTTACAATAATTGTGTTTTAATAAAATCCAAGAGGAAAGAGAGCGAGAAACACTATGCATTTCATTTTATTTACTTTTTCAACTACGCGTACCAACCTCTCGATAATAATAATAATATAACTTAACGAAATTATCCCAATCGACAATCAAAACAATGAGTTTGTCTAAGGTTATCCGATTTATGTTACGAACATAACATTTCTCCTCTTTTAGAATAATGGTTCTCTCTCTTTATATTACTTCATGGATCCCAAAAAAATATAAACAAGTTGAGAAAAATAAATATTATCTTTACCAAAAAACATTTACGTCAAAATATTTAGACTTTTTTTCTTTTTAAATTTATTATTCTAGTTTTATTTTAATTATTGTATTGCAATCTATCTGGCTGTTTCCTTTCGCGTTTTGATCTTCTAAGATCCGTCAATGAAAAAGATATTTTTCTTTTTCGGACTCTAGAATTTTCACATGCAAGTGATTCTGATTTGATTCTTGAGCGACAAAAATTATTATTGTTATTACCATTGACAGATAAGTGGCAATTCGTTTGTTTTTTATTATTGCTAGGACATTTTTCATTATTCTTATTTGTATTTCTAGGTAAATAAAAATCTAATGGATGGACTTTATCCTCTAATTTGGATACTTTAAATTGATTTTTATGAACAAGTCTTACATGACCATTAATTCCAATTAGAAATGTATTGTGACTTAATTTTTCTAATAAAATTGCAACCTTTCGTTTGGAGACTGGTGTGTTACAGTATTTGGACTATTTTGATATTGTAAAAGAAATTCCGACATTTTCTTATCCACATCACCAAAACTATCTTCAAGAAAGAACTTTTTGAACGATTCTTTCACCGTCTCTACATATCTTTCACCTAATCCATTAGATTGTGGGTGATATGGTGGTGAATGCATTAAATTAATGCCATTCTTTTAAGCGAATTTTTGAAATTCATACGAATTAAAAGGTGGACCATTGTCGGCCCCCAGAGTCGTTGGCAATCCAAAGATTGATAACACTGATTTTAGTTTGAAAATAACATTCGCAGCATAAGTGCGATTCATTAAAATAACATCCACAAATTTCGACAAAGAATCTACCACTATTAAAAAATTATGTTTGGAAAAATGGAAAAAATCTATGTGGATACGTTCGAATGGGAACGTCGATTTGGTCCACGATGACGTGACTATTTCTTTTGGAACATTTGCAATTGACATTGCAAACACCGATTAACAAATTCTTCAATATCTTTGTCAATTTTTAACCACCAAACATAAGACCTGGCTAACATTTTCATCTTAACCATTCCAACATGATTCTCATGTAACATATTTAGGACTTTTTCTTTAGATTTCGATGGAATGATGATTCGATCACCGTAAAACTTTCTTACTCGATAAAATCCTTTTAAACGATCGTCGATTTTTATTGGCCAGCCTTCTGAGACAAATTTGAAAACTTTTTTCAAATCGAAATCATTTTGGGTTTGGTTCTCAATTACTTTTGAATCAATCAGACTATTGTCTGAATCAATTAGATTGACGAAACTGTAGGATTCTATCCCGGTTTTTATCTTCGACTGAAAGTCTAGATAAAGCATCCATTTTGCATTTTACTGCCTTTTCTATACTGAATGGAATAGTCATACATAGACAAAATGGCTGACCAACGATGCAGATGCATTGCTGCCACGGCAGGCGTTCCTTTCTTATGATGAAAGATTTCTTTCAGAGGTTCGTGATCTGTGTAAATAATCACTTTTTGACCATATATGTACTTGTGAAATTTCCTAACTGCAAAAACGATAGCCAGACCCTCACGATATAACTGAAAACAGTTCCGCTCGGCTGGGACAGACTACTAGATGCAAACATGATAGGCTTCTCAACTCCCTTGACAATATGGGACATGACGGCATCGACTCCATACGGACTTGCATCAGCTGCAATGACAATCGGTTTTGCAGGATCATAAAGTTCTAAAACAGAATTTTGGACTAACAATTCCTTACATTTCTCAAAACTTTTTTGATATTTTTCATCCCACAAGTATTCGACATCGTTTCTTAAAAGATCGTATTGCGGAAGTGATTCGCTAGACATATTAGGAACAAACCGACTGTAATAGTTAATAAGCCCAAATATGACTGTAATTGTTGTAAGTTTGTAGGAGGTGGAGCATTGACAATAGCCCTAACTTTTTCCTCTTTCGGACTAATTTTATTTTCGGATACGGAATGACCTAAATAATGGACCGAATTTTCCAAAAACTTACATTTCTTTAACTTAATTTTGACATTATTTTCATTTAACCGACCTAAACTTCCATTAATTTATTTTCGCAATCGACTTTGTCTTTGCCGCCAATGATAATAATATCATCTAAATAACAAAAGACTAAGTGTAAGCCTGTCAGGATTCGATCCATCACAGACTGAAATATAGATGGTGCACTAGACAATCCGAAAGTTAATCTTGTATGTTGATACAAGCCTTTATGGGTATTTATCGTAAAATACTCACGACATTGTTCGGAAATAGACAATTGTTGATATGCTCCGGACAAATCGATAACAAAATATTTTGCATTCGACAAACTAGCAAAAATATCTTCGATATTCGGTAAAGGGTAATGTTCCGTGACACTATATTTGTTAAGAGTTACGTGACAATCCATACAAATATGGATATCACCGTTTTGTTTCGTGGCAACAACAATTGGATTGCCAAATTGCTGCTTTTGACTGGGACTAAGACTTCTTCTTCAACTAACCTAATTTCTTGACTGACTTTATCTCGTAATTTAAAAGGGACGGTATAAGGCTTACAGAACACGGGACTAGCAACTTCTTTCATTACTATATTACCCTGAAAATTTTTCATTGGACTTACCAATTTTGGTTTCACTACATTTGGAAAATTTTGACGGATTTTGTCAATTATATTTTTTTTGTAACGTACATAATAGATTTCGGATCTTCAATTATTTTTTCTCTCCACGAAGATTCAAGAATCTCCAACCAATTCCTTCCAAGCAATGGTTTAATATTCCGGTCACATCTAATTACCATTAATTCCAAACTGTAACACACATTTTTGTACTCCACACGAACATGTAGCTTTCCAAGCGTCTGTATTGTTGAACCTGTAACTGTTAAAAGACTATTCTTAGTAATAATCAAATTTAGTTTACAAAAATTGGACTTATACATAACTTCATCAATGATGGTTGCACAGGCTCCTGTAGAGATTTCAAATTGTACCTGTTTATCTACAACTTTGACCAAAATGTGTGCTGGTTCAGGGTGTATGTTGTTGATAGATTGTATGACTTTACAATCTTGCTGTGTCTTCTTTGATTGCTGAATTTACAAACTTTCGATGTATGGCTGACTGTATCACATTTGTAACACATCCAATTAACTGCTGGGTATATGTTGACATCATGCATCCGACCACATCGATCATTTATCCACATAATACCGATTCCTGGAATTGATGTTGTTGAAATTCCTGCTATTACGACTTTTACTTCGATGATTGTTGAATCTTCGTCTCGAACTCGACCTTAATGAAAGGTTATTAACCTCCTTTCCTATTTGGTGATCTCCTGAACTCTCTCCTTTACTGTATCCAGAAGGTTGAATATTTGTAGATTCTTTTTTTGCCATCTCCCTATTTAGGGCTTTCGTGGAGCATTCCTCAAATAGTAACTGATCCTCATTCAACAATTCTCTCCTCATTTCTTCAGACTTCAGACCCACGATGAATCTATCCGTTAAAACATCATCAATCAACTGAGCTTTGATTTTTCCATAATTTGCTGTCTCCTTATCTAAAAACTCCCCAAATTGACATGACTGTGCCAACGTCTTGAGTTTTACAATGAATTCGGAAATGGATTCTCCATCTTTTTGCTTTGCTAGATTGAACTTGTACCTCTCCGCACGTTTATTTATCTTCAGAGCAAAATGATCACGCAGTACCTTGACCTTCAAACTTCTTATCACTTGGGTTTTCTGGTAAGACTAGTGACTTAATAATTTTAAAAGTTGGCTTACCAATTAGACTTAACAGAAGATTTGTTTTATCCTTAGCGTTTATTCTGTTAATTTCAAAATAAATTTTTAGTCGATCTTCATAATCACCGAACTCATCTCCCGGTTCGAATTCTTCTAGACGCCCAATTAATCGAGGGATTTGACTTATTTTCCTATCCTCTTCATCCGACATTTTGATTAATTATTTTTTAAACTTACTTGTAATATTTCTCAAACGAAATCTCAAATATTTTTGTTAAAATCTACGAAGAATTTTTTTTTTGCTGACGTGGTGGCGTCCTTATAATGACGTTTCTCGAACAAAATTTTGATTTAATTATTCCTTTAATTTTTCGCTCGTCGCCAATATTATATATTTAAACTTTAACTTTGACTTACGTTTAATATATATCTTGTAGTTTGTAAATAAAACTAAAAACAATTTTATTGTAACTATTGTTATTCACTTTATTATTTATGATCATACTTTACACGCTTTTACAATAATTGTGTTTTAATAAAATCCAAGAGGAAAGAGAGCGAGAAACACTATGCATTTCATTTTATTTATTTTTTCAATTATGCGTACCAACCTCTCGATAATAATAATAATATAACTTAACGAAATTATCCCAATCGACAATCAAAACAATGAGTTGGTCTAAGGTTATTCGATTTATGTTACGGACATAACACTAAAAACTTGTGAAAGTCTAGTACTAGTATTATTTTTTGTTTTAAAGATAAAATTCGTTATGCATATGACTGTCGAGAATCAGTTTTTTTGTTCTGAAGGAAAATTATAAAAATGGCGTTATAAACTAAGAGATTTTTTTTATGTTAGATATCAAATATTTTATTATTAAATGAACTTTTTAAAATATTATAAAAATTATATATGTAGTACAACAAATAAAATAAATACAATTGTTAAAAATGATATACTTATTTTATAAACAGAAGTTTCTTTTGAATAGGAAAACACTTCGGCAATTATTTTCTTTGTATTTGATGGCATAAAAAAATGTAATGTTTATTTACCACTTTTAGTAATCACTTGTCACTCTTATAAAAAATAATTTGACAGTCTCGACTGCAAACAGAAAAGCCGTATAAATAACTAAGTCTATTTGGGAACTTTTGACTGGAGAAGTATTATGTTCTTATTATGTTATTATGGTCATAAAGTAAAAGATTGTATTTTAACTTTAAATTACAAATATTTTATTATTAAATAAACTTTTTAAAATATCATACAAATTATATATGTAGGTTAAAGAAAATAAATATAGTTATTAAAAATTATTTACTTATTTTACATTCAAAAGTTTCTTCTGAGTTGGAAAACATTTTTGCAATTATTGTCTTAGTATTTGATGGTACAACAGAATGGAATTTTTGAGTTTCGCTTATAGTAATCGCATTTTTATATCGATTTTGTATTTTTTCTTTTGTTAATTAATATTCATTTTTATCGGTGTACCAAAATTTAAGGTAGATTCCCATTTTAAAGCCCACTCGAAAAGTTTTTTTGGCGTATCAATAATATCTCTGCTCCCCATACTATAACGGTGTGCAGCACGCTTCAGTGTACCACCAATCCCATCGCAAGGTCCCTTTCCATGGCTGGTAGCATGAAAATGGCTTTCTGCATCAACCTTAAAGTCTTTTTTATGGTGGTTTATTTTTGTATTGAGAAGGTGCACCGTCGGTGTTATAAATTATTTTTCGGTGCTGTATATATTCACTTGCGGCACTTTTAAAATAAATGACAAATGGATGAATAGTAGCTTGTGAATTATTATAATGATAACCTTGAAACGAATCCTGAATTATGAAGACGTAGTTTTCAGAAAAATCCCCTTGAACGAAGCACTCTCCTGGTTCTAATTTTTTTTTCTTTCCTCAATGAATGTAGATTGCTGTTTTGCTATAAAGTTGTGTGGTATCAAAATTTGTAAACGGCAAACAATTATTTTCATAAATTCTTCTACAGTTTCTATTAAAGTATCCAAATTGCATCGATCAGTGGTATTCCATTGTTGATATTTGACTTGAAGGATTCCTTTAACGTCAAAATCATTTAGTAATCTTTCTTCCAGCTGTTGAAGTTTTTTTGAACATTCATTGCACTTCAAAGTATGACAATCTTCTGTTAATTCACCACATGAAACAAAGTCAAATAATGTTTTATAATTCTGGAAAGCAGCATCAGTAATCCAAGACTACTTCGGGTGTTGAATCATTGGTTTTATATTTTGATGTATAGTACACACGCACACATTATGAACTCCTTGGGAAAATTTTATACATTCTTCGAAGGGACGTGAATTTAGTAAATCCTAGTTTCACATCAGGAAACTTATTTTTAAACTCCACATAAGCTTCATTTAATGTACATAGCAATAAGCGCTTTTGTGGATTTATGCTGAAATTGCTCATATTTTCTTTGTTGTACATATATAATTCTTATAATATTTTAAAAAGTTTATTTAATAATAAAATATTTGATATTTAACATAAAAAAAAAATCTCTTAGTTTATAACGCCATTTTTATAATTTTCCTTCAGAACAAAAAAAACTGATTCCCGACAGTCATATGCACAACGAATTTTATCTTTAAAACAAAAAATAACGCGTGTCCTAAACTTTCACAAGTAGTTAGATATAAAATAAGCTTCAATTTAGTTTAAAAAAAAAGGTGTAGCGCTATCTTTTCTTCAATTACACCGTTATTGTCTTATGTTATACCGTTAAAAATTATTTCAAAAAATTAACAGTGTACATTTTTAAAAACTTTGTTACCTGTAACTATTACCTGTAACTAATACCTATTCAACGACATATCATTTATGAAAATCGTTTTAGTAGTTTTTCTACAATCGCTCGTCAAAATGCACTCACATCACAAAATAACAAAAAATTGAGGGGCACCCTGTGAAGACCCCTGGTCGAAAAAAAAATTCTAGGAGAACTAACATTTTTTATTATAAAAGACTTTCTATAATCAAAAAATAATCAAAATTAAAAGGGGTCAAAAATTTGCTGAACTGGCGTTAAAAATTGCTCATATTTATAATGCAATAATCAATTTTTGGTCTCAAATACCAATCCTGACCATCAAAATTTCTTCACATTCAATGTTACTACTCGTTATCACTTAAAATTAACGTTTTTTAAGCAAAAAATATGCAAATTTTCTTGTTTTGACACACTTGACGATTTTTTGACACACTTCCGGTACAGTTATCGAACGCATCGTCATTTCAGCTTATACAATTGAGGATACCTATTTTCAAAATAAAAATTATTGAAATCGCTCCAGCGGTTTTCTATATATCGTTGGTTGTGACGGTCGGCAGACAGACATACAATTTTTTTTCTTTTTTCAGACTCGTTATGACCCAAAACGTCGAGAAATGCCAGAAAAAAGTGTGGGTAAGAATTTCATTTTTGGCTCGAGAACGTAATACTAAGGTCTTACAGATCGAAATAATAATATAGTGGAGACGTGATAATGTTCTACAAAGGGAGCGGGATATATTATTACTGATAAAAAATCAACACTTAAGTCACAAATTTTAAATGAACTCTTGTTCATGCATTCGCTCAGGGCTGATATTGGGAAGCAATGATTTTTTTCATATATTTCATTTGTTCAATCTTTGCGATATTTTTTTGGCCTTTTTTTAATATTGTTATGATTTTAAATAATAGCAATGAAGTACAAAACAAAATTGTTTTCAACCTCAATTTCTCCTATACAATATTTTAAATCCTAAATCAAAGTAAAAAAAGGCACAAAGAAGAAAATAAAATAGTAAAAACAAAAACCACACGAAATAAATTTCATCAGAACTTCTGGAGCTTTCTTTGTCAAGAATGGATTTATCTGGAATATTTGAGAAATTTAGGAAAATTGTTTATTATAAGGAATTCCTCTTACAAAATAAAGTTAGTTTTATTTTAGACTGCGATGATGTAATGTTATAATTTAAATTAGGCTGCGATAGTTTAAGTGAAATATGATTATGTTAAATTTATTTTAATTATGTATAAAGATTTAAGTGTTATATAAACGAGAAATTTTGTGTGTTATTTTGTGTATTTTTCTAAAAGCAACCGTTGAAGCTATTGAATATTCTAGATAGGAATATCGTTGCTGTATTGTTGTGGAACAATATCGGTGTTTAATATTTAACAAAATCTAGATGTTCTTGCTTACTAATCACTGATCGAATTCAGGAGGTGTTTCTTAAAAACGATTCTTTTTTCAATAAAATCCCATCCGTAGTTTAAAGCAGAAGAGGTCTTTTATATAACTTATCATTTATTCGTATCATTAAATGTTTATAAGTGCAAATTGTGCATAATGTGCTAATCCACATAAAAATTGGGAAATAAGTCTATGGAATGTTGATTCACGGGACAATGCATGAGATAGCATACCAAAAATTCTTCTCCAGTTTGAAGACTGTTATGGTAAAGGGTGTATCTGTTCACTGTGCCATGAATCCTGGCTACCTTAGATCTTGAAATGCCACCATATCCACAGTTTAAAAATACTGGCTTCGCAGGCGAGATTTTGGAGATCTCTTAGTCTTCTTAAGCTTAGCATTTTCCAGGCAACCAGTTCTAAATCATAGTCCAAGTACAGTAGCAGAGGTCGTTTTTGTAATAAGTCCTAGATAATCTGTGGGCCGAGTACAGAGTTCATAACAAATTATTTTTTAACCGAAATGAGAGAAATTTTGCTGAATAGGTCGTCTGACATTGAGATTTGCCGAAAACCTTTTAACACGTTTACATGGCGATCCGATTGAGCCGGCCCTAACATGGAGAACTACAGAAGTTTTAGTTCCACTGGGTTCCAGGTTCCAATGACTCACCGAGGTATAACATCATCGAGTATAAGTAGCACTCTATCTATCTCCTCAACACAGCTTTCATCATCTGAGCAATTCCACGTCACCGCAACATCGATGTTCCCGACCCCCTCTGATTTCGATAAAATTTCATACACAGATAGCCAATGACAAAATAAATATAAAAATTATTTCGAAAAATGAAATTTCGCTCTGGAGATGACACAGGGTGGCGGCAAAGTTTTACGGATTGGCGAAACATTAGAATCTTTGGCTACCGATTGAGTAAACCGATTTAAGTTAACCGATTAACCGATTATAGCTCATTGGAAAGGTAATTGATGGGATTTATAAAAAAAATTACTAAAAAGTTTGTTGTACTTTTTTAAAACTATGCTAAACTTAAATAATAATTTTAAAGATGGCACTGTTGAGGGTACCCTCACTTTTAACCCATTTTTTTTATGGAAAAAAAGTTCAATTAATTCTTAATCTAAAACGAAAGTTTTGCATATAAAATTTTAATTTCCGTTTTTTTTTCAAATTTTTTTTAAACAATGCAGTGAATCTATTTAACTAACTTTTTATAGAAATTTAATGACCATTTAAATATTTAAAGGATAAAAATAAAGTAGTTGAGGGTGGAGTTTATCTTGAGCTACGTTAGTTTTACCCAGGTAGCACGTCAATCGTTTTATATGCTTTCATTGGTGATGATGCATTTTATTTTAGTATCACTAATTTTGAAAATATATTCTAAAACTCATATCAAAACCAGGATTTAACGAATTTTCAACTACTAAATGTTGACAAAACGTGACGAATTAACCAAAAAATTCTATAAAAACATTACAAAGAGTAAAAGATGTGAAAAACGGTTTACACAATATTTAAAAACAGTTGATTAGAACAGTAGAGCCATCGCCCTTAAAACAATTTTGTGAAAAGTTCGTGAAATGTGCATTTTACAAAATCCCCATGCACAAAATTGTGCATAATACTTATCATGTACATGATGTGCACATGTCGCAAAACGCCTTAGCATATATGTGCACACAAATGTTAGCGGGATGTTTCACGAATAATAAAAAACAAAGTAAAACGAAATTTATTAAACCAAAGAATAAAAAATGGAGAGTGGTTTAACATTTTCTAGAATGACAGTTAACAGTTTTTGAGGTGATATGACTTACGTAATAGCAAATTGATGAATTTCATTTAATTTCCATCTAAAATTATGTGCGAAAGAATTTTTTTTGTGAAGGTAATGAAAAGATGCACAAATAACAAACGGGCAAAATGAATACTTAATTTTAGTGATTAAAAAAATTTATTATATAGTTTTAATATTTTTTTTAGTATTTTTCATTTTGATTTACTGATATTTAAACTTATTTTTATATTTTAAAAATTCAACTAAATATAAATACAAAATAGAATTATGTGCACTATGCACATAATGTTTGTCGGGGAAGTAGTTGAATATCATTCCGGAAGTGTTATACGAAATTTGCTTATTTAATTACAGATACTTGTTTTATAATAAAAATAGTGCAGATATTTAAAATGAGGTGAATATTGAGCTTTGCAAACTTCACTAAATAGTGAACCGGTCATGGACCATCAATATAACTACTTGTATGAAACAATTTTACTTCGGATCTCAAAAATAACTATTTAAAAATGCTTTGTTGAATCGATTGACGGCACTAAATGCAAACCAAATAGGAGCATAAACACCTCTGGCTTCAAATCCGGTAGTGCATGAATGTTTTAGTTTTTTGGATCAACTATACTGCCTGTAGACATAAGCGATTCTTTATTTCCGTAAAGTATCTATGCATCTACAATTATTTATTTTGAAGTGTTTTTCCTAGCATCATATATTTCATTCCTATTTAGGGCGTTTTATTGATTAGGAGTTTTGGGATTCCAAAGAACTGTAAAAGAATTATACAGCTATAAATTTCAGAATTATCTAGTAGTTTTATTCAATTTTGTTGCTATATTTTAACCATCAAAATAAGTTATATAAAATTCTGTAAAACTACTAAATATTAACTAAATGAATTGTGTACCAATGTAACAAATTTTATTGCAAAAAGAAATTAAAAACAAATAGTCTCCTAGGAACTGTTCACTTTTCCCAAACAATTTCATATTTATGAAAAGCATTGAGTTTTAATGAATAAAAGTTTTGAGTTTTACAAAATCGAATGATAGAACTTTAAGTTTTTGAATTTTCAAAATTATTTGTTCAGGAGACGTCCTTCCACTTTATCTAATTTTGCCCATAATTTCTATAACTACAGACAACAAACTAAGATATATGTATCTCGAGTTCCGAGCATCATGAAATATTATCCAATGTCATATTTTATTATGTGATGTGATTTATAGTTGAATTATCCATTCCTTAAAGAATGAACATAAAAATGCAACAAAAAATTAATTGTTGTTGTGGAACCTAAGTCTTACGCGATTTCTTTGTGTTGTTATATATTACAATTTCTATTATACAACACATTATTCAAAAAAATCTAAGACTCCAATAAACTCCTAAACTACCATCTAAAAACAAAAACAGGATATCAAATGTAAGGGAGAACTCCAAGTGTTGGTTTTGGTTATATATAAATATAATAATAATAATTTCTCTAACGATAAAAAACACGAATAGCTTCCTTTGTAAAATGACAACATTCTAATGCAGAAGGTGATAATTTTAAAAGCGATAAAATTTGTTGTGAATGGAACACTGTGTTTTGTCAATCAACTAGTGAAAAACGAATACCAATGAATTTACAATAATGGATAATTGAGTTAAATATAATCGTTCAAGTGTTATTGAATAAGAATATTATGTGTACTTAAAGTTAGAGTTTATGCTGATATTAAAACCATAGTCTATTAAAGATATATTTTTGCTATATACTACAGTAATGTCATAATTTCAATATTTTTGATCACTCTATATCTCATAATAGGCATAGGCATAATATAGGTACAGGAAATATATAAATATATTATCCATAATCTAACATGCACTTTCAATCTGGAGTTAAACTCAACTGTAATTGTACATATTTAATTTCCATTTAATTACTATTATAATAACACATTTAAATTGATTTAAACGTTAATCACAAAAAACTTATAAATAATAATTACTAAAACTGTTTCTTTCAAACATAATTTTTTATAATTTTACAAGAATTAACCTGAGAATAATTACAACTTTTTTCACTTTCTTTTACAAAAATATTAATTATTTAATTTAAGAAAAAGCATGTTACAGGATGATGAATCACTTTCAAAATCACTAAATACAATTATGAACATAATTTTTCAGATCAAATAAATGTAACCTAACACACGGGGTTAAATTAATCACAAAATCTACATTAACACAAACTTCACATAATAATTAAAACTACTTACAACCATATTGATTGTTTAATTTATCTAATTAAATAATTAATTAAAAATAAGCTTTTGAAGTGATCACTTGAACCGACTTAATATAAGTGATCGATTTTCTTATTTAAATTTAATTAAAATGAACATTTGGTTTATCGTAACTTTTAATCAATTTTGTGTTTATTTTTTTTTTTTTTTGCGTGATGATGTCCGTTGATTGTCGGATTAATCGATTTGAAAATAGTTTTTCAATGAAAACATTATTGTCATTTTTTGATTTTTAATTCGAAAATAACTGAAAATGTAGTTTGAAATAGTTAAATAATTGGAAATTATTGTGTTTTACAGATCAGTGACGGAGGAAGGAAAAACATGGATCGGTTTATCATGTGAGAATTTTTTAGATAAATAATTTTAATCAAAATATAACTGCACAATTGGACATCGATACAAAGTTATCAATTTATCTTCACAGTTGAAATTCATATAAAATGTTCTGAGTTTAGAGTAGAAAAAGTTATAACAATAGCTTATATTCTCTATAGGTTATTTAAACAAGAACAAAAAATAATATTGTAATAGACGTAGCTTTTATGAGAAATGAAACAACAAAATAAAACTCAGTTATGAATACGATTCTGGTAATTTAACAGAATTACTGCCAACAATTTTTTTGGAATTTACTATAATTACAATTATTAACGGTATTCAACAAATGTAAATTCAATCAACATTAATTAAATTTTTTTGGTCTCATATTAAATATTTTTAACATTGAGACGCAAGTGGTGAAATTTTATAAAATTTTCTACAGATTATCAATGCATTTATAAATATAGAGATCAAAAGTTTTTATTTTTAGAGAACCGCAAAGAATAGGACTGGATACATATACAAACTACTTCGTATGAATTAGATATGTTGCTCATCAAAGCAAAAATCTATCTTAAAAGCATATCAACATATAAAGCATATCAACAAATGAGGAAATTATTTGGATGCTTCTAGGATTGTCTTTTATCGTTAAAACATTTTGGAAGACCATCAACAGCCAGACGTTCCAATTAATGGATATTCAGTAAATATGAGTGAAAATACGTGCACTTTCATAATCTAAGAAGAAATCTGCAAGTAAATCGTCAATTCGATCTTACAGAGGATAATGTGGATCCTTACTTATTCCTTCCATGCATCTTTACTTGTATTAACATTCTTATAGAAAATCGTGAGTTATACTGATACAAAATTTCATCTTAACTAGATGTTCCAAGTCATATAGATTATGAAAATTGTATTTTCCTGCCTTTCATAATATGTGATGGAGAAAAATCTCGGAATTTAATGTGAAAGTATAACAGGCAGAGTTCATCGCATACAAACTAGAATAATATAAATTTTTGCTTAACAAGAACAAAGGTAAGCACTTGACCCAACTTTTGTATATATAGAACCCCACTCAACCTCAGCAAAACAACACTTAAAACTTATAAGAAAAGGTTCGATGCTCAAATATTGATAAAACAAGTTCACAATAAACACAATTGATTTTATGAAAAAAAAAAATTAGGAAACATACTTTTTGAAAAACGAACTAAAAAATAAAAATAATTTTTGCATTGACACAATGTACGTTTGCTTTGCTTATTGTTTTAATTTTAAGTTTTGTAATACATATGAGTACATATGTAATACATATGAGATGGCGTGCCTATTTTCATAACTACCTTTTGACTAACTACCAGCGCATTCTATTAACTGATAGATGAATTATAGAATAGCATGAATATATGATTTTAAGCTTTAAGCAAAAAAAAATGTATGAAGTACTTCAATTTTTATATTCATTATTTACAATTTAAGGATATTTTTCCATATACAAATTTCAAAAACGTATAATATGTCCTCGATTATAATGATATACCCTGTATAAGTCAAAATCCAATGCAGGAAATGGGTCATATAAAATGTATGGATTGTTGAAGCTTTTATAGATTCAGAAAAAAGTTTTGATCTTAAACTTTTAGAAACACGTATAGACTGATTCAACAAAACTGTCTTTTAAATATGGGACTGATCCAACAATGGTCACATAAAATCACTCTTTTAAAACAATTCAACAAAGCTTCGTTTGAATTTAAATTTATTCCGCCTCAGGTTTGTTACTTTTCTACCTATACAAACCATCATATTAAATATATGGCTCACTGCCACACATTTTTAATGAATGTTCACATATTAGGGACTATAAGATCTGAACGTGTTTGGTAGAAAATCACAGGTCAACTTCTGAGATCTAGAACTAATATTAGATCTAATAGTCCCTGGGCCGGCGTCGATTTTATGTGATGATTACCACATATTTTATACTTCGTGAGGCACCTGTCCTTGACGAGTCCGAAAACTTTTATTCTGCCATTTTTCTCAATTCAGCCGCGTTTTCGTTCGGCAAGCTCCGAAAAATGCCCGGGATGTTGTAAATTTTTTTTTTTAACTTTAAGGGTTGGAAATTTGTTTTAGAACATGAATGTAACCTTGCCCGACCAAAATTTGTCCGTTATTGTCTAGTCCGCCAATCCAAACATCCAAAATATCAGTTGTCGGACTCGACAATAGTAGACACAAATTTCCAACCGCCACAGTTAAAAAAAATGTGGTAGCAAATTTACAAGATCGCGAGCAATTGGCATGTTTCAGAGCTTGCCGAACGAAAAAGCGGCCGATTTGAGGAAAATAGCAGAACAAAAGTTTTTGGACTCGTCAAGGACAGGCGCTTCACGTGGTATAAAATATGTGATAATCATCACATGTATTCGGCGTAGGCCCAGGGACTATAAAGAGACAATACTGAAAGTAACTAATATTAAGAGGAATTATTTATTTTTTGGGCGGATTGGAAAGAAAAAAAAATTATCATGAAGTAAGAGGAAGATGGTACAACTTTTCAACCAGGACTGTTCCACCCCTGTTATTTGACATTTTCTTATCGCCTCGCGATTACTGACTTTTTTCCAAAAATAATTTGAAAAATATGGAGGGGCTGAAATCTCACAGCTCTGAGATATCAAGACTTTGGTCTGGGTTAAGGATTTTGATATAGTTTTCGGCAAAAAACTTTTATGAGGACATGGTTTTTAGTTTTGGGCAGCGATGTATATCAAACATAACTCTTTGTTAAAGTACAAGTATTTTTTATCTCTGTTTAAAAATTTATTACAAAACTAACACGAAACATCAATACGTTGCCGGAAAATTATAAGCAAAATTCCAAAAATATTGTTAAATTAAATCGTCGCTTTAATAATGAAACAACGTATGCTATTTATACGTTGTTTTTATATAATAGGTGCGCTGCATTCCCCATAAGGGTATCTTTGAATTGGCATTTTTACATTTTCGAATTGTTTTATGACTGGGGGTAAGAATTAATAAATTATAAATTAACGTCCATGCAAATGCATGCGCACATCAAACTTTAAACTCAAATATCTCGAAACTATACTTTTGCGTATACGTCATTTCATTATTAAAGCGACGAAATAAAATCAAACTTTTTCATTCCAAAAATATTCCAAAAATTAGAATAAAATCAAATATTTAAATATTTTTTAAATTCCAATAATATTTCAAAAATTCTTAAAAATTCAAACTTCTTCCAAAATTCTAAAAGTATTGCAAAAATTATTACAAAATCAAAAAATTGTTACTTTTTTCAAAATTCCAAAAATTATAATAAAATCAAAAATTAAAAATTTTTCAAAATTCTAAAAATATTCAAAAAATTCTTACAAAAACAAAAATTAAAACTTTTGCCGCAATTCTAAAAATATTCAAAAATTATTACAAATTCAAAAATACTAACTTTTTCAAAATTCCAAAAATATTTCAAAAACTATAACAAATTCAAAAATTTCCATGTCCAATTTCATTTTAAATTACATTTACGTCATGAAAACAGCTACATTTTTTTTTTCAAAAAAATTGGCTAAAAATAAATGAAATCATTTTTTGACACACTTGACATTATTTTTTGACAAACTTATAATGCCATAATTCTCTATAATAATAATAAAATTTCATTTCAAACAAACAATTGATTTTATTTTTCATTCAATTCAATCGGTTTTATAGATTATTCAAGCGGTTTTCTAGATTTCGCCGGTTGTGACGGCCGGACGGACGGCCGAACGAACGGACGGCCGACAGACAGACGCACATTTTTTTTTTTGCTTTTTTAGAATCAGTAGGTCCTAAAACGTCGAGAAATGCCAAAAAAAGTGGGGGTAAGAATTTCACTTTGAGCTCATGAATGTAATACTTAGGTCTTTCAGACCGAAGTAAAATTAAAAATTTTCTTATTTATTCCTATCTATTCTTTAAATTAAGCACATTTATAAATTGCAATTAAATACCGTTAGTTATGCAAATGGATTCTTTACAGTTCCGTACAGTTTTATTTGATATGAAAAATTAGTTTTTTTCACAATTACAAAAATTTGTATTCGGCAAGAGAATAAATATAAAAGGATATTAGATGTTTAAGCGAAACTTTCATGAAATTTTAATCCTGGTGGCAATTGACAAAGCTCTTTTACTATAGGTTTAATTTTTAAATGTGATGGATTAAATTTATTCTTTTACTCAAAAATCTATACCGTTGCGAATAATAAACGATCCGCTTCGTATTTAAAACCGATTTTTATTTTTTAACTATTATCTACCAAACGCAATGTCAAACATAATTTCGACTTTGGGGCAAATAAAAAAACACTAATGCTAAAATTTTCATGTGTAAAATTAAAAAGTCAGACAAGTGCGAATAAAATTCGCTCGTCAAGGGTTCCATGAATGTAAAGAAAACAATATTAAAATAATTAACATTAAGTTGTGTTGTAAAGGGTTTATATTGCCAGACCATAGACACATAAAAATTAAATGTTTCATCGTAAATATCAGTAGTAAATGTCAATCTCATCTAAATTGATCGAAATGATATAAAAAATATTACTTTAGGTTAAATGTTATCCATAGCTGTTTATAGTAGCTAAGGAACGACTCAATTCTGTTAATCAACGACGAAATTTAGGGGTTGAGTGGTTGAGTTAACACTAAAAATAGGACTTTTTCGACAATAACGGTGCATCGGAAAATTCTAAAAAAAATTGTAACGTTTCTTAATTTTAGTGCTCTTTCAAAAGACACCCCACTCATGCGAGCCAAAAAACCTTTTTTTCACCCTCATTCATTTCACCCTCATTCATCAAGCGGAGTCAGACGAAGAAGGTTGTCTCCTAAATTTTAAAGGAAAAAAACAAAAAAAATAATCGAAAATAAAAAAATAAGTATGTGTTATAGTGTTTGTGTTAGTGTTTATGAAAATAAAAGTGTTGAAGAACGGAGGCGGAGACAATTATATAATTTGTGAGATTGTTCTTTATTAAAATATGTTTTGGTATTTTTTATATTTGTTATTGCCAGGCGGTAGGCAGGTAAGATTTTACCTTTTATTGCTTTGATGTAATAAATTTATATATTATGTTAAAGCATTAATTTGTTTTATATTGCTTGGCAAAAGGAAATGTAAAATTTCGTTTTAGTTGTTAGTAGGAATTTCGAATTTAACCCTTTATTTGTACTCTTCAATTTTGTTCGTGTCTTTTATGTTGCCATTTTTTTTGCTTTTCTCTTATCGTGCTACTGTTGCATGAAATCTGCTATCGTGTTTTTGTGACAGAGATACCCAGTTTCTTTTGTACTGTGTAGTGTTGAAATTAAGGCCTGGCCTAATTTCAGTTTCTATACCTGCAATGTCAAAGGGTAAGTCTTTGTCTCAACAAAATGGCAGCAGAGTGAACCAACAGCTTAGCATTGACTTCACCAACATAAGAGGTCTCAATTCGAATCTAAACGTGGTTCTTTACTACATCGAAAAAAATAAGCCTGACATATTGTTTCTTACCGAAACAATTGTTAGTGGCAAAGCATCGAAATTGGATCTCGGTAAATACCGGATACCTAGTTACGAATTGGAACATTCCTTTTATAACAAGCATGGTGTCTGTGTATTTGTTCGAGATTCACTTTCATGTATGAGAATTAAGGCCTACGAGTTGAACTCTAAGCACCATAATTCTATAGCACTGAAGATCTCAGGGGTTGATGAAACGTTGTTTATAATAAAATTATATAGATCCCCAAATTCCCCTGCCCCAGGATGACCCTTTTTTGCTCAAATATCGGCTAATCTAGACAAGATTTCCACGGACTACCCCAAAGCAAGACTGGTCATTCTTGGAGACTTTAATATACATAATAAAGAATGGCTTAAGTATTCATCGCGCACTGACGACGTAGGAAGATAAGCCGAACTGATACTCGCAGATTATCACGGTTGGACGCAAATGATAGAGTGTCCCACTAGAATCGCAGACAACTCACATCATAACAATAATTTGCTGGATCTGTTTTTGACAAACGAACCAGATACTACGAAGACAAAAGTTTAACAACCCCTTGGAACATCGGACTATTTACTAATATCAGCAATAGTGCAATTTACATCACCGACACATATTAAAGTAAATCCTCGTCGCGTTTGGAACTATAAACGCGCTGACTGGGAGGGACTGAGAAACTTTTATGATGAAACACCTTGGAAAACTTTTTGTTGCGTTGATCAAGATCCTAGCACATCGGCAATAAGAATTTCTGAAATCATAAAAGACGGAATGCGGCGGTTTATTCCGAATTGATTAATCACTCCTAAAACTGAGCCTTGGTTCACGCGGGATGTTGATGAGGCAGTGAGGAATAAACGCAAAGCATTTAAGACGCATAACGCTAATAAAACACCTAAAACCCATAGTGCCTTTAAGAAAGCCAGACAAAAAAATTCAAAATAGACTTGGACAAAGACGCGTTTATCCAGAAGAAAGCAAACAAAATTCGCCGAGCCCCCATCTGGCTCAAGTAGTTTCTTTCAGGCAGTTAAATCAGTCCAGAGCAATTTTACTCAATCCTCTATTCCAACCTAAGTTCTGAATGACATTCCTGTGAGCGACTAAAAAGAGAAGGTGGATCTTTTGCGTCGTATTTTCGCAGAAAACTCAAACATAGTTCACGAATAAGCAATTTTGCTAATCTTCAAGTCCTTTATTCGTCCATGTATGGAGTACTGCTGTCATGTTTGGGGAGGTGCTTGTCAATCAACAATAAAATGTCTGTACAGAGAAAAGCAATACGGTTGATTGGTAATACCGAACTAACGGATCAGGTTGATTCACTCCAGCACAGAAGAAATATGGCTGAATTATCAATCTACTATAAATATAACTGTAGCAAATTCTCCTCTAAGGAAATTCAAAATATCCTTCCATCGTGTGCGCAGTATAATTGACAAACAAGAGCTGCTGAGTTATCCCATCCATTTATTGTACAAATACCTCGTTGTAGAACTGTGTCCTTCCAAAACGACTATTTTAATAGAGTGGCCAAATTATGGAACTCATTGCCTTCGTCTGTATTTCCCGATGAATTTTTCCCTCAGACATGTAAAGAAAATGTCCATCATCATTTAAAACAATTAGTTTAGTTATCCCTATATCCCCATTCCTTCCATTTTCCTCATCTCCTTCCTTTATAGTTGACATGGTATCTTCGGATATTCAAAGAGTCTAAATAATGAATAATTCATTCTTAGCTAAACATAAAAAGAAAAAAACCCTTCCCCCACTCCCATCCCCTAAACACATAGAAATAAAATCACTTGAAGCTTCGCTGTATATTTCGTTAAGGGTTTATCAAATTTCATATCTCTGTAAATTTTTTCAAATTTTCCTGTTAATCAACGTATGGGGGGGACCAACTTTTTGTTGCACTTTTTTGAGAATAATCCAAAAACGGTGAATCCCAAAATTCTAAAAAAAATTGTTGTTTCTTAATTTTGGTGCTCTTTCAAACGACACCCCACGTGGCCGGGTTTTAAATGGTGTATTTACCCCTTCTCATATCCTCCCCCTTAATAAATATAATTAATAGTTTTTGGTACTTTACTATATTTTTCTTTAAAAACATACTCATTTTTCTATCATTCAAAATACTTTTTAAGATTTTCGATTATTTAGGCTCGGAGCTAATCGAGGAAAGAAAACATACAGAAAACACCATTATTTAGGATTACACAAAAAATGGTGGGGTCCAAAATACTTTTTGTTAACGCTGGACATTTTTGTTCACCTGCAAATATAAATAAGATATTAATTTATTTCAAAATTTACAATGTCTGCGATCCTTCGGGGACATATTTCGGCTGGTAACGTTGTCATTAATTAGAATCATGCACTGTAAGGAAAAAGAAGCTATTAATCATTTTATTATTTGTTATTTGATCAAGTATTCTTACCTTGTTTTTGAATGTTTTGATAATGTTATTGTTAAGAAATGTCATTTTGACTTTTTGAAACTTCATCGGTTAAGTACGCGTTTCCACCACTAAGCAAAATTTGGCATTGTTATGTCGACAAGACAGTTTTTAGCACTAATGAATGCAGTGTTTGAAACGTGTGGCTCTGCCGTCACATAAAGGTGTGATTTTGGAGCCTATATTATGTTAGCGTTTAGGCTAGTAAAATCTCTTCTTCGTTAGTGATTCTGAAGTGATGGTTCTTATTTTGAATTTATTTGTTAAAACTAATGTAAATTTTTTATAATTAATTCAAAGTTAAAAATAAATTGATACTTTAAAAGGAAGAATTGAATAATTAGTGTAGCATTTTTATGTGTATTTTGGTGCTGTTGTTTTTCTTCGATTGCCTGTCATGAGCATGATGAATATGCTTTGTGTACGACCGCCATGTTGAATTACCACGCCATTAAATTACCACGTTTTGGTGATCTGAATTTCTACCATATGCCTAATTAGGCGATGTGTCATCATGATATACGTCCTTTCAATCCATTAATTCACTATTTTTGCCGTTTTAGGCAAGAAGCATTACACTGATTCTCAGAAATATTAGCTGGTTTTGATCCATCATTTTGTATATTGAGATGTCAACTATACTGATTCATCATTCAAGTCTGTCATCGATCGTCAAGTCAGTAATATTATTAGTCATCGCACGTCTTGTTAGGCGTAATCTATGTGAGGCACCATACAAAGGTGCACTATGTATTGATCCATCATTTTGTATATTGAGATATCAACTATCAAATAGATAGATAGATAGATATCAAATAAAGACCCCACTGTTTCTTACGTGGCCTCTGTATTTTGTTGGAATACACGCTTGACGGTAAAAAAAAGTCCAAGCGGCACGTATATCCGCTAGAAATAGGTAGATTTCGAGATCAGACAGTTTTGTGTGCCAGTAGAATCTGATGTGTCATATAAGTTTAAACAACACAAACTAATTTCAAACAATCGAACGAACGATGGTTCGATATCGAACAAATTTTAAAAAGAAAATTAGCTACATATAAGCAAAACTATATCTATCCAATTTTGCAACAAACAAATATCAAATCTACCACAGAACATGTGTGTGACAATTTATGACACAAACCTACGCTATATCATAGGCCGTCCAACTACTGCAAAATATCAAAATAGTTTATTTCTAAGAAAAAAAATTAATTTCTTCTATTCAAACCTTTTTTTTTTTTTTTTCATTGACTGTTATAAAGTTTTTGGAAATTGTAGTTATGGATTGTTGCAAACTTTTTTGTTGAAGCCAACAAGTCAAAAACCTCTAGCTGCAGAGGTTTATATTTATAAAAAAGGGATTAAAATGTTTCTACAAATTCTAAATTTATGAAGTTTTAAACATATTAGTATCTAAACGGCCGTTATAACGGATTAAAAAAAAGAATTTTTTCTAGTATAAAGCCTCTAGTTATTTAACCATGTATCAGATTTTTCTGATTTACAAACTCGTCCAAGATATTAATAAAACACACATGTTTACGGAAGGTTTTTTGATCTGGCTCCACAAATGCGACCGTGAGAGTGCCGGTTGATTCAAACGCATTTTGTGTTTTACAAGATTTTTTGTTAGAGCCGCTCACTCAGAAATCTCCAACTGCAGAGGTCATTTTTTTGAAAGAAACTAATTAAAAAGGTTTCAAGAATTCTAAATTTACGGAGTTTTTAAAAATATTAGAATTTAAACGGCCGTTATAACGGATCTAAAAAATAGAATTTTTTCCTAGTATAAAGCCTCTAGTTTCTCAACCATGTGACGGATTTCGTTGATTTACGAACGAGTTCAAGATATTAATTAAACGCACATTTTGAGAAAAGTTTTTTTGATCTGGCTTTACAAATGCGACCGTGAGAGTGCCGGTTGTTTAAAAAAAAAAATTTTTTTTTGCAAATTTTATTGTTGGAGCCGCTCACTCAAGATCCTCTAACTGTAGAGATCTATTTTTAAAACAAATTGATAAAAAAGATTCCAAAAAATCTAAATTTGTTAACGTTTTTAAAATATTAATATCCAAACGGCCGTTATAACAGTTTTAAAAAATCAATTTTTTTTAGAAAAAAGGCTCTAGTTCCTTAACCACGTGTCGGATTTTGCTGATTCACGAACTCGTCTGAGATTTTAATGAAACACACATGTACAGAAAATTTTTTTGATCTACCTCAACAAATGCGACCGTGAGAGTGCCGGTCGTTTTCGTTATATCTCATATCGTTTATATATATATATATATATATATATATATATATATATATATATATATATATATATATATATATATATATATATATATAAATATATATATATATATATATATATATATATATATATATATATATATATATATATATATATATATATATATATATATATATATATATCTATATATATATATATATATATATATATATATATATATATATATATATATATATATATATATATATATATATATATATATATATATATATATATTTATATATATATATATATATATATATATATATATATATATATATATATATATATATATATATATATATATATATATATATATATATATAAATTTTTTTTTTTTTCGTCTCCGCTTATCATATATAGTCGTTTGGCACAAAAATTTTTCCGAAATTTCAAGATGAACCCCATTGCAATAGTAGATTTTTATATGAAATCTACCTAAAATCACTACTGCGTCAGTAATTAAGTAAGCATTGTCTTCGCCATTCATTTCACGGCTTCATGTCCAAAAAAAAATACACCTTGAACACTTGCAAAATGGACGGCAATTTCGGAAAGATGAAAGGCCCGGTGAATCTGATAATGCGCTTTAGGATAAGCTCCCTTGGAAGAAATTTTAAAAAACATAAAAATTATTAATTCTTTTTCTAATCATACTATAAGTGTTGGGACTCCTTTGCAATAATATCCAGTAGTATATATTCATATAATCACAACCTCTCCTCCCAAGGGTGTTGGTATCAAATGACTCTTACCCTTTTAATGACCAGTACATGGATACTTTACCAAAACGGTAGTTCTAGATTTCTCTGCCACCCATATCTCCCCCTTGATCTTTTATCAATATCTAGAGTTGACCTGTTCTCAGCCAAATTTCTTAGGACCTTGTATGACAAACCATTGTTTTTTCGTAAGCCTGACTCACACTTATCGGTAGGAAGACGGTTATCCTGTTCGAGATACCATCTTCCGTTCTTACCACAAGCGAATGCTGACCCAAATCTGTTTTCAGTGAAACTGCAACATAGTCTACTTTAGAGTGGATTTATCAACCTTATTTTATCAAGTGGATTCTCTAATCTCAATTTGAGGAATTTAGCGAATCTTTTAATATCTCCAACTACTCTATATCTACATGATTTGGCGTTTCCTTTTGAATGACTTATGTTGAATTGTATACTATGTAGTATGAAGTTTTACTTACTCCATAAATAAATAGGTGACTCTCACCTTCTTTCTGAGCCTTTTGTCCTTGTTCCAAAGTATTGAGACAATTCCTCCGCATAGAATCAAAGCCGTTAGTCAACCTGCAATGATAACAAACCGAAAAAAGCAACAATGAAAGAAATATATCGGCAGCAGTCATCACTCATCTGTTGAAAGATGTAACGAATTTTTAACTCATCAAATCAAATTTTAAATTAACTACTTCAAAACTGATTTGAAAGGAAATAATGAGCAATATTATTAACTGTCGCAGAGAAAGTTTATAACAATTCATAACAATAATGATATATTTGGTCATTGGCTAAAAAATAAGTTTACCTATCTTTGCATAAAGAAAACTCATTCAATACAAAGTCAACTTTCCAACTTAATTTTACTTCGTTTAAATTAAATAAAAATATTCAGAAAACCATATTTATCTTGAAGCATATTTAATTTTAAATTATAAGTTATCTCAATGCGGTTCAATGTCCTTATTCATATAAAAATTCAACGAAGTGTTTGATAAATTGCCTTCATTCATCATTGTAATGTAATAATTACACGTGCTACTAAATTAGATAACCAATAACTAACTTCCTGGCAAAACTATTAGCATTCACAAATAAACTATCACAAAATAATTTACAATTAACAATATCAATTTGATTTTGCAATACCTGTAACATATGAACTCTTTGTATCCGCTATCGGAACATAAAATCTTAAATAAAATTTTAAATTCCTTTCATAAATCATGATTTAAAGAATTGATTCAATTATGTGATTGTCTGATATAATCTAAATATTATTAACAAAAAAAAAACAATAAATATATTTTCCCTCTGGTCCACTTGTTCAAAAATTGCCTCAATCCGATTAAAATTTTAAAAAAAGAAAGAAACGATCAAAACATAACAAAAATTCAGACTACCTACCTACGTTCACCAAAAAAAAATTTTGGTGAGCATTCACTTAGAATACCGCCAAAAATTTCTTTCTCTTTTCCAATTTAATGTTTTTTATGTGTAATGTCGTGATATCATTTCGATCGAATATACTTGGTAAGTTGATAAATTACTATTCAAAATCTCTTGTCGACATAAATCGGAATAGCTACTTTTCAATCAAATCTAGAACACCGAGATTACAATTATTAACAAATTAAGTAAATTTATTTTGTTATTCTTTTAAAACTTAAGTAAGACTAATAAAGAAATTATAACATCTGTTGTTTAGGACATCGTCCAGCAGTTAATTAAACAACAACTTAGAGGCGTTAAATCATTTAAGAAAACTAATTTAAAACGGAATTCCGATAACGGCATAAAAGTGAAATTTGAAAGTGAGAATAATTGAAAATCATCAAATCAATTATTTATGATCATAAGCATGATCATTATTATGAAAAATATACGAATATAAAGATCAGTTGTTCGATAAGAGGATCAGTTTGATTTTATTTATTTCATGATTTGAAGATTATTCACCTGAGTTTGATTGTTATCGAAATTAACTTTATAACATTTTTTTTAAATTGCAATTAAAAACGTTATTTAATGAAGGTAATAATGTTATTTAAAATTATTTATGTTGTTAATTTAAATCATGTTTAAAATTAATATCTCTGTTTTTATTTCAATTGCTCATGTAATGTTCTTTTGATTTATGTTATTTTCACAATTCGTTAATTTTAAAAATTTTTAAGAGAAACAACCAAAAGATTTTACTTTTAACAATTTCGTATAAAATATTTATGATTGTGTGAATGACATTTTTGTCTTAACGGTTTTAGTCCCAAAAACTTGGACTTGAAGAATTGCGTTTTATACTAGAGTTGGTTGGAATGTAAAATAATTGAGATACCAAAAATTGGAAGCAGCAAAATATCGCTCCAGTGCTCCAAAACAAATATGATGGATAACATATTAGCAAATTAGTTGTAGCAAATAATAGTATTTTATTATGCAAGTGTTTAATGATATATATTATTCTCAAGCAAAAGTTTTCAATGCAAGCGAGGCACAAACAAGACAATGTTTTTTCCAGAGTAGCATGCATTGATTTAAATTTATTTATTTTAGAATTCATTGATAAAAAAATTAAACGAATTGAAGCAAAATGAATGAATGTTATTTTATTTTTGAAGTGTAAACTTCTTTAGGCGCGTTGTGCGATTTTTTATGGGGAAAAATTTATATATGATGAAAAACGTGTTCTACGCAGGTGAAAAAGTCGAGATTTGAACTTGACCATTTTTGATTTATCTGAAACTTGGCATAATAAAAGATACAACTTATTTTACAATTTTTTTAAAGTGCATGGTTTGAGCATAGGGGGCGCCCCAACATGCATGAAAAATGAAAATTCTGCCAATCCGATGCAACTTTGCAATTAAATTGCTCAAGAATGGCTATACCGATTTCATCAAACTTTTTTTTTGATAGATGATTAGTTAGCCGTTTGAATAAAAATTAATTAATATTTTTTGCAGTTAATTTTTAAATAAAAATATTAAAAAAACTTTTTTAAAGATGGCGCTAGGGTCGAAGATCAATTGGAATTTAATTAACTTTTTTCCTGAAAATAGAACTCTATCTATACTCTAAAATATATCAAATTCACAAAGAGGCTTTAATTTTTGTTGTTGAGATATTTAATTCTAAAGATTTTTAGTCCGTCTAAAATTCTAATTGCTCATTACTTTTTCGAACAATTTTTATCCACAAAAAATTTTAACCACTGAAGTTCGCAAAAATGATGAAAAATTCGAATTTTAGTTGGACCAAAAATCTTTAAAATTAAATATCTCAAGAACAAGAATTAACGCCTCTTTGTTAATTTGATATATTTTAAAGTAAGGATAGAACTACATTTGAAAAAAAAGTTAAAATTTAATTGAATTTAACATTTTTTGTTAATGGAAGTTGTTTAAAAATATGATCAAAAATTAGAATTTTAGTCGCAGCTTGCACTAAAAATCTTTAAAATTAAATATCTCAATAGCAAAAATTAACGCCTCTTTGTAAATTTGGAATATTTCAGAATAAGGATAGAACTATTTTCGCCATCTTTTAAAAAGTTTTTTTAGTATTTTTATATAAAAATTAATCACAAAAAATATTAATTTATTTATTTTCAAACGGCTAACTAATCATCTATCAAACAAAAGTTTGCTGAAATCGGTATTGCCGTTCTTGAGCAATTTAATTTCAAAGTTACATCGGATCGGCAGAATTTTCATTTTTCATGCATGTTGGGGTGCTCCCTATGCTCAAAATATGCACTTTAATAAAAATTGCAAAATAGGTTTTGTCCATACTACTTATATGCCAAGTTTCAGGAAAACCAAAAATGGTCAAGTTTTCACAACTCGGTCTAGAACACGTTTTTCTTCATATTTGAGTTATCATCACGCTAAATAAATATATTGTATTTAATATTCATCATCCTCTATCCAGTCTTAATGTCTCAAATTCCAATATGAATATCGCTGTCGACTGCGGTTCTATAGGTCGAGAGTGCAATTCCTTGAGTGGCACATTTGTATTGTTTTTTTTTTAATTTTTATTAAATACTATTAAAATTATTGTTTTTTTATTCATGAATTCATAAATTTTTTTTTACGAATTTTAAATTGATCGATAATGCAGTTTTTTAAAGTTATTGCTACTGTATTATTCCGTTTCGTTCAAATTATTATCATTTCGATATTGACAAGAAAATTGGGATGCAGCGCTAAAGATAATAAAATATTGATTTTTCCATCATTATTTTCCATAATTTTATTCTTGTGAAATAAAATAAGGAAAATAAAAACTATTATTTGAGTATGTATTTCTCTTTCAATATGAGTTAACATCTTCATCAAAAAAGATTGATTTAAACGAAAGTTTAAGGCTGCGGACAATTTAATTTACGGTATTTAAATCTATCAATAGTGTAGTTTTTTAAGGTTATTGCTATTGTATTATAGTACAGTGTGACGTCTATACGAAGTTAAATTTAGAACAAATTCAGGAGATTTTTACGACTTCTCAATATTTTCTTCAGTTTTTAAAATAAATATTTTGTATTCTGTTTTCTATTCTGTATTCTGGTTTTCTATTTTGTATTTTGTTTTCGGCTATTCTGTTTTTTTATACTTTTTGCTGTTGTTTTCTTTTTTAATTTGTTTTACTTGCTGTTGGTGATTGTTGTACCATTTTTGAAGTGAAAACTTCTTTAGACGCGTTTTGTGATTTTGTGTAGGGAAAAATTTAAATATTCAAGTCATCGTCACGCTAAATAAATATTAAATATAAAATAAATATTAAAAGAAAGTGAGATAAAATTTAATCATTTGTTTTTTCTTATTTCTTATTCTCTTATATATAATTTCATATTTATAATTTGTTTTTTTTTTTTTCTTTTTTATTGAATTTGATTTTTTTCGGTTTGAGTGTGGTGTTAGTGTAGTATAGTAAGTAAAGCTGTTATTAAAAAAAAAATTGTGTTTATCATATTTGATGTGTATGTTTTTCTTTATACTTTTTAATAAAGAAAACGCAACAGATAGTACGAATAACCTCAGTATTATTGAAATTAATGATTGGTTTGAATTGATTGTTTTTTATTTACTTTTAAATGGGAATGACAATGATTTTTTTATAAAATACAATCATATTACTTACAATTTTCAATAAAAACTATCATTTCAGAGTTCTATATTTTATTTATTTTGTTGCACTGATTTTGTTGTTATGATTTTAAAAGTTTTGTCACATTAAGAGTTTCGTCACATAAAGCATTCTGACGACGCTTGGTTGAGGATCTAATTCCTATTCCAATATCTCAAAAAACTAGAATAAATCGCCTTTGATTCAACATACATTTCTGTTAGTTTTGATCCTTCCTTAATTGTTCGTTGAATTCAACAAACTGATGTTAGTTGAATTTATTTTAACAACAATTTTTACTAACAGTTTGTAAATTTGACTCACATGTCTCTTGATTATTATTATATTTTATAATTTTGTTTTTTATTTTATTATTTCATTTTAATTAATTATTATATTTTTTATTTATTTATTTTATTCAATAACGAACAGCTTATAAGTTTTGTTAAAAATATATAGCAAAAATATTTGTTAAAAAAAATCAGATTTAAACAACATGTCATGTGGGTAAGTTCAACAGGCAATGGTATGTTGTTTTTTACCAACAAATCTGTTTCAGTAATATTTTTGCAATTAATCATTTAATATCCGACAGCCAATACGGTTTTCGAAACAAAAGATCAACTACCGATCTATTAAACTATGTAGCGCATTGTTGGAACAGCATACTTGATAAAGGTGGTGAAACATACGTTATCGCTTTAGACATCTCCAAGGCATTCGATCGAGTCTGGCATGCCAACTTAATCAACAAGCTCGTTGCGTACGGTTTTCATCCCAATGTTGTGAAGCTGATTCAAAATTTTCTATCCGACCGATACATTTCGGTAACCTTAGACGGATATTCTTCTGAGTCTAAACTAATTAACGCTGGTGTACCCCAAGGCTCAGTATTGTCCCCAACCCTATTTTTGATTTATATCAACGAATTGTTGAAAATCACCAGCAACCCAATAAATAGTTTTGCAGATGATAGTACTCTGCACAAGTCGTTCGAGCCCCTTCCTTCAAAAGGTAAAATGCACGAACGAATTAATCCTGCCCGGAGAGACGCTGCCATAAACGTGAACAAAGACCTGAATAAAGTCGCCGACTGGGGTGACCAAAACCTTGTCAATTTCAACTCCACCAAAACACAGCTGTTGATTGTTTCCAGATTAAAGACCGAGTTCCCCAAAGATATTTTATTTAGTATGTGTGATGAACCAATAGGTGAATGTAAAAACATTCGTTTATTGGGTGTCACAGTTTCAAATGACCTACTCTGGAACGATCATGTAATGGCGATGGCAAAAAGCGCGTCTAAAAAACTCGGCCTCCTAAATAGATGCAAAAAATTTTTCACTCCATACCAATTGCTCCATGTTTATAAGTCCTATATTCGTCCCTGTATGGAGTACTGCTGTCAAGTTTGGGGTGCTGCCTCTGTTTCCATCTTGGCCCTCTTGGACTCTGTTCAAAAGCGAGCTATACGAATTGTAGGTGATCGAACTTTGACATCACAACTTGATTCCCTACAACATCGTCGCACTGTTGCTGACCTCGTTGTTTTTTACAAATATCGTCATCAGCAGTGCTCAGATGAAATCAGCGGCATCATGCCTCAAACTTATTCTTACCCCCGTTCCACTCGGCAATCGGCTGCCGCAACCAGTGAAACGGTAAAGATCCCGCGCTGTCATACTGGCAGATCGCAGAGAGACTTCTTTGTCCGAACTGCGTACAAATGGAATAGTTTGCCGGAACACTTAGTCTCAGGTGGCTTCAACCCACAGATGTTTAAAAAAAGCGTTAATCTACACCTCAGAACGCCAGTTGTTGTGGGACCCAGGTCTAGACCTAGGTCTTAAAAGGTATTTATGTGTTGTTGTGACACATATTCTAAACCCTATTACACAACACATTTTATTAAAAAAAAAAAAAAAAAAAAAAAATAAAACAATAAATAAATAAATAAAAAAATTGGGATAGGAAGCCTTATTTTATGAACTTTAACGAGTTTTCCTTTTATTTTAATTGTTGTGTTTTCAGGAGAATTTATTTGAACTATTTCATACGGTCCATTTCTTAATGGCATAAATTTATTCTCAAATGTAACATTATCACCGTAAATTTCTTTTAACTGAATTTCCTTAATAATTACATTTTCTTTCGCGATTTTTCAAGACATACGTAATTGATTTTTTTAATCTTCACTATAATTCCTATAATTTTAAATTTGTTAAGAATCACGTTTTAAAGAACTTGGCAACGATGGTTTAAACCCGTACATTAATTCAAAACGCCAAAATTAAGTTGATTCATGCGGAGAAGTGTTATACAAAAATGTTTCAAAATGTAACCATTGATCCCAATTTTGAGGATCATTTGCACAAAATTTACTGAAATATTCTCCTACTGTTTGATGGGATCGTTCAAGACCACCTGCGTTTGAGGATGATGCTTGAATTCATTTTATTAATTTTCAATATATTGCAAATGTTTCTAAAAACACTACTCATAAAATTTGATCCATGATTCGTCAATGAATTTCTCGGAGCTCCAAATTTAAAAACAAAAGTTTTAACGAACGCTTCAGCCACTGATTCTGCTTCCTGATTGAATCGTCAATATGTACTTATTACTACTAAATGTTTGGTATGTGAATGTGACCAATATTATCTAAAGCAACTTCCTTCAATGAAAAATTTGATATGGTCGTTATTTTCATTGGACATTTTGTAAATTTTGACATCTAATTTAACTGACATGATTTGCATTTACGAATAAACGATTTAATTTCACTTATCATTTTCGGAAATTTGTAGTTTGAGCTTACGCGCTTAAACGATTTCAACAAACCTTGACATCCACCTATTGGTGTTAAATGAATTTCAGAAATAATTGACTAAAGGTTTTTTTCCAGAGCTTTATTGAGAACACGGCTAGCAATGCGACAGGTAAATTAGCACCTTTAATGACTAGAAACAATACGCCACCAATAGCAACACCACAAGCATCAATAGCTATACAATGAACATTTTGAACATCAGTATAAACCTAAAAATGATTTTATATCGGTTTATATCAATTATACCGAATTTTTGGAGCAGGGCATTTCATTACAGCTTTAATTTTCTAGGACCTATATGACCTAAGAAACAAATTTCTTTTTCAGCAAATGACATTTTGAGAGTTTTAATTTTAAATTGTACTGACGAAAGCGTTTGAAAACATCGATTAATTTATTATTGTGGTCCAACAAGCTAGATCCAAAAACAACGACATCATCTAAATACACCAAACATTTAACACTATTGAGACTAGATAAAATTGCATTCATGCTCCGTTAAAAGCAGCTGGTCCACCTTTAACACTAAAAAGTAAACGAGTAAAATGATAATTATTTTCATCTGAACTAAATACCGTTTTTCTATAATGACTTATAGAGTGGAATTTGATGGTATCCTTGGAGTGTAATTTGATGGTTTCCAATCTCTAAATCAAGTGTAGAAAAATAAACACAATTACACAATCCGTCGGAAATCTCTGTAATATTTGGCAAAGGAAATATATCATGAACTGAGGAAATCCACAACCATTCTCCATGCCGTATCATCATTTTTCGATTTTTGCGGAACTAATAGCATTGTAAAGTTCTAAGGACTTCTGCTTTCATCGATTATACCAGCATCCTTCAATTTTAGTATTTCATATTCCAGCACCGGCTTTAAGTTATGTTGATGGACATACATAATCCGACTCCATGATAATATTTAATAGACTAGACTGCTTATAAATTAGTTTTATTTTTAGTTTACTTCTACTTCTTATGATTAATGATACGGATGCATATGCCAGATTCGGGAATACGGTTGACTTGATTGTTCTTGATCTAAATCCATATTAATCAAATTCCTCAGAAATGTAAATTCACCTTCAGTGAATGCATTTTTTCTTTTTTTGGAATAAAATTATTCTAGCACATGGTGTTCCAGAGAGTCTTCACTGTGACAATGAAATACGACCCCTCATTTTTTTTAAATCTCTTTTAACTTATTTTGTATTAGTCGTAGTATAGATCCCTGTTAATTTATTTTCTAATAGTTTTCTTATAGTCTTTTTTTTAATTTATTTTCTTTGTTGTTTTTTTTCTTTAAGTTATTTTTTTTTACTGATTGCTTTTGCATATTTTTCCATCGTTAACTATAGTAATCTTGTCTCATGTACCTGAAATTAGTGGTTCTTTCATATATATTTATAATGGCAGTCATTTTTTTTAATTAAGCCTCAATCGCGATTCATTTCATTCTAGCGATTTTGTTTATTTAAAATATGTTATGCCCGCCAAACTCCGTGATATTTAACAGGTAGCATTTTATAAGAAATGTATTCCAACTCTAGAACAACAAACTAATAGTAGAAACTAAATTCCTGTTCAACCACCAAACATTTTCCCATTAACCAAACAATCAGTATATATAATATTCGGACTTCCTGTAAAAAGCATCAAAGGCATAATAGTTTTTTTTATATGTTTGTGTTCTCTCTATTTCGAATTTAATTGTTATATTTTATCTCTTTGCTAAATAAAACGAAAACGGGAGAGTTCATGGATCAACAAACCATTATTCTCTTTTTTACTTTATTTTTCAGATTATAAATACTACAAATATTTATGAACTTTGGTCAGTTGTAACCCAAAATTAAAACAAAATTATAATACTAGTTCTTAAAACTTAATTATTAAAATTATTCGATTGTTTTTGTGAGTTGCAATTTAAAATTAAAAGAATAATGTTCAAACGAGATAGAATAATAAAAATAAAAAAATTATAATAAAGAACAAAAAAAGGAAAATACATATATGTTGTGTCTGTCCACCTATATGTGCAAAAAGCAGTTTTTTTATTATTGTGAAATAAAGTTTAAAAAGAAAAAAATTATAACAAGAAAAATTACGTTGCTGTTTTTATAAATTATTGGTAATAAAGGTTGTGTTGAGTTTTCAAAAATTTCATAAATATGTTACCTTGATTGAAGTAAATAAAAATTTGTAAATAAAAATAAGTTTAATAAGGTTTCGTGTCGTGTTGAAATGCCTGCAAAAAAAAAGTTAATAAGTGTTGGAGAATGAAATTTGAAAGAAAAATCAATTAGATCTGTAAAGAACATTATACTTATTTATGTTAATAACATTTTATTAATGTCTTTGCTAAAACTAAACAGTAGCTACATCTAGTGTTCAATTAATAATTGATAGTAGATCAAATTTGTAGTAGATTGAATTAATTAATTATATCAGTAGTAGCGTTAAGATTTTTTTTGTATAAAACTCTCTCTCTATAACCAACCTTCATATGGTAAACATCAACCAAAATATTTTGTGAATTTAATTGAAAAAATAAAGTTTAAAAGGAAATAAGAAAATTATAAATTATTGATTGTGGAACCGGAGTATATAATATTTCTTATTTCATTATATGGGTACCTTCATTGTATCTTTTCTATTTGATACAATTATATGGTCCTTCGAGACGGATGTACCAAAGCCGCTATATATCAACTATTTGGATTCAACAAATTTCATCTGGAAACCGCGTGGGATTTAGATCAACCTAACCAATACCTATCAACCTGGATTTTATCATAAAAAAAACCGCAAGTATCAAAAGCTTTATACCTAACTAATTTTAATAACAAAATAAAATAAAATTTGGGAGAAAATATTTATCGTGTTATTTATTTATTATTATTATATTAACTAATTATAACAAGTGAAAGTTAAGTGATTATAAAGTGCTTAGGTATAAATAATTAGAATGCAGCTTGCAGCATTAAAGAAAAGACGCCCTACCATAAAAGGCAACGTGACCAAATTGCTGAACTACACGAAAACTATAAATGATAAAACATTGATAGATGATATAAAGGTTAGATTATCTCATATTGATAAACTCCGATCTGAGTTTACCAGTATTGAGGATCAGATATTAGAGCTGGATTCTAAGGAAGAATGCGATTTAGAATTTGAAGAAACATATTATGCTGTTGTGACAGGTCTTAGTCACGCTCTGAGATTGAAGGCCGAACCAAATGTTACCATAAATAAGAGCATTCTCAATACTAGCGTCAGTGGCAACCATACAGAGGTAAAGCTGCCAAAAATTGCCATTCCAATATTTAGCGGTGACTATACCGAATGGCAATCGTTTTACGATTTGTTTTGTTCAACCATTCATGATAATCCGAAATTAACTGCGTCACAAAAATTGCAATATCTTAAAGGCTCAGTTACAGGTGAACCAGCGGGATTATTAAAGCACTTCAATATTACCGATGCGAATTATATTGAAGCATTAAAAAAATTGAGGGAACGATATGACAGAAGAAAACATACAATATACACCTTTATCAGAAACTTCATTAGTCAACCAGTAGTTAGTACGTCAAATTGCATGAACGTCAGGAGATTGTTGGACACCTCTGATGAAATACTCCGTGGACTTAAAGCGATGGGAGAAGATGCAGAAACTAGAGACCATTGGTTGATTCATATCATGATTAGCAAGTTAGATGATGAGACCAATAGCTTATGGGCACAGGATTCTGCGGATAATAATCTGCCAACCATCAAGCAATTTTTTAATTTTTTGATTAAACGAATAGATGCACTGGAATCAATGAAAATTCCTCAAAGACGAGTGCTTACATCACCTTCTCAAAATCGCCCAAATATCAAAAGTCATACTATTACAACAAGCATAATACTGGCATGTACAATTTGTCCGGAACAGAACCACAGACTGTTCGAATGTAGCAAATTTAATGAAATGTCGGTAACCCAAAGAAAGAAATTTTTAATGCAAGAGAGACGATGTTTTAATTGTTTAAACGACAACCACAACGTCTATCTTTGCAAATCAAGATTTCGATGCAGACAGTGTAATAAAAAACACCACACCTTACTCCACGAAATGTCAACGACACCAAGTGATCTACCAAGAATCACAGCTAACCCAGAGAAACCATCAACCGATAGTTATCACATTTGTACCACCGCAACCAATAATATAGGCTTTTCATTACTTCCCACCGCCCTGGTCAATGTGCTTGATGCAAATAACCAGTACCAATTGTGTCGCATATTATTAGATTCTGGATCACAAGGGTCTTTTATTACTGAAAATTGTGTGCAAAAACTACAGCTTCGCAGAACTAGTGCTAAGCTGACTATATCAGGCATTGGAGCCACCACAAGCGGATATACAAGGGGAGCAGTATCACTAACCATAACACCGTGGAATCAACCAAAACCTGTTTTTCAGATCGAAACATTTGTTTTCCATAAACTAACGGCCAAGCGACCAACAATATCTGAATATGTAAACATAAAGGATTTCAAACAGTATGCATTGGCTGACCCTCACTTTCACGAAGAAGCAGATATAGATATCATAATAGGAGCAGATATATTCTTTGATATACTTTTGGATGGCAAGATAGTTACCCAAAATAACTTGATTCTGCAAAACACACAATTAGGATGGGTTGCAGCGGGAAAGATCAATGAAGAGCGGCCACAACAGGTTATAACAATTTCTGTTGACGATGCGTCGAATGAGTTAGAAAACCTTTTAAAAAGATTCTGGGAGGTGGAAGCTGTGGAGAACACACAACTACGTTTATCGCCAGAAGAAGAATTGTGTGAAAAGTGTTTCGAAAGTAGTAAAGCTGTTGATAATGACGGTCGATTCACAGTTAGTTTACCATTCAAGATTCCACCATCTAATTTAGGCAATTCTTATCCTCAAGCAGTACAACGTATATACTCTATTGAACGAAGATTCGCAAAAGATCCTGAATTTGCAGCCCAGTATAAGGCCTTTATGCAGGAATATTTAGCCCTAGGACATATGCAGAAAATAACCACTAGTATTACTAGTATAAACGAACCGTTGTATTATTTACCACATCATGGTGTTATAAAAAGCACAAGTACAACCACAAAGTTAAGAGTCGTCTTTGACGGCTCAGCTTAATCGTCCTCGGGTAAATCATTAAATGATTGTTTGGCTGTCGGACCAATTATACAATCCAGCCTTTATGATATTATATCCCGTTTCAGAAAACATAAAGTAGTTCTAACTGGTGATATTGAAAAAATGTATCGCCAAGTTCGAATAACCGAAAGCGACACCAGGTTTCAAAGAATAATTTGGCGAGAAGAAGACAGTAAACCATTCAATACCTATGAATTGCTAACTGTTACTTATGGTACAGCAAGTGCCAGTTTTTTAGCCACTCGAGCAGTCTTTGAAACGACGAAACAGTATACTGAAGAGTTCCCAACAGCAGTCAACTGCATCAAAAACGACATGTACATCGATGATTTGATGACTGGAGCGGAAACAGTGGACGAAGTAATCAAGCTTAAAGGTGAAATAGATGCCATACTATCAAGCAGAGGCTTTCAACTTCGTAAATGGCTGTCCAATAAGAGTGAGGTAAATCACAAGAATCACATTGGTAATAAAGATAATACGTTAGAAATAGATGATGCAACAAACAATTCTACCAAGTTATTAGGACTACACTGGGACCCCCTGAAAGATTGCTTTCAATTCAAAGTAAGCCTAAATGATCTACCAACAACCACTAAAAGGGGTATACTGTCCGAAGCTAGTCGTCTGTACGATCCATTAGGGTGGTTAGCTCCAGTAACAATCGCAATTAAAATATTTTTTCAAAAACTGTGGTCTGAAAAATTAGGATGGGACGATCCACTACCCTCAGATCTACTCAACGAGTGGCTAAAATTGAGAAACAACTTACCAAAGATTGACAATATTGAGTTGGCAAGATACCTTAACATCAACTCAGGAAGTCAAATAGAATTACATGGATTCTCAGATGCTTCTAAATATGCGTACTCTGCTGTTGTATATGGAAAGATAACCAACATAAATGGAGAAACCAAATCTAAATTGTTGTCCGCAAAAACCAAGGTGGCACCAATTAAACAATTATCCATTCCTCGTTTAGAACTGTGTGGTGCGTTACTTCTAAGCAAACTAATTCCGGCTGTCAAAAAGGCACTGCAAGCCGAAATAACTGGCATGGTGGCTTGGACTGATTCCACAATTGTATTGGATTGGCTTAATGCTCATCCTACCAAATGGAACACTTTTGTTGGTAATAGAACCGGAGATATACTTACAAATATGAGTAGATCACAATGACATGTTGAATCTAGGGATAATCCAGCTGACTGTGCCTCAAGAGGACTTGAACCAGAAACCCTTCAACAATTCCAACTGTGGTGGAACGGTCCAAGCTGGCTACCAAACGCAGATGATTGGCCAAAAAACTTTGAAGGACAATCAAATACCACCCAAGAAATGCGAAACCATGCATTCTCTGCTCAAATTATCCATACAAGCATTATTGATAGCATGAGTACCAAAATATCCAGCTTTAACACATTAACTCGAGTCTTAGCGTACGTGCTTCGTTTTGTAGATATTAAACTAAAACTTGTTAAAAAGGAATCAGTATCATCGTATCTAAACGTAACAGAAATTCAACGAGCCCAACGTAAAATATTCCATCACATTCAATTAAAATACTTCGAAACCGAAATGAAATTGATTAGCTCTAAGAAAGAACTACCAGTATCAAGTAAATTGAAATATTATGAACCATTTCTTGATGAATCGGGCTTACTACGAGTTGGTGGAAGAATAACAAATGCATCAATAACTTACAACGTAAAACACCCAATAATACTCACGGCGCAAGATAACATAGCAGAATCAATCATTCGAGAACACCACCTACGTCATCTGCATGCTGGGCCAACGCTAATGATGGCCACGTTACGACACAAATATTGGATATTGGGTAGTAGAAATCTTATTCGAAAAGTGGTTCATAAATGTGTAAGATGTGCCAAATATAATACCAATAATACCAATCAAATCATGGGTCAACTTCCTACGTCAAGAGTTGAGTTGATCAAGCCGTTTTATAATGTGGGAGTTGACTATGCAGGGCCATTTCAAACGTATGTCAGAAGAGGAAGAGGGCAGAAACCACATAAAAGCTACATATGTATTTTCGTTTGCCTTGCCACAAAGGCAATACACATCGAACTAGTATCTGATCTCACTACAGATGCCTATTTAGCAGCTTTAAGAAGATTTACAGCTCGTAGAGGATTGTGCAAAGAAATACTAAGTGATAATGGCACAAATTTCGTTGGAGCACGTCATCACCTCTATCAATTTTATACCTTTCTGAAACAAAATGTTACTAATTTTTCAAACTTTCTTTTGGCAGACGAAATCACATTTAAATTTATTCCTCCCAGTGCACCGCATTTTGGAGGTATCTGGGAATCTGCAGTAAGAAGCGTAAAATTTCATTTAAGAAGAGTTACTGATGGTCATATACTCACTACCGAAGAGATGACAACCCTTCTAGTTGAAATTGAGTCCATGCTCAACTCAAGACCAATTTGTCTATTATCAAATGATGATTTGGACTATCTTACACCAGCTCATTTTCTGATCGGTCAACATTCCATTCAACTACCTGGTGAAGATCTAACGGACATCAATATGTCAAAATTATCCAGATGGCAGATTGTACAAAAAATGAAGCAGCATATATGGAAAAGATGGTATCTAGAGTACTTAACCACCCTACAACACCAAAGCAAATGGCATAGAAAACAATCAAACGTTAAAATTGAAGATATCGTCCTGATAAAGGAAAACAACTTGCCACCATCAAAGTGGTTACTGGGCAAAGTGGTACAATTACATCCGGGAACAGATGGCAACGTTAGAGTTGTTACACTTAAAACACAGCACGGTAACATAAAACGGCCAATAGTCAAACTTTGTCGATTGCCAATAACTTGAATCATTCGATTCAAAGGGGCCGGGATGTTGGAGAATGAAATTTGAAAGAAAAATCAATTAGATCTGTAAAGAACATTATACTTATTTATGTTAATAACATTTTATTAATGTCTTTGCTAAAACTAAACAGTAGCTACATCTAGTGTTCAATTAATAATTGATAGTAGATCAAATTTGTAGTAGATTGAATCAATTAATTATATCAGTAGTAGCGTTAAGATTTTTTTTGTATAAAACTCTCTCTCTATAACCAACCTTCATATGGTAAACATCAACCAAAATATTTTGTGAATTTAATTGAAAAAATAAAGTTTAAAAGGAAATAAGAAAATTATAAATTATTGATTGTGGAACCGGAGTATATAATATTTCTTATTTCATTATATGGGTACCTTCATTGTATCTTTTCTATTTGATACAATTATATGATCCGGCTCGAAGGACCGGATCTATGACCGGATAAATGATTGTTTGGCTGTCGGACCAATTATACAATCCAGCCTTTATGATATTATATCCCGTTTGTTGTGTATATTGTAGCATCACCCTGTTTTTATTTACTGTCTTTAAAAAAAAAAAGAGAAATCTTTTTATAATATAAAAAAATTTGAGAGAGAAAACGAATAAATTGAAGAAAGAAATAAAAATTATAATTCAGTCGTAATTTGAAATCAATATCTCTATTACACCATTCCTGTAAGTGACAAAAATTGATAAATAATTTATAAATAAAATTAAAAATAAATTGTAACTGTGGTGTTTCACTAAAAATATATAATTTACAACATAAATTTGGTGACAGCGAAAAATAAAATCAGTGTAACTTAAATATAGTGCATAAACTATACGGCTTAAACTGATAAAAAAAAATTGTTTAATCAAAAAAAGAAATGTGTTGGCGTCATGGCGTCGCAAGCAGAAAAATCAAAATTTACCATATTTAAATTAATATAAAACCTAAAAAATAATATGAGTAATTAAGTCCGAAAAAAAAATATAAATTTAATCATTTAATCTCAAATAAAGGTGTTTAAAATAAAAATAATTAAATCAAAAAAAAAATTATCATATCAAAAAAAAAAGAAAGATGGCTGTTTTCGTGTATAACGCAAATTTCATTTTACATACAATTAAATGAAAAATAAAATCAAGAGAGCTTCAACTCTGAACAACAGTTAAATGAAAAATAAAATCAAGAGAACTTCAACTCTACAACAACTACAAATTTAAATGAAAAATAAAATCAAGAGAGCTTCAACTCTACAACAACTACAAATTCAACGAGGACCAAATCAACAATCATCCGTAAGCTAATAAAATTTTTTTTTGATAAAAAAAAATATAATAATAAAAAAATATATATATTTATATTATAATAAAAAAAAATATTTACTTTTCAACTCTACTTGATAATTTCTTGTTTGTTTTTATATAAATTTAGGAAATGAGAGAAAACAAAAATGTATTATACCAGCGTTGCCACTTCTGCTACTATAGTAGTAGATCTACTACTATTTGACTTCAAAATTATCTACTTCGGACTTTTTAAAAAAAAGTCAAATCTACTACTTTTTTATACATTTCAACAAATCTACTTCTTTTTTAAACTACAAATGACAACACATGACGAAATACGAGTAACGGTAAATAGTAGAACTTAGAAATAGGTTTTAATAGAAATTATTTTTATTTTCAAAATAAACAACGTTTTTGTATAAAAGTTTCCTAAAAATGCTCAATTATTTTAAGCCATTGGATAAAAACAAAACCTGGTAATTATAATGAAATATAAATAATTATAATGTTCTATTTTTTATAAGAATTACTTTTTAGATTGTAGTGCTAAAGAACAAAAACACGGCGTTGAAATTAATGTGAATAATTCAAGCAACCAAGTGTAAATATATAGTGTTTTGATTTTTGATTTTTTATGTTAAGTATATAATGTTTAATTCCAGTGAAATTGTATTAAATTCTCAAACTGACAATGATTTGGATGAAAATGAAAACAATGATGAACCAAAACAAAAAAAAATTAAATACGAGCAAAGATTTAAAACTGAATGGAAGGATCAATTTTGTTGGTTGATGGACGATGGTAAAGATGGAAAAAGTTTTTGTAAGGTCTGTAACCAACAATTATCTAATAACTTAAAACTTTTTATCCGCCATGAAAAAACTACCAAGCACATTAGGAATAAAAACATTTGTGATAATAATATTAATATAGAAAAAGCATTTAGAGGTGGTTCGGTGTTTAAATTAAAGTTAGAAAAGATTCGAGAAGAAATTATTTGCATTATGTACTGTGTGCAACATGACTTACCGTTTTTACTGATGGATTCGTTACCACAGTTAATAGATACAATTTGTAGTAAGACCCCTAACCAAGCAAAAATTAAATGTGGACGAACGAAATCGACGGCATATGTTAAAACTATAATCGCTCCATACACAATTAAGAAAATTAACAAGAACTTGAATGAGAACAAATTTTCATTAATCATTGACGAAACAACCGACGTTGCTACAGAAAAATGTTTAGTAATAATTGCTCGTTGTTTCGATAATGAAATAAATGCCATTAAGGATACATTCCTTGGACTCTTAAAATTAAACAGTAGCACAGCATTGGATATATTTGACAACATCAACAAATTTTTTACCGAAAAAAATCTACCAATTAATCAAATGATTGGGTTTTGTTCCGATAATGCCAGTGTTATGACTGGTCGGTTTAATGGTGTAAGGACTAAATTCAAAGAATTGAATAAATCCCTTTTTTTAATGAGCTGTATTCCACATTCTTTATCAATCTGCTCGGAAAAGGCAGCTAAATTATTACCTGCCATATTACAACAAAATATAAATAACATTTACAGTCATTTTTCGCATAGTCCTAAGCGTGTCGATTTATTCAAAGAATTTCAAGAATCTTTTGGCACCGAAATTCATAAAATTTTAAGATTTATTCCTACTCGCTGGCTTTCGATGGAGCAGGTAGTAAATCGAATTTTTAGATCAATGGAACGCTCTTTTGTATTATTTTATTTCATTTTGCTGGGAAAATCCTGAGAAGAAAAAGGAAACAGAAATCTTAACCTTCCTCCTCAATGAAGAAAACAAGCTTTTCTTGCTGTGTTTAAGCAATGTATTAAACGTTGTTAATAATTATATTCTATTATTTCAATCTGAGAAAACTATAATACATAAAGTAATACCAAGTATTAAAGAGTTATACGAAAATATAGCAAAATGCATTTTAAAGCCAGAGTTCATTTCAATAGCAAACGATTTGTCTAAAGCTGAATACTATTTAAATTATTCCAGGATGTATTTTGGATATAAATTTGAAAAATATATTTTCGATCATAAAATAAGTGAAGAAACCACTTCTAACGTAAAACAAAGTATGTTTAATTATTGTATTAAACTTTGCTCCGAAATTAAAAATAGATTTGATGTTGAAGATAGATCTTTGCAACTTCTTCAATATCTTGATCCTGCCAATATTGTTAGTGGAAATATTACCAGTATTGTTGAATTTTTTACAAAATTCCCTAATGAAAAATTTTGTCCAGAAACATTGAACTCACAATGGAGAGATTTAATTAGCCAAAAGACAATTATTTTAAGTTTTCAAACTCAAGATATCGTAGACTACTGGCTAAGGATTAAAAATATTAAAAACACGCTAGAAGTATATATATATAAAGAAATTAGTAATTATATGATCCAACTTTGTTCCTTGCCTCATAGTAGTGCTGCTGCAGAGCGGAAGTTTTCTGAATTGAAGATTATTAAAGATGAAAGACGGAATAAACTAAATGCTGATACTGTTGCAGCTCTACTAAGCTCTAAGGAATTACTGAAATCTATTAAAAAAAACGAAATTTTTGAACCGCATCAAGACCTTTTGAATTTTGCAAATTCGTTTGTTTTCACGGATGGTGAATTTAAAAAATCAAGTTAATGATCAAAATTTAAAAATAAACATTTTTCATGTTTTATGAAAAATAAACATTTTTCACACCATTTATATTTTATTATATTTCAAAATTAGCTCTGGCTCTTGTTCTATTATACATGTATGAAATTGATGTACCTAAATAATGTACAGAAATAAAATTGTTCCTAAAAAATGAATTAATTTAAACAAATTTATTTTATCTTTTTCTAACTTTGGATTTTTTTTGTTCTTTAGATTATTTTGTAACATAAATCAGAAATAATAAGATTATATTTGTGTTGTATTGTATATATTGTATATTGATTGTATATTTACAAATTGGAAATAAATATTGCTTTTTAATTTTTTCTATCGTTTTAGCCAAAATTTTTTCTACTACTTTTCTACTACTATTTTTTAGGAAAATATACTACTATTTCAAGTTCGGGAAGTGGCAACACTGTATTATACTTGTACATTCATGAAAGTCTAATCAAAATTAATATTTTTGTTTTCTTTAATTTCTCTCTAATGCAAAAAAAAATAATTCTCATTATTTTTATTTTGTAAAAATGAGCGAATTTTGTAGTTTCTTTCTAGTTTTAATGTTAAATTTAAATAAAAATAAAAAATGTTGCTAATGTTTTGTTTAAAATCTACAAAATATTAAATTCTTCTTCTTCTTCTGCAAATTTTCTTTTGATATTAATGTCAATATTAAATAATAGACAAACAAGATCTATGAGCTCAAGCGCATTGTGTTTAAGATCAAGAAAGGTCAAACGAAAATTGGTTTTAAGAAGAAGAAGTAGTTCGTGTTCAAAAGTGACAAAAAACCAATCTAGTTTTGAATTTTGCGGCGAAAAATTGGTGAATAATAATTTGGATCCTAAATCTAAAATTATAAACTCTAATTCGAATAACTTATCAAATAACAGTGTTATTGAAGTTTTTGATTGTTCCTCTTCATTAAACATTGATAAAAATATTCCTTTTGATTCAATAAAATTGAATATGATACTCAATAAAATTGAAATTGATAATTCACAGTATATGGAATTTAGTGTTGCATCAGGTTCAGAAAAATTTAACAAAGAAACTAAAACCAAAATGGATAGTTTCAACGTTGATTTATTTTTAAAAGTTGTTCCAAAATATGATGGTAATAAATCTGATCTACATAAATTTATTCAAAGCGCGGACCTTATTCATAGCTGTTGTAAAGATACAGATGAGACACTATTTTTGCAATTGATATATTCAAAACTGTCAGGAAATGCGTACGATATCGTTAAATATAAACATTTTAAAAAATGGGATGACTTAAAAAAAGAAATTAAAATTCAATGTTCCGACATTAGATCAGTTGAACAAATTCAACACGAATTATTTAAAATACGTCAGCTTCCGAATGAAGATATTAAAACTTTTGCTAACAAAGTTGAAAGACTCCTTTCAGACTTAAATGATGTGTGCGTACTTCGTCAAGGTGAAGCCTCAGCTAAATACATTTCGGAATTAAATGCTTTAACAGCGCTTAAATCTTTTCAGGATGGTCTCAAAGAACCAATTCGCCTTTTTATTAAAGCGTGCCAATTTTCAAACTTGAAAGATGCAATCACAAAAGCGATTGAGGAAGAATCAAATATGAAACCGGCATCTACTTATCAAAATCACAATTTAAACCGTTTACATTCCTACAGCCAGTCGCGTAACCAAATATTTTGTCAACTTTGTAAAAAATCAGGTCACATTGCAACAAGTTGTTATTCCTTGACAAAATATAACAATAATAATACTTTCAATAGGCCAAATTCTTACCAATATTATTCAAATCTTGGTGAAAATAACCAAAATTTTAATCGAACTGGTGTAAATAACAACCAAAATAAAAATTTTAAACAAAATCCTAATTTTTTTCAAAGAACAGGTAATTCTCAAAACTATCCAAATTTAACTTTTAATAACTCGTTCAAACAACCACAAAATTCAATCAAAAACATCTCTCTATTTTGTAGATACTGCAAATTCGAAGGTCATAGTATAGAAGAATGTAGAAAACGAATTTATAATAATTCTAAAATAAATACAAGTGAAATTCCTAGCACAAGTCCTTCTAACTTTCAAAATAATTCGGAAAACTTACAAACACTCGATCAAGAAATGAACGCGGTTGCTCGAGTGAACCAGATTTAAATCCGTGTTTATCAGAATATATGTATAATACCACAACTACTTCAACTACTTCAATTAAAACTATCTCAAGAAATTTAAATTACAAATACATTTTATTATCAATCGATATTCTAAAAACTGCTGTGCTATTCCTCGTTGATTCTGGGGCCGACATTAGTTTAATTAAAAAACAGTATATTATTGAAGACACAATTTGTTTTCCTTATTTAAAATGTACCCTAAAAGGTATATCGTCGGAAAATATTGAAACTCTAGCTTCTTGTAAAGGAAATATAATATTTAATAATAAAATAAAAATACCACATGTATTTCAAATTGTAAAAGATGACTTTGAATTGGAATGTGCTGGCATTTTGGGTAAAGATTTTTTAGAAGCCCATAAGTGCAAAATTGATTATGAAAATAATCAGCTAGAGGTCAGTTCATTATGTAACTCCAAAATTATAGAAAAATTTCATAAAACTTTTAATAAAGAAACTAATTTCATAATTCCGTCGCGATCTGAAAAAATAGTTCAAGTTAATTTTGAAAATTTTCCAAATGGAGATTACGTGATTTCTTCTAAAGAAATACAGTCAGGAGTCTATGTAGCTAATTCAATAGTAAAAATCGTAAATAGAAAAGCACATGTCAGTTTAGTAAACACAAATGAAGTTTCTGCTAATATAGAGGAATGTAAGATTATTCCAAAAGAAATTAACAAATATGATATTTACTATGCAAAAAACGTACAAAATTATGATAATATTTCTGACCGTTTTAAACATCTAGAATCTGAATTAAATTGCAACCATCTAAATACAGAAGAAAAATCATCCATATTAAGCATTTGTAGAAATTTCAATGACGTTTTCCATCTCCCTGGCGATAAATTAACCGTAACAAATTCTATAGTTCATGAAATAGCCATCCAACCCAATTCGAGGCCTATAAATGTGAAACAATATAGACTTCCTTTTACTACAAAACAAGAAATAAATAACCAAATTCAACAATTACTAGATGACAATGTTATAGAACCAAGTAATAGTCCGTGGAACTCACCTGTTTTAATTGTTCCAAAGAAATCATCAGCTAATCAACAAAAGTGGAGACTTGTTGTTGATTTTCGTAAATTAAATGAATTAACAATCAATGACATTTTTCCCCTGCCAAATGTAACGGATATATTAGACCAACTTGGTAATAGTAACTACTTCACAACACTCGATATGGCTTCAGGTTATTTTCAAATTCCATTAAACGAAAAAGATCGTGAAAAAACTGCCTTCAGTACAGAAATGGGGCACTACCACTTTGTCAGAATGGCTTTTGGCCTAAAGAACGGGCCGTCTTCTTTTCAAAGATTGATGAATACCGTACTTTCCGGATTAAATGGTATTCGATGTTTAGTATATTTAGACGATGTTGTCATATATGGCTACGATTTAAATGACCATAACAAAAAACTCATCGAGGTCTTATCACGTTTTCGTCAACATAATTTAAAACTTCAGCCAACCAAATGTAATTTTTTGTGTAAAGAGATCGCTTATTTAGGTCATATTATTTCAACAAAAGGACTAAAACCGAATCCCGATAAAATATCTGCTATAAAAAATTATCCGAGACCAACAAATGCTACTCAAATAAAATCTTTTATAGGACTTTGTAGCTACTATCGTCGTTTTATAGAACAATTTGCTAAAATAGCAGAACCTTTAGATGCTCTTCTCCGTAAAAATGTCAAGTTCAACTGGGACGCATTTTGTGAAGAAGCCTTTGAAATCTTAAAAAATAGATTGTGCAATCCACCGATATTGATTTTCCCTGATTTTACGAAAACGTTATTGTAACATCCGATGCTAGCGATTATGCTGTTGGAGCAGTTCTTTCTCAAGAAACTGATTCACTAGACCTTCCAATTGCTTATGTAAGTCGTGTCTTGAATCAAGCCGAAAGAAACTATCCAACCATCGAAAAAGAGTTATTAGCAATAGTTTGGGCAGTTCGTAGATTCCGTCCGTATTTATATGGTCAAAAATTTATCATAAGAACTGACCACAAACCGTTAGTTTGGCTTTATAAATCATCAAATCCTGTATCACGTTTGTTACGATGGAAATTAGAATTAGATGAATTCGATTACCACGTACAATACAAACCTGGCAAAGCAAATTTAAATGCAGACGCTCTTAGTCGTATAGTTCTTGATCATGATACGTCTGATCCGCTAAGAATAAATATCGTAACTAGAGCACAGTCAAAAATCAATGATCAAAATACTCTAATTAATCAAAATTCATCAACAAATTTTCAAAATCGTCCTAATCAAAATAGCGTAATAAATTCCAATCCAATAACAAATGAATCACAATTTTCAATTACATCCACATCAAGTAATACTTCGACAAATAATTTAGACGTGTCACAAAAATCTATTCTAAACAACAATGTATCCCAAAACCAAGCGTCGTCTGTTCAGATAACAACGCTCAATAATGAAAAAGATATTCTAAATATATTGAAAGAATTTCATGATAGTCCTCTAGGTGGCCATCAAGGCGTCTTACGTACTTATAATAGAATAAAAAATTATTATTATTTTCCACAAATGTTGTCCAAAATTCGAAAATATATCAAGAAATGCAAATTGTGTCAAGTAAATAAATATGATAGATATACAAAATGTCCATTAAGAATTACAACAACGTCAAATGAACCGTTTGAAAAAATATTTCTCGATATTGTTGGACCAATAAATCCACCAAGCTATTCAAACAATAAATACATTTTAACAATGCAGGACGACCTGACTAAATTTTCAATTGCAGTCCCTTTAGAAAGTCAAGACACAACTGCAGTAGCTAAAGCATTTACAGAACATTTGATTTGCAAATTCGGTGCTCCAAAAACAATTCTAACCGATCAAGGTTCGAACTTTATGAGTGATATGTTTGGAAAAATTTGTAAAATTCTAAGTATAAAAAAGTTTAATTCGACAGCATACCATCCGCAAACCAACGGAGCATTGGAACGTTCACACCGAACCTTAGGTGAATACCTACGAAATTATACACAAAAAGATAAACTAAATTGAGATCAGTGGATTCCGTTTGCCATGTTCGCATATAATTCTACACCTCATTCAGTCACGGGTTTTATGCCGTTTCAATTAATTTTTGGTTTTACTCCTATTATTCCGTCTGCTATTAAACGATCCCCTGAAAGCGTTTACAATTATGATGACTATTCCTGTGAATTAAAAAATAAATTGCAAAACGCTTGGAAAATTGCGAAAGAAAATTTATTATGTAAAAAGGAACAATCAAAAATTTATCACGATACTTCAAATAAAAAATATCCTAGTTTCAAAATTAATGATTTAGTTAAATTAAAAAATGAATCAAAAACCAAGCTTGAACAAATTTGGCTAGGGCCGTATAAAATAATTGCAATTGATTCACCGGAAAATTCAACGATAAAAGAGAATTATACGTTTATACGTTGCCGCAACTTAAGTTTTTAAATTATTTAAATAAATATTAATATAAATTTAAAAAAAATTTAAATATTAAATATAAATTTAAAAATATTTAAATAAATATTAAATATAAAATAAAAAAAAATTTTTCAAATATTACATATAAATTTAAAAAAAATTTTTTGTTTTTTTATATAAATTTAAAAAAAAAATTAAAATATTAAAATATAAATTTGTTTTTGCTAAGCAAATAATTATTGAATTGTATTAGTAAATTGAATTAAGAAAGAATCAATCTAAAAATAATTTGTTTATATTATATATGTTATAATATTGTTTATATTACTATATTCTTTGTTTATATATTATGTTAAAATTACCAAAATCTAATTTTTATAAAGATCAAAACAAAAATCTCTTCAAGATTTTTCTTTTTTTAAAGGGGAAGGTGTTGTGTATATTGTAGCATCACCCTGTTTTTATTTACTGTCTTTAAAAAAAAAAAGAGAAATCTTTTTATAATATAAAAAAATTTGAGAGAGAAAACGAATAAATTGAAGAAAGAAATAAAAATTATAATTCAGTCGTAATTTGAAATCAATAGAGAAACACCATTCCTGTAAGTGACAAAAATTGATAAATAATTTATAAATAAAATTAAAAATAAATTGTAACTGTGGTGTTTCACTAAAAATATATAATTTACAACACGTTTCAGAAAACATAAAGTAGTTCTAACTGGTGATATTGAAAAAATAAAGTTTAAAAGGAAATAAGAAAATTATAAATTATTGATTGTGGAACCGGAGTATATAATATTTCTTATTTCATTATATGGGTACCTTCATTGTATCTTTTCTATTTGATACAATTAATAACAAAAAAAAATGAATGTATTTGTTTCACAAATACGTCATTGCATGTTTAATCGTCTTTTGGTCAACCGTGCTCTTGATAAATAGTAGGAAAAAGCACGTTTTGACAAATATCAAAAAGAAAATCAACATGATTCCAGAGAGTCGAATGCATATCATATATTAGTGCTTTTTTTGAAAAGGTAAAGCACTGCAAGAAACCGCAGATTATGTTCGTACTTAGCCGAGAGGTGTAAAATAAATGGAAAAATAAATTGTTATCATTACCGCATGCTACTAAAGTAAGATAAATGTATGTTTATATTCAATTTTTTTAAATTCTTTAATTTTTTAATTGTTTTAGACCATCATGGTCATATAAATTAAATTATATCTTTGTATAGAGATCTTTTGTTGGGGCTAGAATTCGCGTTTTTAACAGCAAAAACCCGTACGATCGTTTATTAGCTAAATTTAAATTTAAACCCTTGGTAAATAGATACCGTTGGTATCTATAATAAAAGTCACTTGCGACAGATCATATGATTAATGTTTTTTATTTTTATTATTTTCAGGTAAGAACACCGTGGAGGTTAACCAATACTCGGTTAAATCAACTTTATCTTGTTATCACATGTATATTCAATGTCCGGACCAAATTCTGGTTCGTTCTTTTACAACCCTGTACACTTTCACAAATATATTTTTGACAAATAAATAAAATATTACAATTAAAAACTGATACTGTTTTATTTTATTCTTTTACAAGAATTTCACAAATCAAGGTTTTATAATTATTTTTAATCCTCACACACAACATTAGGTTTTTACTTTTTATTTAATTAAGTGAAAAATTAAATGGCAACTGATCGTAGCGAGAAAAATATTAATTCTCATTCTACGAAGAGAAAAACTTCTCCTCGTTATTTTTTACACTGTTATAGTTTTTTTATTTAATAGGTTTTGCACACTGAACTTATTTTGTTTTGCTTATTTATCCACAAACAATTCACCACAGTTTTATAAAAAAAATTATAATCAGAACATTAAGAGGTACAGAAGCAGTGTTGTGCAAATTCTTTACAAAAAGTAATTTACGTAATTCTTTACATGTAAAGAATTCATTCTTTACGTGTTCAAAAACCATTGTAAAGAATGTAAAGAATGTAAATATTGCTAAAAAAACTAAAAAGATGTGCCAATTTTCTTATTAGATTAATATATAATTTAAAATGAAACTCAAACTCCTGAATAATCATAGTTTTTAAGTCAGTTTTTAGTTATATTTATCATTTGAATACTGATTTTTAGAGCTCCATTAAGAATTACGTCAAAACTTATGCTCAATTTCAACAATGGTAATACAAATTTTGAATTGAAAAGAATTACGATTTTCGGTCTCTATAAAATATTTTCCCGTTTTAATCAAAGAAAACGCAAGGATTGGAAATCATAAATTATGTTTTAAAATTTAAAACTTATTACAATAAAATTAACAATTTAGCTACACTAACATCAATTTGCTGAATAGGACACATAACAAGCTTGATTTACAATAGCAATTATTTTCATTTTACAAATTATCAAAGACATGCTTTACCTGTCAATTGATAAAATGAAGAATGTCCGAACCTAAGTTTTCAACCATTCATCTTTAGAATTTAGAATAAAGAAAATGTTTGTTGAGATGTCACTAAATAAACTATCTTTGTATTCAAAAACAAATGTTATTTTTAAAATTTTGGTTGTACAAACAAATGATTAATTTCACAAATTCGATATTTCTGGTACCGTGAAATTGTTTATTTATATTTTAACAAGTTTGAGATTAAATTTAAAATTTATTTTTAGTATCGACTAAGTTTTGGTTGGAATCGATACTAAAAATAAATTTTAAATTCAATCTTAAACTTGTTAAAATATAAATAAACAATTTCACCATACCAGAAATATCGAATTTGTGAAATCAATCATTTGTTTGTACAACTAATAAAATTTTAAAAGTAATATTTGTTTTGGAATACAGAGATAGCTTATATATGTGACATCTCAACAAACATTTTCTTTAATCTAAATTCTTAAGTTAAATGGTTGAAAACTTGGGTTCGGACATTCTTCATTTTATCAATTGACAGGTAAAGCCTGTCTTTGATAATTTGTATACTGAAAATAATTGCTATTGTAAATCAAGCTTGTTATATGTATCGTTTTCAACAAATTGATGTTATTGTAGTTAAATTGGTAATTTTATTGTAATAAGCTTTTTAAATTTTAATACATAATTTATGATTTCCAATAGCTTTCTTTTTCTATGATTAAAGCGGGAAAATATTTTATAGAGCCGAAATTCGTAATTCTTTTCAATTCAAAATTTGTTTTACCATTGTTGGAATTGGGCACAAGTTTTGTCTTCCTAAAGGAGTTGTAAAAATCACTTGAAAGTAAAATTCTTTACATTTATTAATTATTCTTTACATTATTTACGTATTTACGTATTCTTTACTAATTCTTTACATAAAAATGTAAAGAAATATTCTTTACATGAAAATGCACAACTCTGTACAGAAGTGGAAGTGGTACGCAGAACTTTTGAAAACATTATTAAAACCTTATACAAAATTATATTTAAAGGTTAAAAGTTATTGTTGTTTTAAATAAACTGTTGTTCTGGAGAAAGATTTATTTGTAGAATTTTCAAATGAATCCAGATCTTCCATTTGCCAGATCTTTTGTTTCCTATAAGTTTACGTTTAAGTTTACGCCATTTATATATTCTAAATTAATTTGGAGGACTAAGTTCATCAAATTTTAAACGCTTTCAACGCTCTTGCTTTTCATAGTATTATTAACAGGAAATCGTATTAATTTTATTTAACAATTTTTAAAACTTCCTAGTGGCACACAAATCGTGCAATTTAAAAACTGCTTAGTGGCACACAAATCGTAACGAAAATGTATCAAAGCTCATGAAAATACCATTTTCTCAACATAATTTGTAGAACCAGATCCATTCTAGCACAATTAATGTCCGGCTGGTAATGAGTCTAAATTATTTGTATGAGCAGAATTGACGGTGAAATTATTGAAAAGATCACGCGGGAGATTTACGGTACCGCCCAAAGGATTTTGAATATAAACCCATTTCTGTTTGATATTATCGAATTAACAAAGTCTTAAATAGATCTAACATAGGCAAAAAAAAAACAAATATAGAAAGCAAGTATAGCTCATACATCAGTACCACTAGTTGCAGATCCTTGAATATATCCACATATGTGTTCAAAGCCCCACACCCGCTCTTTCTCTTTGTTTAATTTACCACACCACTGACATCATCATTTTTTGAAACAACAAAACCGATAAACCTCAAAACGACACTACACAAAACCAACAACAACTATAATATCAATTTCATATAAATTAATTCATTCATCGGCTATAAATTAAATTCAGTAAAAATAAATTACAATTTAATTCTACACATTTTTGTTTGAATTTTCTTGAGGACAATTTCAACTAAAATTTTCTTTCTTTTTTTTTCTTACTTAATTTATTTTAGATGTTCGTTTACATAAGTAAATTAAAAAAAAATATAATTGTATTGATATAATTTACAATTGAATTTCATTTACATTTTAAGTTTATTTTCTTGTTATGTTATCGTCGAGGTTAAAATAGTTTGTTTATTGAGCGATTAGTCATCACCACCTGTCATTACTTCCATAAATTCTGTAAATAAAGGATAAATAAATTAAGATTTTTAAAGGTTTCGTAAATGTTGTTATGTGACTATGTGAGGTATACTGAGAAATCTTGAGGTGTAAAATATAAATATAATAAAAAACTAGATATGTTAAACAATATATAATACTCAACTTACCATCAAAATCAACAGTTCCTGATCCATCAGAATCAATTTCTTCAATCATCATATCTAAATCTTCATTTGTTAATTTATCATCTAACTCTCTTAAAATTTCTCTTAAAACATTCGTTGTAATATAACCATTTCCTTCTTTATCATACAATCGGAAAGCTTCTTTTAATTCCTGTTGCATAGCTTCAGCATCTTCTTCAACTAAAAACCTAGAAGCTAATGATACGAATTCCTCAAACTCAAGTTGACCTGAGCCATCAGCATCAACTTCAGCAATAATTTCCCCCAAAATTTTATCATCCAATTGATGGCCTAACATACTTAAAATTGTTCCAACCATTGTTGTATCAATACTGCCTTTCTTTTCTTGATCGAATGCATCAAAGGCATTTTTGAGGACTATGAAGAAATAAAGAAAAATAACATAAAACAATTAATTTTAATTTAATTTTTTTTTTCAATTAGATTTATTTTGTGAAACTTAATTTATTAATGTTTTGATTATTAAATGGAAAAAATAAACAAATAATTTTAATTATGAAATAAAATGCAATTAGCAAATCATTTTTTTTCCTTAAATGATTTTGCTAATAATTTTTGATTAAACATATACTCGTAATAATTTTGAATTTGTAATGGTTCATGCATAATTGATTAAACGGTTTTCTAAAATAATAGTTTTTAAATATAAATAAGAGATAAGTAATATATAAAATAAGATTATTTTAGTTGGTAAAGCAGATTGATTAATGAACATAACATGGATTAGAATCATTATGTCACTATGAAAGATGTGTGAGATCTCGACAGTTTGGTTTTTTGCTCTAACCGACTGACGAATAAAACAGAGAAAAGAATATGTTTCAGGCATGTTGCATCTGAGCATTTGTTTATGACGATACGTTTTAAGATTTACAAGATTTGTAATAAAATTTGGTTCAAATGGGTCCAAGTAACTGCTACGTTGTTGTCGAGGTTGGAAGCTTTATTGATGTTTAACTTCCTTTAAAAATGTTGTGAAAATTTTGGGGCTGAAACAGTGGTGGATTAACCCTTAGGGCTGTGATCTTTTTTGAGAAAAAGTTACAAAAATTTTTGTGTTGTTTATTTAAATATCAAAAAAAGAAATACAAATTTAAAATTTCTTTCATAGCGATTAACAGTCTGTATAAAAAATTTTATATTAAAGAAAATTCTAAAGTATAGAAGAATGCTTTGGAATTTATACAACAAATTGTGGTTCCTGTGATAAATTTTATATTGGCCAAACAGGTAAAAAATTCATTAACAGATTTTGAGAACACTTGCCTAAAAGTAAAAACATCCTTAAAATATAATCAATTTTTACTCAACACGTAATCAATGAAAACCATTCATATACAAGTTGTAACAATAATTTTAAAGTGTTACTTTTTTGTAACAAAGGTCCTATATAGAGCCATTATGAAGTAACCATATTTAATTTTGAATGAATAACTATCTTTTAATTATAATATTTTATACAATTTGTAACGACCTACAAAAAGCTGATCAGTGGACATTCTCTTTTGAAATTTAAAAAACAAACAGTCAACACATTAATCATATCTTCATTCCGTAATATCAAATATAGATCATTTCATAAATAATATCTGACCGTACACGACGTTTTACTGTATAAATAAATTTTTCTTTTAGTTTATCTTTCATTTGAACTCAATTGACGGATCTTATGTTTTAGCATATAATCAATTTTTGTTTTATTTTATTTTTTTAATGAGAAAAAAATTTTTTTTTTGTTGAACGGAATACGAAATAGAGTATATTGATTCTGCGCAGATCTTGCCATCATTAATAGGGTACTTTATTTAATGATGCTTAAACTAAAATATGTTCGCTTTATTAATAATTCATTGAATTTTGAAAGACCATATTGTTATGATATGATGGTGTGAGACAGTTTGTTTGAATATTTTTTGTTCTATGTTTTTTTTACGGAAGGTTTTCAATGTATGGGATAATTTTTGTTATGGAAAATTTGGATTATTGTTTTAATAAAGTTGGTCCAAAAATGTCAAAATAAAACACATATATAAGAAAATCTATTCCAGCGACAGATCGTAATTACTTTTAGGTTCCTAGTTACTGGCACTTTCTTAAGGGTCTTGGATAGCTATGTAAAATTATTCCATCAGTACAAAAGCACTATAATGTTTTTCAGGTTCCTAATGAATCGCAAAACAGTAAAATTGACAAAAACGCATATATGGGATCTTGATAAAACTTTGGTATATGATACATTCAACATGAAAATGGAATACCTAGATTCATTTCAAAATTAAACAAAACGGCGGGAAGTCTCCTAAACACCTGTAATTTTGAATCTTCAATAACTCCTAATCCTGGATTTCCAATTAGTTGATATATAAGGTTTTAGTACTGTTTCCAATTTTTCTGCGTACTCCGTTTTGTCACCTCGGTTTAAAAAGCTTTTTAGCAGTTACAAATTCATTTTCACGAAATGTTGGTAAAACCATTCAATCAATATGAAAAAGATTTATTTGCTTTTGGACTATATTGGACTGGGGGCTCATCATACAACATGTGATTTTATTGCTCTATGTTTAATAATCGTTCGTGAATTAATTTTGATGATACAAACTTTACAAAAGGTGCAAATATGTATGCCATGAAGCTGACTAATGATGGGAGGTCGCCCGAGCATGTGGTATTTGAAAATGGTCTAAAATTAAAAGTTTGTAAATTTAAAAAACCTATATATCAATAATTAGATATTATTTTATGTTTAAGTCCTGGTTATGGGCCTGTTTTACGCCTGTATTGTGTAATGAAGCTATTATTCAGTCCTCTTGATTTGAAGCCGCACTATTTTCCTACACGCATCAAGTTTACATTGACAGTAGCTAGTTTTGCCCTTATTAAACGTAATCTCTTATTCGTAATCGTCTATCGCAAAAATTTCTGTGTAAAATTATCATAAAACACTTGTGCAATCTCATTTAATCGGAATCGCGCTATTTCCCTTTATAATTTCGTATATTCAATTTGTAATCGTCAATCGCTATAAATTTATCATAAAACAATCGTGCAGACTCTTTAGTAGGTTTTCAAACAAGCTACCAGACTATAAATGCTATGCGCCAGATGGCCTCGCTCTTTAATTTTATTTGGATTTTTTGTCGAACCAAAATCACAGTTTTTTGACGTCTACGTGAACAAAATATTTTTGTGTATTTCTTGCTTGCTACTATTTTAATGCTAAAATTAAAAGTAATTCAATTTAAAACAAAAAAAACAATTAATAATTGAATCTAAAAGTAAAAGTAACATAGTCGAGTGCAACTTTTCTGATTCGATTGACTCTCAGTCGACTATCATTTTGGTTTTTTTCGATTAGATTCCTTCTACAGAGATTGACATATTTTGTGGATATTTTGCATGCGGTGTCAATTACATTTTTTTTTTGCGGAAATTTCTTAAAGGTAATTAACGAAATAGTGTTAAATGATTATAAAGAACAAGAAGTCAGAAAATTTGCAATTCAATTTTTGAAATATTCTTAACTGTGTTAAAGTAATGTTAAAACAAAAACAAAAGAAAGATTTATGTTATAGCGCATCTAGTCATATAAGTCTATAGTACAATTAATTTTTGTTAGTTTGAATTATTAGAATAATAGGTCACTGTGCCATATTTTGTGTAGTTAAATCTTTTAACTCAAATATTTCCTAGTTAAAATCAAAAATTAAATACGTTTAATTATTCTACTAAAAATTTTGCATCGGCCATCAGCCATAGATTAAATTTGTTATATAATGAGCAATTTCACGAAGATTCAACAACGTTTTGACTTGACCCCTTTTAATTTTGATTATTTTTTGTTTATAGATAGTCTTTGATAAATAAAAAATACAAGTTCTCTTAGAATTTTTTTTTTCGACCAGGGGTCTTCACAGGGTGCCCCTCAATTTTTGTTATTTTGTGATGTGAGTGCATTTTGACGAGCGATTGTAGAAAAACTACTCAATCGATTTTCATAAATGATATGTCGTTGAATAGGTATTAGAACAAAGTTTTTAAAAATGTACACTGTTAATTTTTTAAAATAATTTTTAACGGTGTAACATAAGAAAAAAGCGGTGTAATTGAAAAAAAGATGGCATAGCCTTTTTTTTTTTTTTTTTTAAACTAAATTGAAGTTTATTTTATATCTAACAACTTGTGAAAGTTTAGGATTAGCGTCATTTTTTGTTTTAGAGATAAAATTCGTTGTGCATATGACTGTCGGGAATCAGTTTTTTTTGTTCTGAAGGAAAATTATAAAAATGGCGATTTTTAGATTCAGATTTTTTTTTATGTTAAATATCTAATATTTTATTATTAAATGATCTTTTTAAAAAGCAATTTCAGTCAAGTTCAGCAAAATTTTGCGACATTTTGACTCGACCCTTTTTAATTTGGTTTATTTTGGTCTATATTTAAAAAAATTCTACTTGAAGCCGTATTTTTCATTTATCAAAGGCTATCTATAAACTAAAAATAAACCAAATTAAAAAGGGTCGAGTCAAAATGTCGCAAAATTTTGCTGAACTTGACTGAAATTGCTTTTTAAAAAGTTCATTTAATAATAAAATATTTGATATTTAACATAAAAAAAAATCTGAATCTAAAAATCGCCATTTTTATAATTTTCCTTCAGAACAAAAAAAACTGATTCCCGACAGTCATATGCACAACGAATTTTATCTCTAAAACAAAAAATGACGCTAATCCTAAACTTTCACAAGTTGTTAGATATAAGATAAGCTTCAATTTAGTTTAAAAAAAAAAAAAAAAAAAAGGCTATGCCATCTTTTTTTCAATTACACCGCTTTTTTCTTATGTTACACCGTTAAAAATTATTTTAAAAAATTAACAGTGTACATTTTTAAAAACTTTGTTCTAATACCTATTCAACGACATATCATTTATGAAAATCGATTGAGTAGTTTTTCTACAATCGCTCGTCAAAATGCACTCACATCACAAAATAACAAAAATTGAGGGGCACCCTGTGAAGACCCCTGGTCGAAAAAAAAAATTCTAAGAGAACTTGTATTTTTTATTTATCAAAGACTATCTATAAACAAAAAATAATCAAAATTAAAAGGGGTCAAGTCAAAACGTTGTTGAATCTTCGTGAAATTGCTCTAATACTTATTTAAGAAAAATTTTTGTTTGAACCAACAAAAATCATGTTTTTTGTTAACAAATAAATAAACCCAGAATATTGATGAAAGAAAAAAAATGGCCACAGATATTTATTTTTGTTAACTCCATCCGCCTTTGACAATTGATCGATTTGGCTTTCATGTTTTGTGTAAATATTAAAGGAACATTACTGTCATAACGAAGGTGAAGCTTATTGCTTACTACAAAATAGTGATTGAATTATTTTCTTTTGTGAAAATATAAAATAACCTAGCTTTGGCTGTGCTCAAAACCATATAAAACCTAGTTGGGTTGGAGACGCGGGTATTGTGCTGACATTGAAAGGACTATGGAAACTCCACTGGAGTGTATAAGGAATCGGGTAGTTCAAGGCAGTAAAGAAAAAGGAGGTTACAATAAAGGAACTTTATTTTCATTTACAATGTATAATGATAGAAACAAAATGGGGGGGATGACCTGCTGATTCACAGGAGCTTTGGGGCGGGATCTGGACTAACTATGGGGTGAGACATATTACATTTTATTTAAAATTAGAAGTGTGCATGAGTACGGCTATGTGTGTAGTTGTGTGAGTGCGTGGATATGGAAGTGTGGACGTGGGTGTGTGTGCGAGTGTATATGTTGCATGTGCGTATGATTGTCCTAATCCCACAGGTGAATGAGAAGTTGCAGAAATATTAAAAACAAAAATTTTATTATTACAAAAACTAAAAAGTGATTAGAAGCACCAATGGATGGCTTGTTAATGTTCAATCAATAATATGATTCATTCTATCGTAAAATTTAATGATGGATAACAAAACAAAATTAAGAGTGAATGGAAAGATTTTTTTTAGAATATAATTAATTTTTGGACGGCAAGCTTTTGTGATTTAGTTCAATGGTATACCAGCAACACTATGTCAAGCTTAACGGACAACACTAACTTTGTAAAATAGTTATTATATTTTTTTTTGCGTTTTATTTGCGATTTCCGGTATAATATTGCTGTCGATTGGTATCGCAGTGCAAGTTGTTTATCTCGGATATGATCAATTTTTTTTTTTGAACTTAAAGTTCTCTTCAGTTCCACTGCTACTAATTGCAATAGGCATTATTAATTTTGTAATTACATTCTTTGGATATTGTGGGGCAGTAAAAGAAAATTATTGCCTGGTGCTAATGTTTTCGTGTCTATTAATTTTTGTTTTCATATTGGCACGGGCTGCTGATACAAGTGGATATGTACGACGAAATCAAACAAAAGATTTAACTTATGGTTCATTCAATGAAATAATGCCATTATATGGAAATGAACACCACGCAGACGTAATCAAGCTTTTGGAGGAAATTCAAACCGACTTCGATTGTGTCGGTATGTCAAGTCAAGCTGATTGGGTGAAGGCTATTATTGGTGTTAAGTTAACTTGTTGTTGTCCTGTGTTTGGAGCTGTTAACTTTACCGTTTGCGATGCTCAAAGTGCAACATTGCGAACCACTGGGCGTATTACTGGATTTTGTAATTTTATAAAAGCGCATATTGTTAGTCTTGGTATAGCTGGCATTACATTGACTGTTTTGAAATTTTTTTGTTATTTTTTTTTTGCATGCTATATAGTAAGGCAGATTGAATTTAAGAACGGACACACTGGATTTCAAAGATAATTGTTCTTGCTTCATGAAGTCTCTTTTGACCTCTAACCCGCATCAAATAAAGTTTACTAATCCTTATTATCATCATCAGTATAGAAACAAAAAACGCTTATGCTATTTCAAATTAATTAACTTTGTTATAGTTTGGAAAAACACAAAATAATAAATAAAATAAAAAGTTTTTTTATCATCTTGCCAACTATTCTGTAACAGAAACTAAAATAGTTTGTATTCTGGTTGCATATCTTAGATTGAGCATCTAATCTGGTCGATCGAATGTGGTAGCTGTACTGTATCAAGTAGTGTGAATGCGCGTGGAGACATGGATGTGTGCATGTGTGAGTGTGGGTGCGTATGTGTGTGAGGGTGTGTGAGTGTATTAGGTCTGAGAGCGTGAGAATGCGTGTTGAAACATGTGGTGGTTGGACGTGGTGATCGCGGTTTTCTTCGCGTATGGGGGTCGCCAGTGTCTATTAATTTCACGTAGCTTTTCCTTGATCCGTTGATTTGTCGACGCGCGTACATTTCCGATATTTGTGCTGGAGCAGCAGGATTTCTTTCTCGTCCCCACAGACTAAAGCTAGCTTGGGGCTATTAAACCAATCTCGCTAGGTACGCGGTCTGCTATGCCACTCCGTTGTTGGACAACGAAGCAGCGCTTCATTACAAGTGGAATGTGTGGTAGGCATTAAGACATTTATCTGCAATATAATTAAAGTTATTAAAAATTTTAATGAATGTTTTACAAATAATTTCCATAAAAATGAAGAGAAACTGATTACACTGAAAGAAAAGAAATCGATCGCTAGAACATTTTTTCTTGTCAACCGAATGTTCTCTTTCGTATTGGCGTTTTCACTTACGATGAGAATGACAAATTTAGTAAGCTCCTAAATCGGAAGATCATCCACCGATATAAAAAGATCCATATCTTTATGCTTTAACAGAGTTTCCTTATCCGTGATAGAAGGGGTGGCAGTTTTTAAAGGGTGGCAAATCAGAAATGAGTGACACATGTAGTAAGATCCTAAATCGGAAGATTATCCATCGTGACCATTTTTTGTGTCGATTCTGTTTAACATAACTCCCTCATACGTGTTTCACCCAAGTGGTGGTTTTCCTGCTAAAGGGTTGCAACTCAAAATAAACAGTTTCTTGTTTTTTTGTTTTTTTTCAATTCAAGAACAACACGAACAATAAAGACATTTTTTATTTTATTGCATTTTTTATGTGCTATCTTCGCTAGTTTTGGGGTTGTTTTAAGATTAGGGGCGGAGCTTTAAAATCAAGCCTTAAAAGCTCCTAAATTTCTCCTAATTATGTGTCTATCTACGACGCTCTTTCGTTATTTTAAGTGCTTCTAGTTCTCAGATAAATTTTTTTAATTTTTCCTGGTGGGTGGGGCCAAACTAATTTTCAGGTTGTTTTATAAATAGGGGTGGAGCTCTAAAATCAAAAGTATACAGCCTTAAGAGCTCCTAAATAGCTCCTAATTATGAGAATATGCCCGATTCTCTAGAGTTATTTTTAATGTGGGGGGGAGGGGGCTGAGTGAACGTTTACTCAGCCCCGCCATTTTCAAATGATCTTTCAAAATCCGCCATTCTGAGCTAATATGTTTTTTATTTTTTAGTGGTGGGGGCCAACTGAAGATTGGTGAGTTTTTTACCTCGAAAATCAATACATTGTGTGGATCTGGAAACGTCCGAGCATTGAGAATGTGCGCAATTCAACCAAAAATCTATTTTACACGTATAGCTCATAAATATTTAAGTAAGCCTTTTCTAACTTATGTGCATTACGTGCATTAGAGTGATGTCTATCGTTTACTACTTTCTTACTTACTTCTTTCTTAATTTCTTCATTGGAAGTTTACTGCAGAATTGTAGTAGTCCGTAGCCAAGTTCATAAGTCATCATCTGATGACTGTAAGCCGATGATTGTCTATGATCTGGAATTCAATTTTTGGTAACGTACATCAAATGTTAGCAGAGTCCCGGTTTGTTTCAATACATCGTCCAACAGACCGTATTGAATAAAATTCCTAAATCCTAACTGAATTTTTGAATTGATCAACAGGAAAATTTCGACTATCTGTCTCTTAGTCGTACTTGCATAACATGATGTAATCTTGCCGGCACCATTTTCTTCATTCGGTATTGATGAAGTCTTACAGACTTTTCAGTCGAGCATATCGGATTTTATGCTTCAATGCCTCTCAGTGAGTTGTCTTTTATTTTTTTTATATGGTTAAATTCAGAAGCCCTAGTATTATTTATTTGGTCGTCTGGCATGCGCTACGAGATCAGGACGATCAATTTACATAAATTTGTTTATCAAAGCTATTTTCATTTTCATTGAACCACAGTTACTTTTTCTCTTCCCCTTGCACTTTTGAAAGGAACCATAGCAGTTCACAGATCCTGCTATTTCAAAAGATTGCTAATCTTTGGTTTCGGATGTTTCCGATGGACAGTTCCCTGAGACCTATTCAAATGTCCAAAAGAAAAGTGTGATTTGACCCGATAATTTTTGGTACAGAGGTTAAGGTTAGATTGAAGCTTTGCTAACGTTCCAACGTCCAGAGTCGTCTTCTTTGTAGTTTGTTGTAAGAATTAATTAAGCATTGTTTTTGTTTGTGGATTGTTTTCACGAGCCGGCGGAAAAACTAACCAATCTCCTAACCAATCGATCTCTCGTAAATGTGCGCACGTCACTGGATTAGAAAAATGGTAGCTACCGTGATAGTGATAGCAAAGGACTCATGCTCTTTGTCCATTTATTAATATTTAAGTTTTCTGTTATATAAGGAACACTATTTGGATTAAATAAAACTTAGAGTAGAGTCAACATACCATACATAGATTATTGTTGTTCCAACTCACAAAACAACTAAAAGCAGTTACCTTATTATTTGATAAAACTAGCGGGTTCTGATATAACGTTACAGCATTGGTAATTTTTAATTTCTTGTATAAAAAATTAGAGAATGACAAAAAGCTAATAAAATGAAAGATAATCATTATTTGCATTAGTTTTTAGTAACTTACGATCAGCTTTATCTGGAAAAACGTTTTAATCGATTAAACTTTGAGTAAGATTGGCTTTCTGGCACCATGATAAAACCGTTGCACAATTTTATTTCTAATTTCAACCCATCCGAATAACGGTTTCATTCGATTTCAAAACCGCACTATCGGTAGTTAGGGTCTGACGTTGAATGCCCTTGTAAAAGGTCTTTTGATAGGTTATTCGATTTTTATCTAACTCCGTAAATAACTTTAAATACAGTGTTCAATAGATTTATACCTCATCTGTCGGTTATTTATTTTTCCAAAATATTGCCTTACTATAAGGTGCGTACACCATTTACTTTTTTGTTTAGCTCGGCTAGCCATTCGGCAGAGCCTAAGACTCTATCTCAGGGTTTGGGTTCGAGTTCGTCTCCCTTTTCCTTTCTTGTTTTTTTGTGATTCTCACTACAAATTCAGTTAGCTCGATCCTCTCCTTTCGTCCTGTCATGTAATGACACGAACAAGGACACATTTTTGTCGGACAAGGCTACCCTCATTTTTTTAAACACATTTTCACCCCCCCATAAATAAAAAACGAAATTGTGGTAATAAATTTACAAGATCCAGGACCATTGGCATTTTTTGGAGTTTGTCGAATGGAAAAGCGGTCGAATCGAGGACAATGGCAGATACAAAAGTTATCGGTCTCCTCAAGGACAAGCGCCTCACGAAGTGAAAGTGAAAAATACAATCATCAAATGAAAGGGGCAATGGTCTGGTAACTATTCCACGTCTGTGTCATTGTAATTTATTCAACAAAGTTTCGCATAATTTGTTTAATATTAAATCTAAAAATATAAACTACATATTTACTTCCATTTTAAACAAAAGAAAGTTAAAAATCATGAAGTCTTGAGAAAAATTTTTTTTTTGGTAACATAAACCGCAAAAATAAAAAAAATCGTAAAAATTCAAACATATCAATTATCACTCAACAGAATATATAAATATTTAATTCATATAAAATAATTGTTTCCACTTGTCTAATTTTTTAAAAAAATGAAAAACATATTAAAATATCAAACAGAAATTAATCATAATAAAACTCAAAACGTTTGTACGTGAAATACGTATCTGTTTACGGTAAGTTCATGGTTGCGTTTCACCTAACATTTTATAAAATTTATAATGATGATGTTAGTACCGGTAAGAAATAATAAAGATATTGAAAACGATTCTGGTTGTTTTATTAAAATCTTAATTTGCTAGTTTTTGTTTTTGTTATTAATTTATATTTTTTTAATTCAAGTGTTAATTCGTTTCAATTAATTTACAGCAAAAAATTTATTTTATTTTTTTATTTATTGTTCCGATTCGCGTTTCTCTTAATTGTGATGTTAAGTTTGCATGTTTATGCATTCGCACATGTTTGAGTTGGGTTAATAACGATTAATGAATTAATGAAGTTATAAATAAGTAAACTTACGAATAATTTGATCTTTTCCTAGCTCATCCTGTAAAAGAGATAAAAAAATGTCAGTTTATTTGTATGAACCAGAATACGTTTTTTAAAATTAAAAATTTCGTTGTTAAATTAGTTTATATTGACCAATTGTCACTCTTTGATTTCGCATTGATTGACAATAGTGCTGTCTCGAAATTTAATGAAAAAATCCCCAAAAATAATGTTAAAACATTTCCGATAAATAGGAGTCTAATGACAGCAGAGAATTCAACTTAAGTGTAAATAGAGTATGATGATGAACTCATTCTGGCACTGATGAGGTTATGAGTTCGAATCCCAACCGCAACACGTAAAGAGAAAAACAGATTTTTTTTCTGATTTATTTCCAACAATATCTTTGAATTGAAAAAATTCAAATTGTTTTCTTAGTTACTTGAGTTTAATTGCACACAAAAATCCCGATTAGTTTATTTATATTTTAATTCTTGTATTTCATTCATTTTTAAACCAGCAATCTGATTTCTTTGCCACGGTGAGCGAACAGAGAACAACATGATAATCAGATTAAGAATAACAGAACTTGTAAAAAAATTTGAACTATTTATGTAAAAATGTCACAATGCTTCCAAAAAGCAATTTGGACAGATTGTGTAACAAATTGTAACAAATTTGTACCAAATTAAACAGTATTCAGTATTCAAGTGAACAAATGATTTGACTATCTTTTTTATCTCTGTCCTGACTCTAGGTTTTATAGGTGCGTAGTAGTTTTACTCTAAAAACTCAGTTTGTGTAAAGGAAAACATTAGAGAGTTTAATCATTCTAACCATTATCAAGTCCGAAAAATAAAACAAATCCATTTGGATCCAATATAGCTATAGTAATTATTTTATAATGTTTACTGGCTTTTGGTATGCTTGAACAATAGTTCCGTATTACTCCTGAAGCCAAAAGTGAAAACAAAAGCAAAACAACGCAAGCACATTAAACCGCTTTAAACGCTGTATAAACTGTTGACAGCAGTGAGCAACTTATGTAAGCATCACACTACAGCATCAAAAAAAAGAGTGTTTCCGCTCACTATTGCCATCTTAAACACAGTGAAAAGGACAGGATGATTTACCGAGTTGGAATTTAGTAAATCCAATAATATATAGTTCTTGAAATTCCGTATGGTTAAACTGGGCTGAGAATGATAGTAAAAAAAACATCCAAGAATAAAATTGCAACTAGAAGCTATGATTACAGTCGAAATCAGGATCACCTCACCTGCTGCTAGGCCTCCCTCAGGCTTTTCCAACCGAACAATACCTGGAAATCTCCTAAAATTATCCACCCAGTTGTTCGGCAAAATAAATATTTTCGAAGTTATACGAAATCAGGTTTATCTATTTTAGACTTCTTTCAATCTGGAAGGAACAACTAGATCTATCATTCTTGAGCCTAGAAGATCATATCATCAATTCAAAAATGTAAAACCAGCAAGCTAAATGTGGTTTTATACTTAGTGTAAGTATAGTCCTGAACCAGCATAGCTAGTCAGAGAACTCTGCTAAAACCCTGATCTCCATTAACTTCTAAAATAAGGTTTACTATGAATTGCTACCTCGCTTGTCAACAAGAACCACTGGTCCGGTACTATTACTACGAGTTATGACAAATGAGTCGCCAAATTATTATAAATTATTATTTTTGAATACGTGCGAACCTTAGGGCTATTCCTTTACCCTTCACCTTGATCTAAGTGAAGGTTCTGAATAAAACACTTAATGAAATTCATTTGCAACCACTCAACATTTAACTCAATGCATTTTTATTCAAAACGTTTCAAAACATTACAGAAAAACGCTATAACATGTGATCTAGGGCAAGCACTTTGCAACCTACTTATATTCAAAAAGTAAACATCTAATAACATTTCGAAACACCATATTTTTGTCATTAATTTTTATTCTCGAATTTTTTCCCGATGTTTACAATCGTTGAAGTTTCAGTGATTCATACTTATGTACTGTTTAGGAAAAACTTCTTTAAAAAAATAACATCTTAAACTTTGCCGAGGCTAACACTTATGGAATACACTCTTCATAAATTTCTAAGATGTCTACGGTCTTAAAACCTTTTGTTACAACTATCGATAACTCACTCAACACTGAAAATCTCAATATCATTAAAAATTTAAACATTTACCTTTCAAAAAGTGAAGAGATCTACGGAGCATCTTACAATCCTTGCTCTTCTCTATGTCTACATCGTTAAAAAAGGAATATAGAAAGTAGTAACGTTGCTCTGTGCATGCTATGCACTAAACAAAATCAATATTCTTGAAATATATCCTAATAATCATCTTCAGGACTTCTCTATCTCCAAATTATAATTCGGAATCAGTCAGACCAAACACAAACAATTCAATGATGGATGCATTCACTTCTAAGAAACCTGGCCTTCTAATTAAATTATAATGTTAATTTTTGGTTACTTTTAAAATTTAACCACGGCTAACAGGTGTATTTATTCAAGCCAAAGTTGGGATTGGATTTCGAAGCGATAAATTTCTATTGAAGGTTTATTCTAATTGGTTTCGAGTAGTAACCAATCAATTATTAATTACTTAAAAGAGCTAAAATAACGAACGTGTCAGTCAACGGTTTAAACTCTAAAGACACTACTGAAACTTTCACCAATGCAAGCGGCCAGTTATTAATGTCACCCTTTTGCTTATCTTACACATATGAGCACTCCCAAACTCACTTTCTTGTTTATTAAGGTTCTTGGTGCTGCTCTCCGAAAAATGTTTAACGACATCTAAAAATCTATTACAAATCTTTCTTTTTTGAAATGCGATAAAAAATCAGCACGCATGCTCGGTAACTTTTATTCTGAGAATAAGAAATGCATCTAGTTCCCGAGGATCGAAACTAAAATTTATTTACCTAACACAAACATCTTGATTTAATCAGTCTATTCACAATTAATATCGGACGATCTCGAATCTAATGAGTTAGTGATCACTACTCTCACACTTAAATGCCGAGATTATGTTTCAAGCAAACAGAACTTCTAGTGGCTATATTCTATTTTTTGTTCAAAATATGTTTCGTCAAACTGTTTTTGTCTACATAACTTGATTTATCTAGGAGTTCATAGCTATATCAAACTTCTACTTTATAAAGCCACTGGTTTGAAGTGGCTTGACTAGTTTCAAACAGCTTTGCTCAAATCCATTTTCTGAATATCACTGCTAAAACAATAGCTTCAGATTTTTATACCAATTGGATTATTCGATTCTGTAAGGGTTTCGCACGCAATCCATATTTAACGAAAGAAAGCAACAGATAAGGATCCACCTTAAAAAAATATAAAACGAAAAAGTAGTGTTGTTGATTGAAATTTATTATTGTATTGTATTGCTAGCAGCATTGACTGCCTATTGTTACGTTTAAATTAAATAAATAAATAACTATTTTGTGTCTAACGACTTTGTGTTGTTTTAATCCAATATATCAGATCACTTATAATAAATCAGAAGTGGGATAAAGTGACCATGAGTAATTATGAGAAAATGAAAATAGAAGAGTTACGAAATGTGCTTACGGAAAAGGGTGTGGCATGTAATGGTACTAAAAAAGATTTAATTGCAAAACTGCGAAGCATAAACGCGAGTGAAGGTTTGCATGATGCATCTGATCTATCGATTGAACACGATATTGAAGAAACTGTGCCTACAATGATCGAAACAAATGAAAATAGTGAGGTGCGTGCTCAAATTGTTCGAGAAAATGATAAGTTACGTGATCAAATTGAATTATTACGAGAACATTCAAGATTGGTACAACAGTTAAAACAATTGGAGAGTGTTGCAGGAATTGAAAAATCATCAGCTATGGAATTTTCCAATAGGAGAGATTTAGAAATGCTATCCAAATCATTAAATATATTCAATGGAACGGGAAATTTCAATATTTGGAAAGCACAAATAGAAGCATTGCAAAAAACATATTCTCTGCCAGAAACGGAACTAAAAATTTTGGTAGTTAAAAAATTAGAGGGAAAAGCGGAGTTGTTTTACCACTCGAAATCAGAACATGTCGACATGAATTATTTAGACTTGTTAGCTGAAATGGAAAAAGTTTTTAATGTAAGACCAAATCGTGAAGCATTGAAAACAGAATTAAAAAATAGAAAATGGAGATTGAATGAAGACTTTGTGTCATATTACCAGGAAAAGCTTATTTTGAGTAATAAATTAAATTGTAGCGAGGAGGATACGATTGATGAGCTCATCGAAGGATTAAATAATGTGCATTTGCAGGTTCAAGCAAGACTGCAGTGTTTTAATACGAAAGAAGATATGTTGGTCTCGTTTTCGCGACTAACCGAAAAGGACAGATTCTTGGGAATTAACAACAATAAACCATTGGTGGAAAATAATCATCATAAAAAACAGCAAAGGCAGTATATATCAAATAATCAGTTACCGGTTAATATTAAACGGTGTTATAATTGTTCTGAAAAAGGACACTATTCATCAGAATGCCCCAAACCAAAAAGACAACATGGTTCCTGTTACGGATGTGGTAGTACTAAACACCAGATACACAATTGTCCAGAGAAAAAGGTAACAGAAAGACCAGGTAACGATAAAACATATTATTGTGATTACGTATTAAATAGTAAAATAGATAACGCTTGTGTGGAAATACTTTTAAGTTTTGAAAACGAAAATGTAATGAAATTAAATAAATTTATTAGTTTAGTTGATACTGGTAGTCCTATTAGTATCATTAAAGTGAGTTTGGTTCCAAGAAATTTAATACAAAACATTGAAAATTTAAATTTTTTCGGTATAAACAATAGTAGATTAGATATTATTGGACAAATAAATTGTCACATAATTTTAGATGAAATGATTTTTAAAAATAAATTTTATGTGGTACCAGACTCTACAATGAAAGTTAACGTTTTATTAGGAAGAGATTTTTTAACTAAATCAAATGCAAAATTTTCATTAAATAATAAAGAAATTAAGTTGCAAGAAAGTGATTCTTTTGAGCAAGATATTTTAAGTATATTTTTGGAAGATCATTTAAATCAAAACGAAGTTAGTTTACAAAATTGTCAATTAAATATTAATGAAAATATTAGTCATAATGTGAAAATAGAATTGTACGATTTATTCAATGAAAAGTATGCTCAGGCACAAAAACCTGATAAACCAGCATTAGATTACGAAATGGAGATTGTATTAGAAAACGAACAATATTTTCGTACAAATCCGAGACGAATATCTTTTGTAGAAAAGGAGCATCTTAAACAAATTTTGGATGACTTGCTCGATCAAGGTATTATTCAAATTAGTGATTCCCCTTATTGTTCAGCGATAGTATTAGTAACAAAGAAAAAGAAAAATCAGTATCGTTTATGTATTGACTATCGTGTTTTAAATAAATTGACTGTTAGGGATAATTTTCCTTTACCAGTGATTGAGGACTTAATTATTCAGTTATCAAATAAAAAATATTTTAGCTGTTTGGATCTTAAAAACGGTTTCCATCATATTCGAGTCGCTAATAAATCTATTAAATATACTAGTTTTGTGACACCATTAGGACAATACGAATACTTAAAAATGCCGTTTGGACTTAAAAACGGACCATGTATTTTTCAAAAGTTTGTAACAAGGATTTTTCACGATTTAATAAAAGAAAAAAAAATAATTATTTATATAGACGATTTGCTGATCGCGACATTCACAGTTAAGGAACATTTAGATATTTTGTCAAAAGTATTTGAATTGTTATCTGTAAATTTATTAGAGTTACAATTAGATAAATGCATATTCCTGAAAGAGGAAATCGATTATTTAGGGTATACTGTAGGTGCTTATGGTATTAAACCCAATGATGTTAATATTAAAGCAATCAGTGAATATCCTCAACCCTTAAGTATAAAAGAAGTTCAGAGATTCTTGGGAATGTGTTCATACTTTCGGAAATTTATTTATAATTTTTGCTTCATAGCACAACCTTTACAAGATTTATTAAAATCGGGTACAAACTTTGAGTTTAACGGAAAACATATAGAATCATTTGAAATTTTAAAGCAGAAACTGGTTGAGCGACCAGTATTAGCTATTTTTAATCCTACCAATGACATTGAATTGCATTGTGATGCAAGCTCAATTGGGTTCGGTGCAATCCTATTACAAAAACAAGTAGACAAAAAGTTTCACCCAATATTTTATTTCTCCAAACGTACTACTCCGATTGAATCAAAATACCACTCTTACGAATTGGAAATGTTGTCAATAATCTATGCTTTGAGACGATTTAGAACTTACCTACACGGTAGAACATTCAAAATTGTAACAGATTGCAATGCTATTACATTAACAATAAATAAACAATTAATTAACCCTCGTATTGCCCGTTGGGTTTTAGAATTGCAGGACTTTGATTATTCAATAGAACATCGAGGAAATAAAAGAATGCAACACGTAGATGCATTAAGTAGAGCAGAGATGATATTGATGATACATGAAGTTCCATTTGAGCATAATTTGGCAGTTCTACAGAGTTTAGATCCTAAGTTAGAGAATTTACGAAAAGAATTAGAAACACAGGAAAGTACGGTTTATGAATTAAGAGACGGATTAATTTATAAAAAAATTGATAAAAATAAAATAAGGTTTTATGTTCCAGAAGAAATGGAAATACAAGTTATTAGAAACTCTCATGAAACAATTGGTCATTTGGGAGTAGAAAAAACTACAGAAGTTTTGAGAAGAAATTATTGGTTTCCAAATCTTACAGAAAAAGTTCGAAATTATATTAAAACTTGTATCAAATGTATTGTATTTAATGTTCCTACTGGGAAAGTTGAAGGATACTTAAATAATATTCCAAAGGGAAACAAACCATTCCAGATTGTTCATGCCGACTTTTATGGTCCATTGGAACAACCACCGAAAACTAAGAAAAAATATATTCTAGTTATTATTGACGGATTTTCAAAATTTGTGAAGTTGTACGCAACTTCTTCTACATCCACAAAATGCGTAACAGATTGTTTAAAAAATTATTTTAGGGAGTATAGTCGTCCAAATAAGTTGATTACAGATCGTGGTAGTGCTTTTACTTCTAAAGATTTCTCAGATTTCATGCAAGAAAATCTCATTGAACATATTAAGGTAGCGGCTGCGTCCCCAAAATCGAATGGACAAGTAGAGCGAGTCAATCGAATGTTGACTCCTATGATTTCTAAACTGGTTGATAAAACAAATAAAATTTATTGGGATCAAGTATTGGGACAGATAGAATTTGCTATTAATAATACAATTTCGAAATCTACAAAATATTGTCCCAGTATGTTGTTATATGGTGTTTTGCAAAAAGGAGTGGTTAATGATAAAATTCAATATTATCTAGAGAATTTTGTTGAGCTTAACGATGAAGATACAGAATTAGAAGAAATTCGAAATGTCGCATCACACAATATTGTTAACAATCAGCGTTATAATAAATCCTATTTTGATAAAACTAAAAAAGATCCCTACATGTATCAAGTTGGTCAGTTAGTTTGTGTGAAAAATGTAGACACAACAATTGGAATAAATAAAAAATTAATACCCAAGTATAGAGGGCCATATATAGTAAAAAAGATTTTAGGAAATGATAGATATTTAATTGGAGATGTAGATGGGCTTAGGTTAACTCAAAAAAATTTTGAAGGAATTTATGATGTTAGTCGAATGAAACTTTTTAAGGAATAATAATTTAAATAATACTTGTTTCAATGAATTAATTTATTTTTGTAAAATTTAGAAATATGAAAAAAAAATTTATTTTATTGTTCACCAAAATTATTAAATTCAATTACAATGGAATTTATAATATGCAAACGAATTTTTGAATATTATTTTAAATATTGAATAACATTGTTATTATATATTAGATAACATTATATTAATGAAATTATTTAATTTAATTTAATTGATAATCGAGGCCGATTATATTGTAGGATGGCCGAATTGTAAGGGTTTCGCACGCAATCCATATTTAACGAAAGAAAGCAACAGATAAGGATCCACCTTAAAAAAATATAAAACGAAAAAGTAGTGTTGTTGATTGAAATTTATTATTGTATTGTATTGCTAGCAGCATTGACTGCCTATTGTTACGTTTAAATTAAATAAATAAATAACTATTTTGTGTCTAACGACTTTGTGTTGTTTTAATCCAATATATCAGATCACTTATAATTCAAAGTTAATTCAGCAATTGAATTTCTTCAAAATGTCCAGGCTTACTGTAGAACGTAGTAGGTATGCAAATACATACTACCGAATAATTTAAATCTAAGCTAAACAAAATTTTCTATCATTTTTCGTAATTATCTTTCCTAATAAAACACAAACGTATCCAATAACGTCAAATCTACACCGTCGAACATATTTATACTTTCTCTTACTACCTCTATACAAACACAAAAAATATCCTAAAACAACAATTACACTAGCTGGTAGAAAAGCTACGACTCATATTTCTCTTATTTGTGTAATCTCAATGTAAATTTTCATTTGTTAATCTCTATAATCCCTTTTTTTATTGTATTCGTTTAATCTTCGATTGCACCAAGCGAGGGAGTGTTGTGGCGAATATTTGGTTCTCAAATTGGGCCAAGATATTCAATTAGAGTCATGACAAATATTTCAAAATTTTGCGCAGAAATTTCATAATCATAAAGGTCTCCCAGCCGCATGTTTGCGCAACAAAAACTATCTGATAAATTTTAAATTTGTTTTCTTTTGGTATGATTTCCCATAACTGTGCATCATTTCTATTAAAAAGTTAAAAGCTTAAAGGTTTTTCTTTATCAGCACTATATTTGTATTGAAAACATGTTACCATTCACAAAATCAAAACAATGACTGTTAAGGTAAAATTCAAATCATTTGAGTACATTCATATACATTTGCTCAAAATTTGCTAGGGATCCCTCAAAACCTGGTTGTATAAAAACAGTAAAATGGTTGCTGTTAAGAGGATTTCAAGTTGCTTTGGGTTGGTTCTTAAAATATCTGAGAATAAATCATAATGGAAATTTGTGACACTAAAAAACAGTACAAGCCCGGCTTAACATGAAATTCTCCTTTGGTAATTGTCAATAGAAAAAAAACACCAGAGAACCTTTAATATGCTATTCCTTAACATTGATATTTTCCATTACAAACTTTCATACACGTTTCACGTTAAATTTAATCCAAAAATTAAGTTCATCACGAACAACAAACTTTTCCCATTTCTTTACATTATTTCACTTTCATTATTCAACACAATTACCAATTATCAGTAATAAACACAAAAAATTTTCCAAAATAATTAATGAAATTACAAACAAAAAATTTCATTTCCTCTTTATCATTAAAAAAAAATTATCAAAACTTTTATTTTCACTTAATTTAAAATTTTTTGATCTTTTTAAAAAATTAAATTTTTATTCCTTTTATTATATAAAATCAAAAATCCCAACTAACCATTTTTGATAAATATTAATTAATTTTTCTATTTATTTTAAATTGGAAAGAAAAACCGATATCTACTTAATAGAAAATTAGTTTAACGCGAAAATTTTTGTTTAATACTTAAGAAAATTTTCTTATGATCTTAGGAAAAATTTTCTCCTCACAAACTCTTTTGATGAACTAACTGAACTTTATAAAATTTTAAATTCTTAATTTTTACTAATTTTTTTTTTCTTTTTTATTAGAATAAAAATAAAAAGAAGCTAAACTAACTAAGATAAGTTTTACTTGTTTACACAAATACTACAAAAATTTTATAGTAAAAATGTTCTTTAATTTTTAATGAAAATATTATAACTATTTTCAGTGTAATATAAGGTGGAATACTTTATGTTGAATATGAAAGGTCGGATGTATTCTTTTTATAAAGTCTAAGAAGCAAACTTTTGCTTAAATATTGAAGTCAAAGATTACAGTATTTGTTAGACTGTCGTACTCGACCTGTGAAAATCTATTGTACGCCACCTGTTTACTGGTGATAGCCCTATTAAAGTTCCTTTGGTTACAGAAACCTGTCTATTTTGGGAACTGATGCAGACATGATGATACATGCTCTTATGAGTGTCACCAGCTTAAAGAAGATTTGACGGATTATACTTTCCACCAAATTTTTTAATGAGTTTACTGTTTCCTCTGGGAACGTATTGCTTTCTTTTGATTGAAGCTCCTAATTAATTTATTAGACTGCATGAAGCCCCTGGCATTATAAACTGTTACTTAGGTAACATTACCAAACTTATGTAGATTACCTACGAAGTCTTCAACTATTTAGTATGCGTTGGTGTATACGCCAAATGCTTAAACGGTTTCTTAATTGTCCAACAAGTTTATCTCATGTTCATATTCTGTCTCAAGCTAATTTCTGTATATTTGACGCAATTACATGGCAAACATTAGCGTGAGTTACAGCAGGTTTCTTGCGCTTGTATTATTGATTATTTGGTAGACATACATTATATCCATGCCATTTTGTCATATAACAACAAGTAAAGTCTTTGATTGTAGATTTATTGGCATTTTCTGTAAAACATTTTTATATTGTGAGAGCAAACATTCTTATTGTTTCGCCTTCTATTGGGGACGTGATGATGTTGGCGGTAAGTTCCTTTAAGACCAAACCTTCTTTTAAGACCAAACCTTACTCTTTCATATATTTTTACATTCATAGATCGGATTGTTCACTTACGTCAAAGTCAGGAGTTGGCTGGCATGATCAGTGTGATTTTACACTCTTTATTTCATTGATTCATGTCAATATTTATCTCATTGATTTAAACAATTTAAAATATTTTCGGTTGTAATACCACGAGTCATTGAAATTTTTTCGAAAATTTTTTGATTTTATGAATAAAATTATTTAGCAACACTGCGAATCAAAGCGCACAATAAACCATGAGTCCAAACGACGAGTGGTTTAAGTAGTGGTTTGATTGAGCAGTGTTGCTTAAAAATAATTTAATGAGTAAAATTGAAAAATTTTAGACAAAAATTTCAATGAAGAGTGGTATTCAAAGAGATAATTTTTTTAAATTATAATTTTGTTTAAAAGATAATAATTATTAGTTTCTAAATAAAGTTTTTTCTACTAATTATTCAGCTTATAAAATATTATGTAAAATTGCAAATTATAAAAATGTCCGTTTTCATTCATAAATGATTGCATGTTTATGTTTATTTGTCAAAAATAAATTCAAAAATAACATCTTCATCCAAAATAAAAAAAATGCTTTATGTACCTATGTGCGTTTTTTGTTTCGTTACGTTCTAATAAATATCCGAAACACAATAGAACACAAGAGTTAAAAACTCAACTAATATAATAGAAAACTTGCCTATGGCCTCGCATATTGTAAATCCGCCACTGACCACTTGGGTTTCAAAGTCCCTACCTCACCGACTTCCTAATCAACATCAGGTTTACTAGCCTATAGTTAAAAAATTTTCACAAAAATATGAAGATGACATTAAAGTTGCGCGTATTACTTTTATCTTTTTTTTTCTAAACACAAAGTTTAACCCATTGAATAGATCAACCCTAACTTTTTAAAAACTCCACTCTCACTGACTTTTTTAAAAAGTCGTAACTTATCCTTCTGACATCACTAACTTCCATAACTTTGGGTTTCTAGTAGTTGAAGAAACTTTCACCGGTCTGTCCAGAAGTGCTTCCATTATCACCAGAACCGTACTCATTTACACTTTTGGTATAGGTTTCCAATTGACAATGAATTCCGTTGAAACTGTCCGCAATTTCTTGGCCCACGATAGTCAACTTTCGCGCCATAATAAGTTTTTTTTTCCTCTAAGAGGGAAGCATAGTCTATTTAGGTTGTACTGCATTCTTTTTCTAATAGCTGGCATATTAACATATTGCAATAAAATTACAATATACTTGAAAACTACAGAAATTAAAACATAAGGTATATTGATCTCTGCTGATCTAATACAGCTTACCATAATAAACCAGACATGATCATTACGGAAATTAATATCAATATAGCCTTATGACGGCTCGATGCATCTCCGTTCAGAATATTACAACACAACTTTAATGGTTTCGGAGAGTAAATTGAAATCACGCATTTTATGGAAAAGGACAGTATTCCAGTAGCAATCTATACAAGAACACTAAACTCAATACAAAATAAATATCAATTCAAATATCTACACATTCATCCATAAGGTTCGTGATAAAAAAATTGTATCGACCGGCCTTACTTCAGTTCATACTCTATATTGAGAATCAAAATCAAATCCAAAAACAACAAGGGCAACAAGTCAATCAACAAATTTGTCAAAATTTTCTCATATAGTACTAAGCATTTAAACATTTTTGTGCTATACATTTCATATATAAAAATTGTATGCTCATTAAATTACAAGTTGATTGATATGTTGCGTCATTCAAGTTTTAATGCATGTTTCTTAGTCTGAATACACCAAAAAATTATTTTCATTTTTCGTACTTGTAACAATTACGGTTGTTCATTATTTATTTTTTGGTTTTCGTGTTGATTGGTTTTCGGTTGATTTTTTTTGTAGTTTGATAATTTTGTAATCATATGATGGAACTGTTGTATTGAGCGGAAGTGACTAAGGTATATAAAAAAGAAACAAAAGATAGAAAATTTTAGCTATAAATAATCGATCGAGCATTTTGTAAAATTCAATCAAACCATAGAAGTTCTACCAGCAGATATTGTGCTGCAATTAGATTTAATGAATATTGTTTAACTACAATCAAAAAAATAAAAGACACTTTTAAAAAACTTTTATAAATATACAACACACAAAATTTTTTGATAAAACTACAACTTTTTTCCTTCAAACCAAAAATAATTTGTAAATCAAATAAATTTTTGGTTTTATCAAATAATTTTTTTTGTAATCCACAATATTTTTGATAAACTTACAAAAAAAATTGTGAGTTGTATATTTATAAAAAATTTGTAAAATTTACTTAGTTTCTTTTTTGAGTGTAATTAAGTGTTCAAATAAAATTTGTAAGATTAAACTATCTTAGTTAAACTATCTAGTTAAATTTTCGTGGCATTTAAATAATATTTTTACGCCAATCGATGAAATTTGTATAAAACAGTCAACAAACAAAACATAAAACAAAATTGTGATTTTGACAGTAAACTTAACTATATTATTCTTTTCAGATTCACAATATTGTGTTGAGCTCTCACCAAATTGGTGTTACATAATACGAAATTCACAATATTGTGTGAATTTACAATATTGTGATGACATTTATGTGTTCGGGAATAGGGCCTAGACTTCGATCTTGGTTAAGGATTTTGATATGGTTTTCGGCAAAAAACTTTTATGAAGACCTGGTTTTTAGTTTTGGTCAGCGATGTAGATCAAACATAACTCTTTGTTAAAATACAAGTATTTTTTATCTCTGTTTGGACATTTATTACATAACTAACACGAAACATCAATACGTTGCCGGAAAATTATAACAGATCATAAATTAACATAATTTAGTGAAAAGCTGATACAATCAGCAAACTACTCAAAAACCTCTCCATTTAGCATTTCGAGAAAATATTACAAAACCACAAATTCATATTTCTTTCCAAATTCCAAAAAAATTGTAAAAAGTAAAAAAATCAAACTTTTTTCAAACAAAATTCTAAAAATATTGCAAAAATTATTACAAAATCAAAGATTAAATTTTTTTTCAAAAATTCTAAATATATTGCAAAATATAAAACAAAATCAAAAATTGAACTTTTTTCCAAAATTCCAAAAATATTCCAAAAATTAAAATAAAATCAAACATTTAAACTTTTTCTAAATTCTAATAATATTCCAAACATTCTTAAAAATTCAAAACTTCAATCTTTTTCCAAAATTCTAAAATTTTAAAAATATTGCAAAAATTATAACAGTATCATTATAACAGTAAAAATTGAAATTTTTTCAAAATTTTAAAAATTATAATAAATTTAAAATTTTTCAAAATTCTAAAAATATTCCAAAACCTCTTACAAAATCAAAAATTGAAACTTTTCCCGAAATTCTAAAAACATATATACAAAAAATTCCAAAATTCTATTTTTTTCAAAATTCTAAAAATATTGCAAAACTTATAACAAAATCAAATATTAAAACTTATTCCAAAAATTCTAAAAATTATTACAAAATCAGAAATGCAAACTTTTTTTAAAATTTAAAAAATATTTCAAAATCTATAACAAACTCAAAAATTTCCATGTTCTATTACATTTAGGTAATATTCCAAGAATTAGAATAAAATCAAATATTTAAACTTTTTCTAAATTCTAATAATATTCCAAAAGTTCTTAAAAATTCAAACTTTCTCCAAAATTCTAAAAATATTGCAAAAATTATAACAGTCTTAAAAATTGAAACTTTTTTCAAAATTCCAAAACTTATAATAAAATCAATAATTTAAAATTTTTTAAAATTTTAAAAATATTCCAAAAATTCTTACAAAATCAAAAATTGAAACTTTTATGAAAATTCTAAAAATATATGATATTCAAAAATTCTATTTTTTTTTCAAAATTCTAAAAATGTTGCAAAAATTATAACAAAACCAAAAATTAAAACTTTTTTCAAAATTCTAAAAATATTGCAAAAATTATTACAAAATCAAAAATACAAACTTTTTTCAAAATTCAAAAACTATAAAAAATTCAACAATTTCCCTGTCCAATTACATTTACCTCATAAAAACAACTAAATTTTTTTTTTCCAAAATATTGACTAAAAATAAATGAAATCATTCTTTTGACACACTTAACATAATTTTTTGACAAACTTATAATGCCATAATTCTCTATAATAATAATAAAATTTCATGTCATACAAATAATTAATTTTATTTTTTTCCAAAAAATTGGGTAAAATAATAAATGAAAATCTTTCTTTTGACAACATTTTTTTGACAAACTTCTAATGCAATAATCTAGTTTTTGATCTCAAATACCAATCTCGACCATCATGATTTCTCCACATTCTTTGTTCCTACTCATTATCACTGAAATATTTTTAGAATTTTGGAAAAAGTTTAAATTTTTAAGAATTTTTGAAATATTATTAGAATATAGAAAAAATTTAAATATTTGATTTTATTCTAATATATGGAATATTTTTAAAATTTTGAAAAAAAAATAGAATTTTTGAATTTTATATATATTTTTAGAATTTTGAAAAAAGTTTCAATTTTTGATTTTGTAAGAATTTTTGGAATATTTTTCGAATTTTGAAAGATTTTAAATTTTTGATTTTATTATAATTTTGATAATTTTGGAAAAAGTTTCAATTTTCGAAATTGTTATAATTTTTGCAATATTTTTAGAATTTTTTTGAAAAAAGTTTGAATTTTTTATTTTATTTTATTTTAACAATATTTTTGGAATTTTGAAAGAAATATGAATTTGTGATTTTGAAATATTTTCTCGAAACGTTAAATGGAGAGGTTTTTGAGTAGTTTGCTGATTGTGTAATCTTTTCACTAAATTATGTTAATATATGATTTGTTATAATTTTCCGACAACGTATTAAGGTTCGTGTTAGTTTTGTAATACATATCTAAACAGAGTTAAAAAATACCTGTACTTTAACAAAAACTTATGTTTGATATACATCGCTTCTCAAAACTAAAAACCATGTTTTCATAAAAGTTTTTTGCGAAAACTATATCAAAATCCTTAACCCAGACCGAATTCTTGATATCTCAGAGCTTGAGATTTCAGCCCTCCATATATTTATTTTATGGCTTCAAGCGATGATATTGAAGAGGATGTCCTATTAAATGATTTTGTTATAAATGATTATTATATTTTTGATCGTCATGCTGTTTGATCTTTCGATTATGTTCATATTTGGTGTGATATTATGTACTTTAATGCATTGCATTTTACAAAACGTCAATGGATGGTTGCTATAGATTTTTGGATTAATGATTTTTGAAATGCAATTTGTGTTAGCCTACAATCAACATTTTTCCACACGACTGGTTTGGAAACACATTAGAGTAAGCTTTTTGATTTGATTTTTTCATGTTATTTAGATTTTTAAATTTTATATATTCAACAGTGATTTATTTTCTTGTTAATGTAAAGTTTTATTTAAAATTTATATGAGATATCCCAAACCAGGATACGATGGTACAGGTTATGTATTTTATTTCATTTATTTTTCAATCACATATTCATTATAAAACTTCAATGTTACAATATGATGCTAACGTCACCCACCTGGTAACCTACAACGAATTCTACATCGATGGCGTGGGTGGCAATAACGATCACCATTCAATATATCACTTTGTGCATCACTTCTTAATAGTTTCATGTAAGAAACAAAAATAGCATTATCATCAGCTCATATCTGAATAACAATATCCAAGTGCAAGCCCGAACGAAGAGTGTATATTAATCTATCGAAAGCAGATTGGGATTGTTTTTGTAAGTAAATTGAAGAAAAACGGCATACTAAACCGTAGTCAAAAACCGGGACCGACGATATTTCAACGAAGAAGAGCAAGAAATGCGCCAAAGCCAACAGAAAGGAGTTCAAAATACACCCCAAAGAATAGGGTACAGCATACACAAAGTATACCAGATAACTCCAAAATGTTTATAATATATATTTAAATTAAGTACACGACGATGTCCAGACCTGTCGGACCAGATGCTTTGTCAGAGTTTGTTAGATGACCTTTACAGAAATCACTTTAACGTCACCAATTGCTAAACTGGTGGAGTCACTTCTGCTTCGAACACTGCAGAAATATCTAATTCGATACAGCCCAACAAGTACTCTTTACCTAATCTATCTGATCTGTTAGATAAGGAACGATATGAATCAAAATAGACTGACTTATCGGCAGTTCGATCTGGATGTACCACAAGTATGAGTACTATCTGCTGTGTTTCTAGATGCACCACAAGTATGAGTACTATCTATATGTGAAGCTTGCCTCAACCGCTCCGGGGTCAATCTGTGTAAGTGTCGAAAAACTTTTGGCCCAAACCAGAAAGCCGTTTTCTCAACCTCCACGTCATTGTAGTTGTGACAATAGTCGTAGAAAAAGACACCCAGCCTGCTCGTTTGTGTCCAGTAATGACACCCACCACCATGTTGTTATTTCTGTCATTTATCAGTTGAGCAGACCTAGAGCAATCAAATCTGCCTGGTAGCATAGTTCATATCTGCCAAACTATCCATGCTTGATGAAATAATGCAGAATATGCCTTCCTAAGTTTGTTGACCTTTAGGTTAGAGCCCGATAGTTTGGAGCTACTTTCAACGTGGTGACTGGTGAGGTTTGACTCTGGAGCTATAATTTCAATCTCGTTGTTCGTAAAGACTCCGATATCTTTTACAGATATTCCATTATACTTAAAAAAAATCTGCGTCCACTTCTATAACTACATGTTCAGAATGGAAGACACTGAAGTGGAACTGGCACCTTTTTTTTAATGACCGGATGAAAAAATCTACTTCCAGCGTCTGAGTTGTGCTTCGAATTTTGAAGTAGTTTTTATTTTTGTTGCATTTTCTTGTAAGAGGTAAAACGTTATCTTTTATTTTATATTTATTTTATCCATTGACACATTTCATATTTTATTATGTGATAGGATTTATTGTTTATTTATCCATTTAAAAAAACATAAAAAAATCAAAATAAATCAACACCTTAGAACGCATGTTGTTGTGGAACCTAATCCTCTAATGTTTTTAATGAGTTGTTGTTATAAATGCTGTAATTACAACTACACAGCACATTTTATTTAAAACAACTCCTTTGAATCACGTTAGGTAGCTACAACTAGACAAAAATCCCTCATATAACAGAAGGTACAATTATTTACAAATATTTATTGCGTTTCAGAACAATACAATTTTATTTGAAGCTTTGTAAACTTGCTACCACTACACGAAACACCAAACGGGGAGAGCATAAAAAATGCCCCATAAAAGCTGCACAGGTTTATATGATTCCAAATCTATCCACGATTGCTTTTAAGAGGTGGAAAAAATTCTGTCAATACGAATAATGTTTTACTAAAGCATGGCGCAAAAGTTAACAAACGTTTTGATGATTCTGTGGCAAGATGTTGTAACATCACTTTTAACGATTCTATCGTATTTTACGCTAATCGGTATGTTGTAACACAAAACGACTGTCGATTATCGTATTTACGACAGTCGTTTTGTGTTACAGCATACCGATTAGCGTAAAATACGATAGAATCGTCAAAAGTGATGTTACAAAATCTTGCCACTGGTTCCGTTCAATATTGCCTAACATCTAAACCATCTAAATGAAAGCCAAAACGTGCAAGAAAGAAAATTTCCAATGAAATGTCATTGGAAATGTTATTTCTAAATGACTAGACTAAAAAAATCATTAGGAACTTTTTATCTCCCTCGAACACTGTGATCAATTATGATGAACTTCAATCTCACTGACAATGAATGTACTTCAAAAAAAATATAAAACAAAAATTTGCAAAAATTTGCATATTTCAATTTCAAGCACTTGTTTTTTTCTTTTAATATTTTCAAGAAAAGAAAATAAAATAAACAAAATAATAATTATAATAATTACATTAAAGAAATAAACAAAAAGTTTATTTAATTTTACAAGTTCTTAATTCTTTTGTCATTTTTGATTATAGTTTTTCTCTTCTTTTCGTCAAAAATTGATCTTTTGTCTTTAGGAAAAAATTTTATAGTTGTTTTCCGACCAAACTTATTTTACATATTTTCATCTTATTTTCAAAAAAAGGTTTTTCTTTATTTAAAATTTGTTTTTTCTCGTTTTGTAAAAATATATAATTTTTGTACATAATTATATTTATTTTTGTAAATTGAATAAAACGAATATACAGAGGATTAGAAAGAAAATTAAATGAATTAATATAGTTAGGATTAACTATATAAACAGTATGAGTGGGATTTTGGCAAAAAAATCTTTGCTAATTAATAACATGGGTAAGCTGAAATATTTTAAAATTAAATTAATCAATAACATTGTATTATTTATAAAAAAAATAATAAAATTGTTCTATTTAGTTTCAAATTAGAATTAATCAATTTTAAATTTATAACTCAATTAAAATCACACACCCACTTATAATCACATTCATATGGAACAGTTAAAATAACACGGAAGTATGTGAACTGTATAACATTAATAAATCAAATTATAATAAAAAAATTGACAACTATTGTATGAAATCAATGATAAATTATTTATAATGCCGACTTTGAAATATTCAATTCACAATAACAAAAATTAATTTTGATCTACATATTTTAAATTTTGGAATAAAACATTTACATTTAATAAGTTGTATTATTGTTACTCATAATATGTTTATTAACGTTAATTGACGTTAAATAATTTTGCTGTGTTATATCTGCTATATGTGCAAATAAATTTAATGTTTCTCTGATCTGGAAATTCAGAATTTCCTTTCGAATTCTAGGAAACTTTATATTATATAATTATGACTTAGATTAAACATTTATTTAGTTTTAACTTAACGCAAGAATTAATATAACGCCATTTCGGCTGAACTTCAAAATATTTAAGTGTTCTATAGTCTGGAAAAACTTTTTATCACCATCCAATTTTAAAGCTTTGAAAAGGTTTGTTGGCATTCATTCTAGTGAAAACTTTGACATCGTCAATCTGCCAACAGCTCAACAAACGAATAACACAAATGAATTCATAAACCGGAAATCCACACTCTACTACGCAACGTTAGGCATCTTATGCACTACATAAAATTCAGTTTGATTGCATTTAAGGATATTGATTTCATTTAGGTTGATCTAATTTAAGGGCATTTATTGAATAGTATTTCATTATGCTTCCATTTAAAAACATTCTCAGAACTTTGAAAGAATTTTTGGCAATGCTCAACGAATATAAGAACATCTGCAAGAACATAGGCACAATTTTATAAAATCCTCCTCTTTGTTGTTATTGCTTCCGTAAAAATCATTCTCGGAAAGTATTGACGTATTAGAAGTTATTGAAGATTTAAACCTACAGGTCTCCCGAGCCCTACCATTTTGTCCAATTTTAAAATGAATCCAGCTCGTCCATTTTCAAGTTAACCTGGATCATATACAAAAGATTTAAAAACATCCTATACGTTTTTTTAAACAAAAATTTCAATGGTGATGAAGTAAAAAAATATTATAATCGAATCCAAAGGAGTGCAATGAAAAAACTAATAATTTTACTCATTCGAGTAAGAACGATACGATAATTTTTTTTTTTTTAAATAAAAAGTGTTGTGTTATAGGGTTTACAATATGCGTCAAAACAACACAAAAATACCTTTTAAGACCTAGGTCCCACAACAACTTGCGTTCTAAGGTGTTTATGAACGCTTTTTTTAAACTTCTGCGGATTGAAACCACCTGAAACTATGGATTCCGGCAAACTATTCCATTTGAATGCCATTACATTCAGCTATTAGTTCACCATACATACTGAATAAAATATCTTTGGTGAACTTGGTCTTTGATCTGGAAACAATCAACAGCTGTGTTTTGGTAGAGTTGAAATTGACCAGGTTCTGGTCACCCCAATCGGTGACTTTTTTTAGGTCTTTATTCACGTTTATGGCAGGATCTCTCCGGGCGGGATTAATTCATTCATGCATTTTACCTTTTGAAGGAAGGGGCTCGAACTACTTGTGCAGAGGAGTACAATCATCTGCAAAACTATTTACTGGGTTGCTGGTGATTTTCAACATTTCGTTGATATGAATGAAAAATAGGGTTGGGGACAGTACTGAGCCTTGAGGTACACCAGCGTTAATTAGTTTAGACTCAGACGAAAATCCGTCTAAGGAGACCAAAATGTATAGGTTGGATAGAAAATTTTGAATCAGCTTCACAACATTGGGATGGAAACCATACGCAACGAGCTTCTTGATCAAGTTGGCATGCCAGACTCGATCGAATACTTTGAAGATATCTAAAGCGATAACGTATGTTTCACCACCTTTATCAAGTTTGCTGTTCTAACAATGCGCTACATAGTTTAATAGATCGGTAGTTGATCTTTTGTTTCGAAAACCGTATTGGCTGTCGGTTATTATGATTTACTTCCAGAAATTTTGAAATGTGTGTATTAATATAATGCTCATAGACTTTGGATAGGACCGATAGTAATGCTATTGGCCTATAGTTTGAGATATCGGATTTTGGTCCCTTTTTGGGGATGAGCTGGACATTTGCCAACTTCCAGCACGAGGGAAATATACCAGATTTGTAGGATTGGATTTGTATAATATCTTAGTCAAAGTTGATGCAAGTTCTTTAGAAAAGTTTTTCAAAATAATGGGTGGAATGTTGTCCATTCCTGAGGCTTTGTTCATGTTTAACCCCTTTAAAAGTGAAGCGACTATTTTGGGTTTGAAGTGGAGTTCATTCATATTAACTCTTGAAGACTGGATTTGGGGTATTTCTTTAGGAGTTTCCAAAACAGTGGAATTCAGAGCAAAGCGTTCAGGCAACAAGTTCGTTCAAATAAAAAAAAATTTAACTTATGAATAGTATTTTAAAGAGTTGAAAGAATACTTAAATAAAATAAAGTTGTAAACTCTGCTTTATATGTCAAATATGTTTAGATAACAAGGTTTTCCAATTTATGTTTTTTAAACAAATTGGGTAACAAACCATAATCAACCTTTTGACACACCAAACGATTTTTTTCATACACTTAAATTTAAGCATCAAGCTTCTGGTCTTGTATACGGATGCCAACCATCAATGTGATTCTACATTCAGACTTATTAGTCTAAATAAAAGCTTTTAAAGCATAAAGGTATCCACACATTTTTTGATAAACTTAATGATCTTTCTTAATGATTGATACGCTTCCAATACAGTTATCGAATATATGGTCCTTTTCGCTCTCTGCATTAACAAAACATTAAAACAAAAAACCCCGCTTGACAAGCCTAATTGACAAGCCTACTAATACCAATACTTCTTTCAAACTGCAATGACAACCATCAAATCCAAATAAAATGCTTTTAAACATATCTAGTGCTCGGTCGAGCAAATGTGATAAATAAAATCATGATTTTTCTGTCAGTTGGATAGTACTAAACGCACTCATATACATAAAAAATCAAATAATTTTTTTATTTTAAATATAAAACTTTTTTGGTTTTAGCTGTCAATAAATAGTACATTTTGCTACAAGAAATGAAAACGCTGCTCTTTCGTGATTGAACATTTGTTCACAAGAAACTTCTTAAATTTTTAAAAGTAGTCTTCTGGAAGATCCTTTCAACATTTCATCAAATACTGTATTCAATTTACAGGTATTTTAAATTTCACAAAATCCAGTGTTCTATTTTCAGATCTCAGCAATTTTCTTAAAATATGATGCTCAATGATCAATGCAATGTGTCTTGAATTGAGTTACGACAACTAATTGATAAATCTTTTGTAGAGTTAATTTCAGCTTTCGTTTGTCATATCAAAGGTTGATAACTCTAAATTTCATATATTTTTTGAACAATAAAATTACATTCAAAACACAGAAACACAGATTAAATATATTAAAGTATAATTAGCAAATACTTTAATTTTTAAACAATTTTCAGTTAATCAAACAATTTTTTAAGGAGTACAATATAACAATGTAACTTAGCTATTAATTACAAAAAAGTTAAAGCCTTTTTCATAAACGAAAAATTAGAATTTCGCCACAGCGTAAGCGTCGGGTAAGACAATTTCACGAACGTAAAATATTTTTTATCTATAGTAAATGCAATTTTTTTCTATGATAGTAAATATATAAATGATATTTACTATAAATTATGAAATTAGGAATAGTCCGGTCAATAAAGAGTGGAAATAAAAAAGTTTCTTTTAGGAAGATGAATCAAAAAAATTTTTTTAATTAGCTTCTATGAGTCCCCTAGGTCATTCGTGACTAGCAAGCGAAGTGAGCCCCCACCAACACCCCTAAAACTCAAAATTAACCCCTTTTATACCCTCCATTTTAAAAAAAATTGCAAAATATTGTAACGACTCTTCGTTGGTTCTTTTCGATTATTGAGCAAATACGACAGTAAATAGACAGATCTTTAGTTAACAAAATCTCAAACTTTATTTATCAACCAGTTACAGCAACTTCCGATTTTAATTACAATAAATTCCAGGGTCTCCAATTTATGCACGATTAACTTCACCGCTTTTTCACAATTTGAATCAATAATATTCGGAATCGTAAAATCTGTATTTACTATTCCACTAAGTTCAAATTCTTTCACTATTAGTACCCAGGCTCAAGTACCACTGATTATTCCTTATACTTGCAAATATTTATAAACACTTTTAATTGCAAAATTAAAACTCAACTATCTGATATTTCATTCGCTTATTTATATTCAAAAATAAATAAGTCGAACCTTCTACTACTCAGTTGTTGTTTCTAGAAACAATAGGCCACACCCATTTTTAATTCATTAATGAAAACATTTGTATAACAAATTTAATTAACATTACTTTATGCAAATTGTATTAGTTAAAAAGAGTTAACTTTTAAGTCATCTTTGCAGAATGTATTGGTTATTTATGAGTAAATTAAATTAACCCATTCTGGACAAAGTTTATTACAATATAGTAAAAGTGAAAATTGAGGACTGAAAATGCCCCCTAGTAGGTTTTCAGAGTCGCTGATCACGAATCTGCCATTAGTTTTGAAAAGTTGATTAGTAAATGGAAAGTTGATACCAGCTTCAGTGATACATTTTTTGAAATTTTTGATAAAATTGAATCACGCTGGAAATGTATCAAAGAGCAAAAAGATAAAATTGGTATCAATTGGTCATTGTATCATGAATGCAGTTCGTCCTCGATCTTTTATATCTCCGATTCTTCTTGGATTATTAGTTACTCTCCATCGCAAATTCGGGAAGAAAAATATTATTAATCTCTTGAATACTTTTGGTTTTGTGCATCTTACAACGAAACTCTTTTATATGAAGCATCTGTCACAAAAGAAGCTGATATTAAAATAAAATATTGTGACGCTGATGCAGAGGCTGACTTGACCACAGCTCTGGAAATATAGTGTTCTGGATATATAGTGAGCTAATATCCATCAAATACTTTAATTAAACGCTAACCAATGGTATAGACTTCGTAGTTCTATTAATAAAAATATTAAAGCAAGCAGTAGTATCACAACAAACATAAATTCTGTTGTACGAGAAAAAGTAAAAAAAAAATTTTACCGGATGTGACAAACCGGAACTTGGGATGCAGAACTGAACCGTACTAAATGTGTATGTAGCAAGTTTCATCCAATTCGATTATCAGGTACAGATGTTATTGAGCTTCCAAAATAACAGGTGCTCGGAGGACCCCCTACCACTTTGTTCACTATCGCTAAAAAAACTAATCTGTTCCTTGCCATACATATTTGCATCTTTTTGCGAAGTATCATCAAAATTACTTAACGAACGAATGTTGTATGCTTCCAACAAACATTGCAACAATAAACAGGTGTACGGGAGGACCCTCACCACTTATCCCAATATAGTCCAAAAACTAATCAATTCTTTGTCATTAAAGTCTTCATATTTTTTCAAAGTGTCATTAAAATTGATTAATGAATGAATGTGTGCTCCCAACAAACTTTAAAAACAAAGTGTGAAAAGTCAGCAGTTGTATGGTAGACGCTCCGCCACTTTGATCAACGTGTTCCAAAAGATAATAATTATGTTCTTACACTAATTGGAACCTTTTCCATAAGTTTCATTATAATCACTTCATTATTGTAGGCTGTAGTGTGCATAAAGACACTGAAAAAACTTCAAAAAGTTACAAAAAAAATTTTTTTTAAAAACCGGAAGTTGGGATGCAGAACTATTCTGAACTGTACTAGATGCTCATGTACCAAGTTTCATCCAATTCAATTATCAGGTACAGATGTTATAGAGCTTTAAAAAAAAACAGGTGTTCCAGGGACCCACACCATTTTGTTCACTATCGCTCAAAAACTAATCAGTTCTTTGTCATACATGTTTGCATCTTTTTCCAAAGTGTCATCAAAATTCATTCACAAATGAATGTTTTATGCTCCCAACAAACATAAAAACTTTGTGGAAAAAACCACCTCTTGTATGGTGGACCCTAAACCCTTTATCCAATGAACTCCAAAAGAAGATCCTATGCAAAAACCTCAAACCCACCCACGCACACACAGACATACACCAAAAATTTTTTTGGCTATTTAGATAGAGGATGGTCCAAAACAAAAGAAAAAATAAAATTTGGGGTATGTAAGATTTTTTTTTCACGATAGATTGCATTACTTCACACAATTTAAAATTGTGGTGAAGTAAAAATTTAGCATTTGTACCACACATTCACGAGAACGCTGATTTCAATACGAACACGCTTGATGGAAAAGGAACATTCCTTAATCTTGGCCGAATTGAAACAATCACTCCTTCAAGTGACGTAGCAGATAAACTGCCTGTTCCTCGCCTCTCAACAATGCCAAGTGCGGCTGAAATTGCAAAAAAAGTAGAAGTAGAATTGCAATTATATAAGAACTTGAAAAAAAAGGGCCTTGAAAACTTTGCGTCACAATAAACAACAAACAGTTACAATTACATCAACCGTCGAACGCCACAAAATTATCCTATTTTTGGATGTTTTTGCAGTTTAAAAACGACAACAAGGCAGTAGGCTGGAATGGGTTTCACGAAAATTTAACTCGAACAAATAAACGTTACGAAATTTCCACGATAAAGTTCCTGAATTTTGTATATTCAAGTCCAAGTGACTACATTACATTATATACCGCAGCCATCGAATCTTCAGCCTTTGTATTTAAAATCACGCGACATTGTGGAAATGGCAACATTTGATGTGAATATTGTCATTTGGCTTGGAGAATTCCATACGCTAATGTCATTTATGGGCTGTATCGGCAAAGTTATGGCTGTTAGTGGCCTGAAAGAATTAATGTGTGAAGTATACGCTGAGAATACCGTCACTCATATTTTGAATGGTTATGCATATTCTCGAGCAGTAAGAGGACACAGCTTAATACAATTAAAGTTTTGGCTCAAATTATTTTTGATGATATCGTGAACAGGAGGATTTTGGACCATTCGTCGTTTTCCGAAATTGTCTTGGATTTTTACTTCTTTACATTAGAAACATCATTATTCAACTTCAGGTTCGAGCTCAATTCAACAACGCCAAAAAAGCAGTAAAAAGTTGGAAAATTAACCAAATTTTCCGATTTACTGCTCCATGTGGATTTATCGGAAAACTAATGGCAGATTCTTGATGAGCGACCCCGAAAACCTTCTAGGGGGCATTTTCAGTCCTCAACTTTTACTATATTTTGCAGTTGTTTAAAAATGGAGGGTGAAAAAGAGGTTAATTTTGAGTTTTGAGGGTGTTGGGGGTATTCACTTTGCTTGCCAGTCACGAATGACCTAGGGACTCATAGAAGCTAATACAAAAAATTTTTTTGATCCATCTTCCTATAAGAAACTTTTTTATTCAGTCGATTTTCCCGCTTTATTGAGTGGACTAAAATCGTCATAATAACATTCAAAATTATTTTGGATTTTTGAGATCAATTAAACTCAAGTAAGTAAAGAAGTAATTGGAATTTTTTCAATTCAAAGGTATGGTTTGAAGTTTCTCAGAAAAAAACTCCAATTCACATTTTTCGTGTTTCGGATGGGATTCAAAATTATATTCTATTTTTTCATTGTTGCTTTGTTTTAAAAACTTTGTAAAATTATAGTTGCTAAGCTATATGGTAACTACAATTTGTTATGTAGCAAAAATGATTTTACACTAGAGGAAACAAAACCCATTTTCACAGGGATTACGTCTGCTTAAAAATATACTTTTCATCTGCTATCATAGAAAAAATTAATTGTAGTGAAAATGACGTATTAGGCTTACGGTTCACAATACGGTTCACTTTGACGTATAAATCAATAAATTTTTTTTATTTTGACTGTTCGGTCCGGTTACAACCCCGTGGTCTTTTATGAATCCCGGGACTACGGGATTCATAAATTTTAAATCCCGGGATTCCCGGAATCCCGGGATTTGAAATTTGTATGGAAAACCATAAATAATTAAGAAAAAACACAATTTTCAAATAAAATTCATTTTTAGTGTTAAACATATAAAACATTAACTTACTAATTCAACTTCTTAAAAAATTAAAATTGAAGAGCCAAATAAAACTTTAATAATATTCCATAAAAAAACCAGTACCATACACTGTCGAATGATTTAAGAAATATATGAGCAATTTCACGCAAGTTCAGCAAATTTTTGGGAAATTTTGACTTGACCCCTTTTAATTTTGATTATTTTTTGTTTATTGATAGTCTTTCATAAATAAAAAATACAAGTTCTCTTAGAATTTTTTTTTTCGACCAGGGGTCTTCACAGGGTGCCCTCAATTTTTTGTTATTTTGTGATGTGAGTGCATTTTGACGAGCGATTGTAAAAAAACTACTGAATCGATTTTCATAAATGATATGTCGTTGAATAGGTATTAGAACAAAGTTTTTAAAAATGTACACTGTTAATTTTTTGAAATAATTTTTAACGGTGTAACATAAGAAAAAAACGGTGTAATTGAAAAAAAGATGGCATAGCCTTTTTTTTTTTTAAACTAAATTATTAAACTTATTTTATATCTAACCACTTGTGAAAGTTTGGGACTTGCGTTATATTTTGTTTTAAAGATAAAATTCGTTGTGCCTATGACTGTCGGGAATCAGTTTTTTTTGTTCTGAAGGAAAATTATAAAAATGGCGTTATAAACTAAGAGATTTTTTTTTTGTGTTAAATATCAAACATTTTAATATAAGATGAACTTTTTAAAACATTATAAAAATTATATATGTAGTACAATAAATAAAATAAATACAATTGTTAAAAATGATTTACTTATTTTACAAACAGAAGTTTCTTTTCAGAAGAAAAGTAATGCTGGTAAATAAGCTTAATAATTTGTTTTTTGTAAATTTTACACTGCTGAATTATTGATAAACAGTTCATTACCTCGAAATAGTTACAGAAAAAAGTTATTTTATCCGGTGATCAGACCACGTATTCTATATATTTTTGGGATCACTGAATCTGAAAGATGACGATGCGTGCTGGCCTAATTTAATACCTTAACCAACCGACGGTACTGAGGTGCTGACCCTTGCTGCGTAATAGGTATAACCTACCTGTGCTGCCATAACGGCATGAATGGCATAATACCAGAACTTAACCGGATAACGGAATCGTTCCATTGCTCGCTGACACCACGTAGATGTGCCCTGGATGCAGACACAGGTGAGTGATTTCTCTGGATATGTGGGTCGTTCTCCATGAAAAAATTACAAAGTATGTGGAAGAATGCTTGTTATGGCTTACCTTCCGACAAGAAAACTTTTTTTGTAACTTATAACTGTTGGATTTTGTTGAGTTTATGTCAAAATATTTAATGTGCTAGGTTCTATGTGATTAAAACAGAAACAAAAAATAACCAATTTTTTGGGATGTAGCATTCGAAGAAAAATATTGATAATAAAATTGTTGATTAATATACAGAGTGCCACTTTTGTTGCATAATGTAGCCAGGGAATATGCAAAGACGACGAATAGGTTCCACTGAAACAAAGAGAATTATTCTATTGAGGACACTTAAATTTGTTTTTAAAGAGGGAGTCCGAAACGGGCATAACATTTATACAGTACTGAAATTATATTAAGCCAAGTGCTTTCCGAAGCTTAAAACGTGAATTAAAGAAATAAGAAATCATATTAGGTTTTGGTCTTTTGTGGTTTATCTTGAAGTAGAAGAACAGTAATATATGATTCATATACCTCGATGTAATTCAGAATCAGATTTTATGGCGCTACGTGGTCTACACAATAGTCTCTGAACCTACGCCGATTCTATTTGATGATTAACCCATATTTTATACTTCGTGAGGCGACTGTCCTTGACGAGTCGGAAAACGTTTGTTCTATTATTTTCCCTGATTAGGCCGCTTTTTCGTTCGGCAACTGAAAAATTCCGATTGTCCGCGGTCTTATAAATTTGCTACCACAATTTTTTTTAAAACTATGGGGGGTGGAAATTTGTTTTAGAACACGAAGTAACCGAAGTAACCTTGTCCGACAAAAAAGTATCTGCTATTTTCGAGTCCGACAATTGACATTTTGGCATGTTTGGGTTGTCGGGCTGGGTTGTCGACAATAGCAGACACATTTTTATCGGACAAAGATACCTTCGAACTCGTCAAGGATAGGCGCCTCACAAAGTATAAAATATGTGGTATTCATCAAATGAAATCGGTGTGGGACCAGGGACTACAATACCTACATTCCTTTTGTTTCTAAAGCTGACAACACTTTTATTCATTGTGATGACATACCGTTCAGCTAATAATGTAGTAGTTCGGTCTGGAACCCAAGTAGCAGATTGTTGTTGTGAAAAAGCGATGATGTCCTTACTTACTTGACAGGCCTAAAAAAATAAACATGTTTTTCGGCAAACGGCTGTAAAGTTTAACTTTACTGCGGCTAGGGAGAACGCCATTTAGATTTTTTTTACGATGGCAGTAAAGTAATTTCGTATTTTTATGGCGGTAGAAAAAGTCGCCATTTCTTTAAATATTTTTACAATATTTGTTATATTTTTCAAACACATTGTATAACTATGACAACAAAAAATAACAAATAGTTTGATTGAATGATGAAATTTTGAATTATTGTATCACTATGACAACAAAAATAACAACTATTTTGATTGGATTTTGAATTGAAAGGCTGCTTTAATAAAAAAATTTATTTAAACAAATTTAAGTTTTTTTCTTTAATGAAATTAACTATGACGATAAAAAATCATATTTAAAACAATTTTGATGTATTAATTTCGTATTTAATTCGGAGCTAAAAGTGACTTTTTGTTTATAGTCTATAATGGTCGGTCTCCATACGGTCGGGCATCAAACTATAGACTCAAAACAAAAAGTAGCATTTTAGCTCCTAATTAAATAATATACTATTTAATTAAAGTAATAATAAAGCTACTTCTTAAACCACTATAAATATTTGTGAAAATAAATTATTAACAATAGTTGACATGAAAACTTTCAAAAATGCAACAATAATCCCAAGTGATGCATATATGTATTTTTGAAATCTGTCAGTTTCGTTCTTACTCAGATTACATTTTTCAAAAAATATTTTTACTAAAAATATTCTAGGAAAATCAAAAACTATTTCAATTTGCACAGTTTTTCATAGTTTTCTATTTTCGTTTGTTTTTAGTGTTGAATAACAGAAATAGTAGGTAAATTGCAGTTCACTTGAGAATTTATGAAGTATGACATATGTTTCTGTACTTTAATTAATAGCAAATGAACATATGAATTGTTTTAGTTTATTTATGTTTTTACTTAATGAAATATTTTTGCGTTTGTTGTTGGTATGTGAATATAATATCATTTTAAAAATTTATCTTTAATTATATCTACAGAACAATTTTTTCGTTTCATCTTAATTGAAATGCATATAAGCAAAAAATTGGTTTAGATTCTCGTACAAGATTATAATTATAGATACATATAATTTGCGTTTATTTTGACAAGTTTCAAGTCAGTATTAACAATATTTAAAAATGTGGGCATACCTGATGATTCCTCATGCTGGATGAATCATATATGGTATTTTTGCTAAACCACTTAAGCGAAGAAAAAAATTTAAAATATTCTTACGAGTATATCGTAACTCAGTTAACAGAGAGAATAAATCTGTAATTTTTGTTTATAATTTTCAAGAGCTAGTCCAATGTATGTTAATGTTTTATTTCTATTTAGATATAAGTTAAGTAACTTACTTAAAGTCTTATAATTAAAGTTGTCGAATTGTTCTTTCACTAGATAGATATTATTTGTACGATTCGGTGTAATTTGGAAAAGTAATTGTTTTTTTTCTGTTTTTGTTGGTCAACATGACTTGCAGAAATTTATTTGCCATTTAGGCTTCTTATGACCTAAAACGTAGTAAAATGCCAAACACAAGAGATATTTCATTTGAATATTTTCTCATTAAACTATAATACTTTTCTTTTCACACCGAAGTGATAATTGAACCCAACAATATCGATTTGCTTTTACCGAAAATTACATTTATACATATCACGTCCATCAACTTTAATCGTAATTCAATTTTTCTACAAAAAATTATTTTATTGAATCGAAAATAAAAATTTACTATCAACTCAAGTTTTCTAGAAGTTTTTTGAGAAGTTTTATTTTTAGTTTTTTTTTCAGAGTAAAAGCACGTTTATCAAACTTTAAATAACTAAGAAGATGAGACGTGCTTTTTGTTTTAATTAATTTATAAATATTAGACATTTATGAAATGGAAAATGTAATCTTTGTTATTGGTTTCTTGAAACGTTTCATGTATTTTGTTATGACAATATTTATTTGCCTTTTGTAAAACAAGTATTAATCAATTAAATAGTTGATTAGAGTTAAACTTAATCATTTAAAATATATGAAATGCCTTAACCTTAAGCGTCGAGAAATCAAAAATGGGCCTATGTTAAGGGTTTTTATACAGTTTGTGGCAGATACTGTTTTGGTGAAATTGTTTTTAGTTTTGACGATAGACTTATAACAAAATAAAAATAAAATTATATACAAAGAAACTAAAATAGTACAAATATTTTTTTTTTTCCTGCTTCCGGGCTTACTAACTTAGTATCCAGTAGAAGATCAAATCGAGATGTAATGCGAACCGTGCCAATGATTAGGATGTCTGGAAGCCCATTCAAGTAGTTCCGCCACAAACAGAGCCAACTGGATAACTGGCGACCTCTAGCTGTAATTTGCTTTTCCTATGTATCGAGAAATCTGCGTAAATTTACTTTTGTTTAAAAAAAATATAAATAAAAATATAAATCAATTAAAAGGGAATCCGGTTCCTCTAAGGATTCAGAAAACTAATGACTGAGAATCAGATGTTAATAAAGATCTCTAGTACCATTGCATATGTCAACACTAAGAACAGTGTGAATTAGACACAGACGTGCTAATGAAGATGATCCCTCTAAGCCTTACAAGCGTATCAACTTGTCGTACAAAGTCAGCTATTCCCGATTCCAATGAAACGGATCGGAATTGAGTCACCTTCGATTAGCTTAAAACATTTACCATATAAACTTGGCGAACATATTGAGGTCTCTGATTCCTAAAATGGATGATCGCAGGTTATGAAAATTGTGAAATCAGACAGTTTTAATAGTACAACGGTATAATGAGAAAATAATTTCAAAGCGTGAAAAAGTTATTTAGTTCAAGAACAAAATTAAATAAAGATCAGGCGATCAAACTCGAAATTCTGGATTAATGACATACTGAAAAATTAAAGGGATAGTTTATCTATTACAATGTAATACAACAGCCAATACAAGAGAATATCAACAAATAACAACTGTACATATAGGAGACAGAAAAAATTAAGTTAAGTTTTTTTTACTATTGTTATCTTTTTTTTTCATTTCTTGTCATTTTTTTTCATTATCGTTTCTGGTTTCTAACAGTTGTATTGATCCGAGAACTATTTGAATCAAATGATCGGGTCAATTCAACTCAACACATAAAACTAAATACTATTTTTTGTGAAGAACGCAGTTAAAGCTAAACGCAAACTAAATATTTGTCTCTTTACCATTTATAGCGATAGAGACACAACAGTGGCGGACCTTGCGCTTAATTATCAAAACTTCAGAATCATCTTAGCAGACTTACCGAATGACGGAGTCTTAGTCCATGATAGCTAATGCACACATTACGATCTGGAGTAGCATCAAGACCAATGTACAATGTACAATGTACAAGGGGTTACTTCTCAATTTTATATTTGGCCCAAATAGGTCTATTAGTAATCTGGGCAATAAACCCACCTTGATAACCTCTAACAGACAAGAAGTATTGGATGTCTTTTTTGTCACCGACTAAATGTCAAACAGGGTAGTTAACTAGGATGTGTCTGAAAAACACCATTTTTCTTATTATTGGTTTGATGTGATGTGATGTCGCTTTAGTGTCATGCGTTTTCAGCAAATCGAAAAGCAAATCTAGTGTCCCCATAGGGACAAAGAGAATCCAGGCTACTTACCAGAAATGCAAGAACCATTTCAAAAATGCAAAGAAAACTAAAACTGTATCGGAGTGGGATTCCTATAGGCAGTCCTTAAAACTCATATAATTATGAGTTGAAAAATGCCAAAAATTATTCCTGGTGATGCTACTGTGTTACGGCGGACTGTGTTAATCTTTACTCTGAAAATAATAGTTTTTGAGTTCAGTAATAATTTTATTAATTTTCTTCGTTTATCTGTGCCACTGTACATGTTAAACATGTAAATATTTTTATTGGTGATTTGCATAAACTTTTCAAGTTTTACAAGATGAGGTTTTTTTTAATTTGGGAGAAAAACGGGGAAATTGATTATTGGAGAGGAAACAGAAAATCTATGGTATGATATAAAAGTACGAATTGTTTTAATTGTAAACTTAATTGGTCACCGCATATTCAAAAACTAAAAGAATCAATATTACCATACGTTTTTGTCATCAATCGGACAAAACATCTTATGCCCAACAAGTCAAATTGCTACTCTTGTACTTTGCCTGCATTTCTTGATTAATATATTTAAGCCTTGTCTGAAGTGGCTGTGAAAAATACAAAATTGATGAATTGGTGTTCGTCCGCTTTATTCAAGCACTTTTTGTCTGTTAGTCTTCTTTTAAAAAGAGAGCTACTATTTTTGCTTTACAAAATTGCAAATAAACAAATAAAGCACAGTTTAAACATAATTCCTTTATCGTCTGTTCACAGATATGAGACAAGAAGTCTTTCTCAGTTTCAAACACAGTTTTTCTCTAGCTCTGCCTCTCGAAATAATGTTTTTTATCGCAGATTAGTGATTAGTCCAATATAATGATTTGCCCTCTAATTTTCGCCATACACTAATTCAAAAAACTTTTAAGTCAAAATTAATGGAATTGCTACGACAATCTGTAATGAAGCGCTGCTTCGTTGAATATCAACGAAGTGGCATAGCAGGCCGCGCACCTGGATGAAATTTATTTAGCCCTAAGCTAGCTTCAGCCTGTGGGGACGAGAAAAAAATCCTGCTGCTCCTGCACAAATACCGATATTGTACGCGTATCTTATAGAAAAAAAACGGATTAAACAAGAAAAAAAACGAAGAGGGATAATTAGACTCTGGCGACTCCCGTATATGGAGAAACCGCGATCACCACGTCCAATCCCATATTTCAACACCCATTCACACACTCTCGCACCCCATACACTCACACACACGCGCACATACACGCACACACACACACACATTCCTATATCCATACCTTAGTATACATACATGGAATTTATTGATGCTCACCCCATGCGGTGGGCAGAGCCCCCTCCCCTTTTGTTTTGCGATTAACCGGTCATATTTCCCCAACCCAAAGGCACGATTCAAATTAAGGCGAGTAAATAGGTAAAGCACGGATGTCGGCTAAATCCAGCTGATGTGATTGAATTTCGAATAAATATATATACAAACAATATCGTGCTGTTGAATTATGTGATAGCGGCTGAAGATTGAAAATCTATATATCAGTATGACTGCTCGGTTGAATCAAAAGTAAAACGGTTGTAGAGTGTAAGTCTGGATGAATGTGGAATGAAATATGCCTAAATAACTCAAATCAGTTGCATCATGCGATTGTAGTGGCAGATCGAATGAAAAAATATGACTATATAAATCGGCTATATCGTGCAATTACGGATGAATGTTGAATGAAATGAGCACAAATGACTTAAATCAGATGAATCATGTAATTGTAGTGGCGGATTGAATGTATAAAAAATATGACCATACTGTTGAATTCGGATATAAATCGGCTGATTCGTGCAATTAAGGGTGAATGTTGAATAAAATAAGCATAAATGACATAAATCAGTTGAATCATGTAATTGTAGCGGCGGATTGAATGAATAAAAATATGACCACACTGTTGAATTCGGATATAAATCGGCTGGATCGTGCAATTACGGATGAATGTTGAATGAAATGAGCATAAATCACTTAAATCAGTTGAATCATGCGAATGAAGTGGCAGACTGAATGGATGAAAGTATGACCACACTGTTGTTCTCATATAAACTTCATTTCCTCTTAACTAATCAACACTTTTACTATAAATTAACACAGAAACATTTTGTACGTTATAACAGTACCTACTTATATTAATGGACGGCAAAAATAATTTTGAATTTGTAATGAAGAGCTTTCTCATTGGCGAACCACTGAGAATGGCATAGCAGGATTCGTACCTAGAGTAATTTAACGCCGTAACGGCTAAAGCTCAGTCCTCGTGGATTTGATGGAGTAATACCTGCTGCTTCAACACAAATGCAGAAATGTACGCAATTTACGAAAATATACAGAAATGGAAAAAAAGGATACAAGTGAAAACAGGAGACTCTGGCGACCCCTTTTGCGAAACAACCACGATGAGCGCGTCCAACCCACATAATCATTCCCATACGCCCACACACTCACGCTTCATCCATGCTAACATTCACCCACACACTCAGACTGCGAAGCAAGACAATTAAGCTCTAAGACCCACAGCAAGTATCACAGATGGTAGTAATCAAACATAGGTTGTATTGTTGCCAGCTGATCAATCTGATACAGCTTGTACACCACTGCCATTGCTGGTAAACCGAGAATCAACTCTTCGAGCACGGGAGAGCGTCACACACTATATTGAAAGTCTTTATTAATTATTTCCCTTTTTCTTTATTAATATCATTTTTAAAAAAAAATTTATAAAACCATACGTAATTCCCCAAAAAAAATATTTACAGCTCAAAAAAAAATATCATTTGATTAGTAAGTTGAATAAACATGTCCGAACCAGTTTGTTTCGATACCTGTAGTTCACAGTTGGTTAATGCATAATACGGTTAATAAATATAAAACAAGACAAGAATTTGTTTTTTTTTGTTTGGTTTTCCTATAATTTTGGTATTAATATTTAATTAATAAAAATGTAAATTAATAAATTTAGGTGATAGGATTTAACATAAAAAAAACGTATTTGGAAAACGAGATATTGCCGCAGAGCAACAATATTTCGATTTTAATCATTTCCAATTTAGACTGAATTTGTCTCGCTAAACGCATCGTCCGTTCACACACACACGCACATTGACAAGCAAGCTCTCATCCAATCACTTGTACACCCTTTCACGCGCATTCACACTTCTACGTTAAAAAAAATGATTAAATTACACCAAGTTCACCCCATGTTTAATCCTCCAGGCTTCAAAGTCTTACGGCCTTAGCCCTCCATCAGCGATGAATCATCCAACAGGTAAAGTATTACGAATAAAACTGTATAAATAATACTTGAATGCTGAGTTGAAATCCGGTGATAATAGCAAGAAATTTTATATAACTGTTGCGTTGAAATACGATAGTAATATCCAAAGGTTTGTATAAATGTTGCGTTGAAATAAATCCGGCAATTGGTGTAGCAAATAACATAAATGTTGTACCAACGTTGCGTTGAAACACTGTAGTAACGATGCGTCGGAATAAATCAGGCAATTGTTGTAACAAATACCATAAATTTTGAATAAATGTTTCGTTGTAATACGGTATTAATAGCACCAATCTTATATCAATGTTGCGTTGAAATACGGTAGTACTAGTAAAAATTTGATATAAATATTGCGTTGAAATACGGTAGTACTAGTAAAAATTTGATATAAATGTTGCATTGAAAATCGGTTGTAATAGCAAAAAAAAAATTTTATATAACGGTTGCGTTGAATTATATTAACTGGCGATTGTTGATTATAACTGAAGAAATATTGATGAATCAAGCACTGGTGAATAACTATCTGGCAGCTAGTAGGTATATTTATTAATGCCGTGTGATGTAGGGAGTATAGATGAACAGCGAATGGAGGTAATGATGACGAAACTATGGATTCATGCAAGAGAGCGTGACGGCAGAATAATCGTATATAACAAAAAAAAAACTATAATGTATATGCATTCAGCGAACGTGGATGAATATCGAGCGATTATGGTACTTTACAACTATTGATAAAACGCTAAGAACAAATTTATGAAACGAAAACTATATGAATATATGACTATAGATTGTGGACAAATGAGAAACTAGTATGAACTACGTATGGTAAGCAAAATTGTGAAATATGAGAAAACAGACATTAAATAAATCGGGAACTTTACCGCTCTACATTATCATACTCCAGTCTACATAACAAATTACAACCACACAGAATAGTTATATTTTTTTTTATTGTTTTTTTATCCTTTTTTTGTTTTGACTTATCTATAAATTTAATTGAACTAATCATAAATATTTTATAAATTCGTAATTAAGTATTTCAGCAATTTCACCAAAAAAAATTGTTCTATCAGAAATTGTATAGGTTTTAACTACAAGGACACCGAATTATTTTAATGGTTGTCCCATACATTTAATTGAACTAAACGTAAATGTTTTATAAAATTTTTCTACTACACATTTTTATAATTTACACTACAACAATTTTTCTATCAAAAATCAGATTTTCTTTGGTTTTCTCTTTATATATATATATATATATATATATATATATATATATATATATATATATATATATATATATATATATATATATATATATATATATATATATATATATATATATATATATATATATATATATATATATATATATATATATATATATATATATATATACATATTTATATATATATATATATATATATATATATATATATATATATATATATATATATATATATATATATATATATATATATATATATATATATATATATATATATATATATATATATATATATATATATGTATATATATATATATATATATATATATATATATATATATATATATATATATATATATATATGTATGTATATATATATATATATATATATATATATATATATATATATATATATATATATATATATATATATATATATAAAAATATATATATATATATATATATATATATATATATATATATATATATATATATATATATATATATATATATATATATATATATATATATATATATATATATATATATATATATATATATATATATATATATATATATATATATATATATATATATATATATATATATATATATATATATATATATATATATATATATATATATATATATATATATATATATATATATATATAGCTTTACAAGCATGCAAGATTGTTTTACAGGTTTTCTATAATTTTTAATTGAGTTAAACTAAAATGGATTACTTATCTTTTACAGGTGTGACCTTCGATCTTGTGTCAGCACAGAATTGCAATCCGAAATTTGATCCCATTCACAATAAAAATTTGATTCACTGGTCATATAAATCTTTTCTTTTATATATTTTAACATTAATTTCACCAAATTTAAACAATGGATAACAGCCAAAATATGATTCTGATCAGATAATAATTGACATATGCGACTGAGAGAAAGAAGCCATCTGCCGGCGTCTATTTATAGTATATTATCAGCCGTTTACAAACAATAACAAAACGATAAGTTTGTTTCTTGGGTATTTTCTTTCGTTAATTATTATACCCACTAAGGAGTTTGCGCAGCTAACTTGTATCATACTTAAAAAAAAATTATGTAAAAACATGATTACGAACGAAATGTAAGAAATTGTATTTAAAAGGGTAAAAACAATTTCCAAAGCTCCTATTAGTATAAATTTAAAGCGCGTGAGAGAGTAGTGCAACTCCAAATTACCGAGATTGGATACAGCTTCGTCACAAATCTAGCTGATGATTCCGTGGTTTAATTTGAAAGATTGGTAAATTATTCTTTTGAAAATTAAAATTGTTTAATATTATTAATTTATTATTATTGAAACTATTAAATTATGAATTAATTAAAAACTATTAATTGTATATGTCGAATATCGTAGAATTACCACAAATGTTATTATTTGAATTTTTTAACTGAACCAAAGTTAAAGTTAAATTTAAATTTATCATTGTACAACGTTAGTATTTATGTAAGATTAACTAAAGTATACGTCTATACTCAATAATTCCATGGTACATAATTCCTTGTAATTGCACTATAACAATAATGGTTCGATCCGCTAAAAAAAAGAATAAAAAAATTAGCTAACCAAATATACAATGTATTATCAATATTGTCTAATTAAAAAAAGAGTGTTAGATGTACTTCGGAATGTTTTAACTAATTGTATTTTTTGAAAAAAAAAAACGGTGGGTTGAGAAGTCGTTGAAAATATATACATATATTTTCGGATAATGGTATAGTATATTACTATATCTAAAGAGGACGGAAAACGGAAATACAACTGACAAGAAATATTTTGCCCATTACACTCTTACGGATCGCAAATGCTTTTTGCACCCTCTACCATAGTTGTGAAATGGGTGTTCACCCAAATCGGCACTGGTTTTCTTCTTCTGGTAGCTCCTTCTTAACTCCTCATCTTTTAACCCAGGCGTTAGTCTGAGTGTCACAGATAAAGTTAATTTCGTAGTGCTCATTCTGGATAGCAAATTAAGCTGGAAACCAGACATTGCTCGTGCCAAAATGTCATAGTACCTGGGATCTTGAACTCCATGTTGTTTACTGGATATACATCTCGATAGATCTGCCCACTATACTGTATTGAGTTACGGTTTGGTAGCCAGCCATAAATTAAATGGTCAATCATAACTTTGTGATTATTGGAGCTCTGAGGAGCACACCAACCGCAAGACTAGAAATTCTCTTGCATCTTGCAGTTATGTTTATCGATTTTTTAGTTGATGAAAAATTCGCACAACGATTCTGTCGCCATCTTCATGTTAATGTAATGAAATGAGCGTGCTTAAATGTAAATCATTAACTTGTTGCATTTACACTTGATGTTCAAGGTATTAATATAGATAAGAAAATGAGATTAAAGAGTTTTGTTTAACTCTTATTCTGCCGTGCTAAGCACAAAGGCGGTATCTTGCATTTTTGTCAAAAATGGGTTATGCATCTAAGATGATATAATAACAGTCGATGGGCATTTTTATCATATAATCACAGCATTTAATTAATTTTTTCATTAAAATTATTTTTTTAAATATACCGTATCTTCTTTAAAAGTATCAAATTTACTATTAAATTATCCAATAATTAATATTTTACAACATTAATAAATAATATAACCTTCTATTTTTGTGATACAAACCATACTTTGGAATTTTTTGACTATAAATATAGTTTTGATTAGTTTGACTGTGAAAATTGAAAACTAAAAATTGTTGATATCTCGAAATGTCAAAAATACAAGTTACCATTCTGTGCTGAGCACGTGTAATAGTTGGATAGTTTAGGTTGATTGAGATACTAAATCTCAACCATTCCTTAAACCATCGCACTATTACAAAATGGCGCCCAACGTGGGGCTCCATTTGTAATAGTTGGATGGTTTAGGTTGGTAGATAGACCAGGGTCGATAATTTTTGAAAACAATAAAAATAATAGAAGGATGAAACCCATTAGAAAAGGAGGAGAATATTATACAAATGAAAGGAAAAATAATTTACGGGCGATCTGAGGTCGGGAAGGGGAAGGGGTGAGTTTTTAAGGGTAAAAAACGGTTTATCTCGATTTCCGGCAAAACTAAAAGTCCTATGGAAAAAAGTTACATGGCAAGTTGTAGGTAATAAAAAGATCTAAAACTTTTGTATCGACACTTTTTTCACATAACCTCAAAATTTATGTGAAAAATTCAAAAAACCAAGTCTTTGGTTTTTTATTTTTATCTTTTACAAAAAAATTTTTTTTTTCACGAAATTTGGTGAAAACTTACCTTTTTATGTCCCAAATACGCTGTAATTTATTTTATTTGAAATTTTTATTTGGTCACCTTATTTTGAATTAATATCGAAAAAGTACCCTAATTTTCAGTCGAAAATTCACCCGTCAAAATATCAGCTTTTTTCAAAAAGTTGGTATGCTTTCTGTTCGTTGAAATCTCTACTTTCCGATGGTGAAAAAAAAAATATATTATTTTAGTAAATCTTCTCAGAAAATGCAAAAAATGAATTGAATTTTCGATTGAAAATTAGGGTGCTTTTTCGATATTAATTCAAAATAAGGTGAAAAAATAAATATTTCAAATCAAATAAATTACAGCGTATTTGGGACATAAAAAGGTAAGTTTTCACCAAATTTTGTGAAAAAGAAAATTTTTTTGTAAAAGATAAAAATAAAAAACCAAAAACTTGGTTTTTTTAACTTTTCACAAAAATTTTGAGGTTATGTGAAAAAAGTGTCCATACAAAAGTTTTAGATCTTTTTATTACCTACAACTTGCCATGTAACTTTTTTCCATAGGACTTTTAGTTTTGCCGGAAATCGAGATAAACCGTTTTTTACCCTTAAAAACTCACCCCTTCCCCTTCCCGACCTCAGATCGCCCGTAAATTATTTTTCCTTTCATTTTTATAATATTCTCCTCCTTTTCTAATGAGTTTCATCCTACTATTATTTTTTTACTTTTTATTATTTTTATAGGCTTCTACCCTGGTCTAAGAGATACTAAATCTCAACCATTCCTTGAGAGCTTGCACTCCTAGTATATGTACTAGCCTAGCTCAGCCTGCATGTTCGAGCTGCTCTCACCATCCACCATTTCAAAAAAAAAAAATTTGAGTGCAAAAACAAAATAATTATATTTACAAAATAAAATAAAATTTAATTTAAATTAGTTAAACACCGCAGACCGCAGTGGTGCGCGTGTATAAATAAAAAAATAATAATAAAAAAAAACTCACCCCATCCTAATGATGACCATAATCTTCTTTCCTCCTTCCTAATAATAATATTAAATTATTGCATTATACATATAAACATATCAAATGAAAAATTTGTATGCCCCTAATTTTTATAATATACATTTGTTGATTGGAGAAACGATATTAATTCATTTTTCCATCCGATAGAGCAAATATAAATTTTCACAATCACGTATTTATGCCAATGTTCAATGAATAACCATATAATTCTTCTTAATAATAGTTGCTTCTTTAAAATAAATAATTTTCATCACTTTTGTTTCAATTTATATTTATTCTGGTGTATTCTGCATGTATTTCCAAACAATTGAACAATTTTTATAAAAAAAAACAAAATTATTCTCTTACTTTTGTTTCAATTGGTATATCGAATTCCTTTTCAAAAATGAAATAATTTTTTGCACCATTCACAAATCCTTTTCAATTAAACACAATATAAATATAGGTAATCAATCCAAAAACCATATTTACAATTCGATTGAACAACAACCATTCATATTCCTTACCCACATATTGTTTCCAATAAAATTCATAATATTTTCAATGTAAGATAACTGCATTCAAAATATTGAACATATATACTTAATATTGAACATTCATCAAAAACACAATTTTTTTTATTACACAGATTATATAGAAATAATTTGTTTATTAAAATAAGTATCTTAATTTTATTAACTTTTTATTCAAAATTATTTTATTATCAAAAAAAAATTAATTTAATCAACATTTTAACAAGTTTAACAAGATTTTTCGATTTCCTATCTCGATCATTTTTAAAAACTGTCTTCTGAAAACTGTCTTCTGAAAAAATTCAGTTCTTTTTTCCCCTTTTGTTTTTTCTCTATTTTTTCCAAAAAAAAGTTCCTCGCCAACTATCTGTTTTTCAGTTTTGCAATGAAAACCAGGCAACTTTGTTCATGAAACATTTTTCAATTTTTTCAGAGTTCAGGTTGCAAACCAAATCATTACACACAGCAGTATTAGAATTGTTACAATAAAAATGCAAAACTAATCAGGTTTTACAGTTTTTTGTAAATTTAACAAAAATATCTTTAGTTAGCATTAATGCTCCTTTTCAATAATTACAACTTTGTGAAAAAATGATATCAAATTTGACATGACCTGATATTTTCCACCCAAACAGTTCCGTATTAAACCAGAAATTTATTCAGGGAAACGAGGTGAACATCATCTTTCCAGACATCTTGTTTTTAATAGCAAATTTTCATTATTTTACGAAATTCCAGATCTAAAAATTTTGCTATCATGTAAATTATTTAATGTACTACAATTTCTGCCGCGTTATTTGAGTCAACTTTATTTATATCGAACAAGATATTGCCAATCGGAGCACTTAAATATCGCACCTCAAAATAATTATAACCATAATTGTTGTTTTACATCATCTAATTTTTCCTTAATGTTAACGTTTACCCTACAGCAACTAGTGTCACAGGAAATATGAGTCCTTCATGTAAAGCAATGGTTTAGATAAAATAGTATTTCGTCAAATTTTTTCATTATTTTAAACTCAAGATCAGCAACAATAAAATAATTGTTGCAAGAAATATCAGCAAAATTAAGAAATTAAAAATAATAGAATTATGTTAATTTGGCGCGAAATTTTTTTTTCTATCTCAAAAATAGAAAATTATAGTAAATTTTAAAAATATATATATAATTTTTTGTTTGTTTGTTTTCTGAAACTAAAATCAACTATAAAAAATTGTAATTATATAAAATTAAAATATTTTAGTCTAACAAGTTTTGTTTAAATAAATTTTTTTACACCTGTTTATTTTATGTAATTATAATTTGTGAAAATTTAATTTAATTTTTTGTTTTCTTTTTTTTATTACTAATAGTTAAAATATCATTACGTATGCGCTTTTAATAAATGTAGCCAATGCATTTATGATGTGTTATTTTTATATGAAAAAAAAAAATATATTGATTTTATGAAATTGTTTTTGCAATAAATTGCATATTATGAATTGAACTGTTGTGGGATGAGTGGATTGAAAAATTGTTGGAACAAATTTCAGGTTATTCAATAATGTAACAAGTGGACTTGATTTTATTGTGTCAATTCAATTAGAGGAAACATATATATTTTGTAATTGCGGTTTTGGCTTGAATTTAATTGATTTTTGATAGTTAGCTGTATAAACTATCAATCGGATGAAAAGGAATATCAATATAGTAGTTCAAAATACAATTTCGGTTTACCAAAAACTTTGTGGTAAATGATCAATGGTTTTCAGAATATAAAAAATTTAAATGGTTATAACAACAAAAAATATTTGTTATTTGCGGATAAAAGTTTGTTACAAAAGCGGAAAAGGTGGACACATATAACACGGCTGTAGGATTTAAAAGTAGTTATGAAAAGATTTAAAAGTTACCTGGTTGGCATTTCAATTTTATTTTACATATAAATTTAATTTACTGAAGTTGTAACGAAATAAGTTTTGGATCATATGTAAAATAATCTTACACACAAGTCGTGGACTTATTTTACTTCCCACAAATCGTCGCAATAGACTTTTTTTTTCAAACTCATAAATATTCTACGTTAGATACAAAGGGCTTTTAAAAAAATTTATGATATATAGTTTTTCAAAACTATTCAATTGAATTTTTAAAAGTTATTTTATCCACGACTACTAAAGAATATATATACTTTCCGTGCGTATATCTTTCATTATAATTGTATTCATTCCACTTTATTTATTAAATATCACTTTATTGATTTCATTCCACTTTATTTATTAAATATTCCCCTAACAAATTAAAAACTTGATTTGTTTGTATAGTAATATAAACAAGTTAAAACAAGAACAATACATATATAAAATCTAAAATAAACAAACATGTTTTGTTTGTTTTCATGCATTTACATCTTTCAATATGGCGATATAAACTTTTAAAGGAAAACTGGAAATTAATTTAAATGTTCTGAAATCGTGGATAAAATAGCATCTTGTATTCGCTTAGGATGAAGGCAATTCTTCACTCGAATGATTCCCTCCACTCGCTACGCTCGTTCTAGGAAACTTCATCTTCGTGAAGAAATGCCTTCATTCTAAGCTTATACAAGAATCTACTATTCTTATATTACTCTTTCTTTCGGCAATTTGGATACTTTTTAAAAATTAGTGTTGAGTCAAGGGTTACAATATGCATAACAACAATACAAAGATACTTTCTACGACGGAGGTATCAAAACTACGTACATTTTGAGAATTTTTTGAATACCTTTATGACATTTGTGAACTGAAGCTTAAATCTGTAATGGAGTACTGTGCCTATTGAACGCGTCATTAAGACGGAATAGGCAGGCCACGCACCTAGCGCGGTTGAAAATCTAAACTAGCTTCAGCACAGTGGGAACGATGGAATGAACCTGCCTGTCCAGCACAAATAAACAGTGTGCACGTATTTTGAAAATAATTCAGATCAAAAGAAAACAAAAAGGGGGAAAAGAGACTCTGGCGACCCCCAACAACGAAAAAACCGCGACCGTCACGTCACCCCATTATTATATTTTATTTATTTAAGAAACATACTATCAGATAAGGTACAACACCATATGTAAACAAAACAAATATAAGAAAAATTACAAAGGTGACTCACCCCATATTTGTCCCAGATCCCACTTCTCATTCCTTTGAAATTAGCTGGTCATCTTATCATTTTCCACACGTACAATTAAAGACTTTTATCTCAATTATTCAAAACAAATATGCTCAATATATCCTGTTATATTAACTGAAGTAACACAAATCCTATTTTTTTTGTAACAGAAATCATCAAATGCATTGTGAAGTGAGGTCTGCACGTATAATTACAAACTTTAATGTTTATTATCCAAACTAAATAGATTTAATATATTTTGTTAAATCAAATAAATTAACACAATTTTTTATGTAACAGAAATCATCAAATGCTTGAATGTAATACATTACATGTATTACATTCATGAGCCAAAACTGAAATTCTAACCCCCACTTATTTTGGCATTTCTCGACGTTTTAGGACCTACTGATTCTTAAAAAGCAAAAAAAAAAATGTATGTCTGTCTGCTGGCCGGCCGTCATTACCTACGAAATCTAAAATACCACTGGAGGGATTTCAAAAATAGGTATTGTCAAGGGATAGGTCCAAAAGGACGCTATGTTCGATAACTGTATCGGAAGTATGTCAAAAAAATCATTACGTGTGTCAAAAATAGCAAGTTTCCATATTTTTGGTTTAAAAAACGTTCATTTTAAGTGATTACGAGTAGTAACATTGAGTTTGGAGAAATCTTGATGGTAGTGATTGGTATGTGAGATCAAAAACTAGATTACTGCAATAGAATTTTGTCAAAAAAAAATGTCAAGTGTGTCAAAAGAAAGATTTTTATTTATTTTTTTACCCAATTTATTGGAAAATATAAGATTCATTATTTGTATGACATGAAATTTTATTATCATTAAAGAGAATTGTGGCGTTATAAGTTTGTCAAAAAAATAATGTCAAATGTGTCAAAAAATGATTTCATTTATTTTTTAGCCAATTTTTTGGAAAAAAAATTTAGCTGTTTTATGACGTAAATGTAATTGAACATTGGACATGGACATTTTTGAATTTGCTATACGTTTTGAAATATTTTTGGAATTTTGAAAAAAGTTTGTATAGTTGATTTTGTAATAATTTTTGCAATTTTTTTGGAATTTTGGAAAATGTTTTAATTTTAGATTTTGTTATAATTTTTGCAATATTTTTAGAATTTTTGAAAAAAATTTTAATCTTTGATTTTGTAATAATTTTTGAAAGATTTGAAAGAAAAAAGAAAGATAAATTTGCAATTTTGAAATATTTTCTCGAAACGCTAAATGGAGAGGTTTTTGAGAAGTTTGCTGAGTGTATCATCTTTTCACTAAATTATGTTAATTTACGATCTGTTATGATTTTCCGGCAGCGTATTGATATTTCGTGTTAGTTGTGTAATAAATTTCTAAACAGAGATAAAAAAATAATTGTACTTTAACAAAGAGTTATGTTTGATATACATCGCTGCCCAAAACTAAAAACCAAAACCAAAAGTTTTTTGCCGAAAACTATATCAAAATCCTTAACCCAGACCGAAGTCTTGATATCTCATAGCTGTGATATTTCAGCCCCTCCATATTTTCTTGTTTTAATTGGTTTTCACATTCGGATACTTAATTTAAACAATTTTTTACTTATTTTTTATTATGGGTGACATTTTAATTTTTTAACTCAAAAGTTTTCATCTACACAGTTAAAAAAAAATTGAATATGTAATAAAAATTGCTACACATATAGGTCCTACGAAAGTTTTCATTGCAAAACAATACAAAGCTAGCTATATAAAGTTAAACTAATGCTCTTTGCATCAATATTTAACAGAGTACTTGGAGTAAAATATAACGCTTGTTGTTTAAAAATGTCTGTTATTTGCATTAAAAAATATTACGCGCAATATTTTTTTAGTATGACATTTTAATGCAAATTACATCATAGTTTCGAGTTACTATACTTACTTTGATGATTACGCACCTGCCTAAATTAATCAAATTAAAATAAAAAAATTACAACGGAAAAAGTTAAAACATACATACCACCTTAATCACTATTATTATAGACTTTCAGCTGTGAAGCGATAAATAAAACATGCATGAAACGATTTTAACTATATATTTCTAAAATGGATAATACTCTAGTGAATTATGAAATTTCATTAAATTTTTAAAGTATTAAATTGTAACAAGGTGCATTAAAACTTCCAGCTGTTCTTTAGAAATAAATTATGATGCAAGAGTATTTTAAATTTTATAGATATGCATTAAAATTAGGTTTAATGCAACATTTATTTTACAATTCAATAATAACCTGCAACGCATAGCTCCTATTGCAAGACTTGCTTTAAATTTTGCAGTTACCTTTTCAACTGTGTAGCCACGCAAACAAAAAAATGAATAAAAAAATGAAACCACTAATTGTTGAGGTTATGTTTTGGTTCCTTCAACCTTTTTTTTAGGGTTCCCTACTTTGAAAAAGTAAAAACGGTACCCTATTGGTGAGACTTCAGTGTCCGTCCGAACTTCTACATAATCGATTTTCTCAACAACTATAAGTGCTATCAACTTGAAATTTTTTTCTGTTATACAATGTATTTGTCCACGTGTGGTGGACCAGTAACCAGGCTGATCCACCCCATTGATACAAACACCCAAACATTCCAACATCTTTCCAAACTCAATATCAATTATCCCAAATCATTCCAAACAATTGACCCATTGATCAATTCAGTGATCATCCTAACCAGTCTAGACACAATAACCCACAGCTGCAACATAATCCTACATCCCTCATCTAATAAATCGTTAATCGAAATCTTTCAAACAATTTTCAATTCAAACAACAAATTCCTATATCTTCTCATAAAAACACTCAAAGTATTTTTTATGTCTATTTTTCAATTAAATAAACAATCCTAAAATCCAAAGTCCAACTGGTTACAAAGTCCAATGTACAATTCATGCATTCTTCTAATTCAAACAATAAATTCCTATAATATAAAATCCAATAAACAATCCATACATTCTTCAAATTCAAATAACACATTTCAATAATACAAAGTCCAAAATTACAATCCATACATTCTTTTAAAGCCAAATAAAATTTCCATTTAATAAATCAAAATACCAACTAAATTAATTACAACAATAATCCCATTGTAAATCCGAAACATAAAACCCTACACGAGCTAAAACTAAAATATTTCCATATTACCGGAAAGTAATAAAACCCTTCAATAATTAATTTTTCTTTTAAAATAAAAACAAACAACAAAAAATGTAATTAAAAATATTAAAACTGAAAAATCGATTACTAAGATATTTCGATTTTATTTTATTGTATTTTTTTTGGAAAAACGTTTTCCGATTGGTCGACTAAATTTTGCCCAACGGAAAACGTCGAAATAAATACCACTGATTTTTGGAAAACAAATCAGTCTTGAGTAGTACGCGTTTTCGTCGAGTTCGGAATATTAAAACCGGGGAAAATCGAATCCCAACTATATAAGTGGAAAGTTTACGGTGTGATAAATTAAAAGTGCTGGAACAAAAGTTCCTCATAATATTAAGTTTAAAAATTTAACAAGTACAAATTGTCGTGGTCGAATAAATTAAATAAATTAAATCTAAAGTTAAATCTAAAGTGTTTCCATTAACCCTAAGAAACAGTGAAAACCGCCAGGGTGTTTTCAACTTGAAAGATATCGAGAAGACCTACTAGAAACCAAACAGTAAGTACTTCTTTCAACCTACTTTTGAGTTTAAATATTTGTGGAAGAACTGCAACCCTCTGGGGAAGCACCACATGAAGCACCACGTGAAGAATGTAACGATCGCAATAATCGCGAAACAATAATAAAACCAAATTCATCTTCGTTTTCAATTGAATAAAAATGCATTTCATTAGTTTCCGTTCATTTTTACATTAATAATAATTTTAAAATTTTCTAAAACTTAACTGCTAGTTAAATTTTGAATATACTATAAAAAGCAAACGAACGTACTAAATTTTTATTTCCAATGCTAATGAACAGACGTCGTTGTTAATCATTTGCTGAATTTCGAGATGACACGATTGATTAGAAGAGGGAAAAAGCAAAATCACATTTTTGCAATTTTTAATTTGGAAAAAAATTATTATTCATTCCATTTTCTGCTTCAAAACAATAAAATTGTAAGAAAACGTCCGTAAGTAAAAATAGCGAATAAATAAATAAATATTAAAATAATTTGCTGTGTTTAATATATCATATTCAAGTTTAATTGATTTGAATTTTAAAAACTCAAATATGTGTTCAAACAAAAGTGTTTCTATTATAAACGTGAACCAAAGATTGAATTGATTATAAAAAAATTGTGTCAAAAATTATAAAAACAAATTATTATTTTGTTATTGATGTGAAAAACTAATGGAATACGATTTAAATTAAAATAAAATTTACAAACTTTTTCGCTGTAGTATTAATTACTATAATAGTAAAAATAAGGTTTTATTACAAACGAAAAATTGAAGACAAAAAGAATATGGAAATATTACAATTTGACAGAACATAAGGAAGAAATGATATTGGAAAATCAAAGAAATAACTTAGAACAACCGAATATTGATGACATCAATCAACAAAAATAACTTAAGGTATTTACTAAAAATATGTATATTAATTTTAATTTAATCATCCCTTTTAGAATGTTAGAGTAAATTTAGAAAAAAAATAGTGAGAGATTCCCAATCTCAAGATTCGTGTGGGGATAAGCTGTATCCCGCGCAAATTCTATTTTTTATATTAGTAATAAAGGTCCAATGATTACAACGTGGCGCCGAAACAGGGACTGTATAATAACGTGGCGCCGAAACAGGGACCCGTTAGGTTAATTACAGTTATATTTCTTGTATTTTTTTTAGATATATATATATAAATAATTTGGTGGGAAAATATTTTCCAGTTTGGGCGTTGGCAAGCCGGTTTTTTTTTGAAAAAAACTTTTTTTTGTGGAACATCTTATATTATTATATTTATATATTTATATATTAATTGATTATTTCAATTCAGATTAATTAATATCTATATATAGTTTATTTTTCGCGTCGGTTTATTTGGCTAAATTTTGTTAAAAAGCTAGAGGAAAAAATAAAGGTTTAGTTTCTAAGGTGTTCATGTGTATATTTATCATAAGTACTCTAAATTTATATTTTCAAAATTTAAAGAATTCCGCGTTTCTCTTTGTAAGTTTTAGGATAAACCAGTTGTGGTTTTTTTTTGGTAATAGGGTGGTGGCAACCGGTTTGGGCCGTGGTTGTCAATCAGCTTTTTGTGTATCTTGAAATAAACCAGTTATTGGTTTCGTTTTGGTTTTGATTAGGAAATCATATATTTTGAATTTTGATATTTTTTTTAATTTTGAAAAAAACCGTTTTGGGACAGCAATTTTTTTTGGAGATTGTTTTTTGTGCTGTCATTTGCTTTTAGTAATACTAATTGTTTTTTTATTTGGAAAAAAGAAAACCGTTTTGGGGAAGCAGTTTTTTTTTGAAATTTTTTTATGCTACCACGTACATATTGTACATATCTTTTGTATATCCTGTACATATTTTTTTTATATACATAGTACAATTTTTTGTACACAATGTATATTTATATTTGGTTATATATTGTACATATTCTTGGATGATGCAATTAATTTATATATGAAATTAATCGTATGTTTTTTTTGATTGTGGTTAAGTCATGTTTTTATGAGTTTTAGGATGTTATTAACGTAATAAAAGTTAACATTGACCAAACAGTTTTCAACGGTTTTGTATAAGTTTAAATCTTTCGTCACTACTTTCAAAGTATTATTGGTCTGAGTTTATGGAAGTACAATTGAAAATAATTAATTCCCATCAACTTTATAGAGTGAGCCGGATCCAAATCAATATCTCTACATTTGTCATTATATTGATCCGCTAATGTATGTATACAGATCTCGTATGAGTCCATTTTAGCTACCACCATTTTTTTAGAATTATTTTTTCATTGCGATTAATTTTAAAAAGTGGTATAAATATAGAAATAATTATTTTTAGCTAACATTTATTTTTGTTTTGGATACAATAAATAAAGCGAAAGATTTAACCTAAACAAATATATTAGAGTTAATAACTTAAAAATTAGTAAGCTTAGTTTTGAATTTAAAATAATCGTAATTTTTTTTTTAAATTACCAATTTATTATTTAGTCTGAAGATTAAATTTAATTAATTTCATGTAAAACTTTATTAACACATATTATGTATTTCATGTTTCGATTTAGCATTTTTAAATAAGAAATTATTTAGATTATGGATAAGTTATATATTATTTAGGTTTATTGATTCACTTTTCCCAGCGGTAGGCCTAAAAAGCCATCCATAGAGCTTCACTCTTTAACATTGATGTCGTTCTTAGATCGCCTATGGCCATCGGGGTTATGCGATCGAAGAACATTGGTTTCTTCTCTTCATTCGGCGAGGGAGTTCTCAGGGACGAGGAGTGGTGTTGCTGTGTTTGTACTTAGGTGCAAACCAGTAGTACCATTCCTTGCTCAGAGGCTTCTTCGGTGTAATGAAGAGAAGAACCAATTGTACTTTTGCTTTCAGGATCAGAGGCTTCACCTCATACAAATTCAAAAAACTTTTCCATTTTTTCATTTAGTTTTCAATAGAACAATTTTCATAGAGTTTAGGGTTTGAAGTCTGGTGCTCGGGAGCGTTCTACAACTTTCGCATTAGGTTTAGTTGTAATTTATTTTTAGGGTAAACAAGCACAACTGGGTCAGTAGAAGTGGACCTAGGGTCTAATCGTGACAGTTGTGATTGTTTTATTAGGTTGGGGAGAATCTGTTCTGTAGAATCTGGTCGTTAGGGGCTTTTCCAGTAGGTTCTCACATGCATGGTTGGAGTGGGCTCGCGAGCGCGATATTTCAAATTTAAATGAAATGAATATTGTAACCATACTTACTTTTTAAATTGTCTCCAGGCGAGTCTTGATTTTGGGAATCTCTTATATTATTAAATAAAGATAAAATAAATAAAACAAATTTTTTGAAAATTAATTAAATAAAATTTTTATTAAATAAATAATTTTTTTAAATTTAAGTTAATTTTAGGTAACTGAATAAATAATTTTTTTAAATAAGCAAGACATCAAGATATAAATAAATATTTTTATTTTTTTTAAAAAAATAAATAAATATTTCAAAGTTAAGACGGTGCATCCGATAAATAAACATTCTTTTGAATATTTTTTATTTTTCAATTTTTTTTAAAAATAAATAAATATTTTTAGGGGTGCTATCGTCAATAAATAATTTTAGGTATATAATTAATTCTGAAATTTCAGCATATCTGAAATTAAAATAAATAAATTACATTTTTACATATACAATATCTTAGGAATTTTTGTACAGATTCAGCAAGGATTAGCTACGACGATCTTTCCTTTGGTTCCTTTACGAAGTTTGTTTTTTTACAAAAATTTTCTGTTTTTTTTGGGGCGTTCGTTGGTTTTTTTTTCGTTTTACGCTTTTTTATTGTTTACACTTTTACAGCATACTAGCTACATTTTTTTTGTTGTTGAGATTGGTTTTATTATTGTTGTTTGTTATTGTGAATTCTGGATTCTATAAATTTTACCATCAAAATGTCAAGTCAAATAGACATTGACCATCCATTTTATGGATTGGAACCCAGCGAACTGCAAATTGAATGTCTGGTTCGAGGTGTGGATTTCAGAGGGGTCAACTGGGCAGAGGAACTTCGAAACCACGCGGTACAAGGTTCAGTTCCATTAACGGTATCTCACGCGAGAGATTTGGTAGCTGAGTCTCAAATGGTGGTGCAGGCGGCACAACTAATTGTGAATCAGATACGTAGACTTCAGCCACCGATTAATCAGCCATTCTTAGATGGTCTGGCTAATCGTGTGTTGCACTATACAGGGAGGATGAATAGGTTGGGTTCTCGCGATGATTTGCAAGAAGCCCGCACCTACGCTATCTCCCAATTGTCACGCGCTTGGGATATAATAAGATCACTGTCGACACGTCCAGTTATGCAGAGTAAACCAGGAGGATCATCTGTACCATCCGAATCACCTGCGTTTCAGCCAGAGGAGAGATCCACTCCAATACCAGTACAGCCAATGACTGATACGATACACAGTTTAAATCGTGGGTATCAACAACAACAAAGACGGGCAGAACAATTACCACCATCGTATTTTCAACAATCAGGTTTAAGAGCGGAGGACTTCGCATTACCACAACTGGGTTCATCGTTCCAAGCTGGACAAATATACATCAATCCGGCATTGGTACAGCAGCCTCTGAATCATCAACCGATACCACAGGAGCAGTTACAACAATTTCAAACAAATTATCCACAAGCTCCATTAACAGCACCACCACCATACAACCCACTTCCTCAGGTATCTCGTGTCGCGGCTCCAGCATTGTCACCGGGAGCATACCGAGAGGTACGTAGGAACAATTTGAGTCGTTATGACTCAAATTGGGTTCCGAACTTCACAGGGGATGGTCACTCTCCTGATGTTCATGAGTTTATCCATCGAGTGGAGGCGGCTGCAAGGAGGGACCGTGTGTCCTGGGACGACCTGAGGTCGATCGTTCCACGGTACCTCAAGGCAGCTGCCGATAGATATTATTTGAATTTGACTCATGAATATGAGGAAGTGACCTACTCAGTGCTTAGGGAAGGACTCCTACGCACCTTCGGTACGCTCACCGATGATAAAGCGGTATTACGTGTTCTTTTGAACCGTAAACAGAAAGTCAAAGAGAGCGTTTATGAGTATTTAGTTGAAGTGGGTTCGTTAAATCGGAGATTAGTTCGACCATTTGCTGCAGCTGAATTATTAGAAATCGCTAGGGAAGGACTGAGTGTAGAACTGAAGAACGCTACAATTGCAGCAACAATTACAACTATGGACGAGCTTCGGACATTGTGTCAGAAGTTCGAACGTTTGTGGTCTACACCAGTCCCAACCAGAATGTCAAACTTAAGGATTAGCGAACTACAGCAAATGGACGACTATGAATCAGAAATAGATCCAGAACAAGATGGATATATTGAAGCTGTGGATACACAACCTAGAAGAATTCTGCAACGACCTGCGATATCATCTGGTAATACTAATCAACCTGGTCCATCAATGTCCAGACAACCAATTGTCTGTTTTAGATGCGGGGTAAATGGACATCGAGCTCCTGATTGTTCTAAAAACAGAATAAAACTGTATTGCTGGAAGTGCAACAAACCTGACGTAATTTATGCAAATTGTTCTTATTGTCACCCGTCGGTAAACTTCCGTCCGAGAGTACATGCTTCGGGGATGGTACCCTCGGTTCAACATCCAATGAGCCCGAAGAAAACGACGAGAGATGTAGCAACGCAGGACGATCGATCACCACTCAGGAAACCAGAATAAAATCATCTAGCACATTTAATTTCCCATCATTACATTGCACGTATTTTAGACGTCTGGAACGTAACATCAGATATTGGAGGATGAGGAAATTATTTCGCAAAGCTTGTATTTCATCTATCCTTTCAGAAACAAAGGATCCTCGGCCGCGACTAACAATTAAGATTTTGAACAAAAATATTTCAGGATTATTGGATAGTGGAGCGTCAATCACTATACTAGGAAGAAATTCCTTGGAATTATTGGAATCATCAGGTACAACCTACCGTAAGTACACTTCGTGTATTCCACGGCGGATGGTACTGCAACAAAAATTTTAGGTTACATTGAAATTCCAATAACGGTGAATGGCTCCACTAAACCAATGCGGTTTCATATAGTCCCTGGATTACGAGAAGAGCTCTACCTGGGCATAGATTTCTGGGAGAAATTCGGTATTGTTCCTTCCTTTGTTAGTGAACTGACTCGTACAGAGCTACAAACTTTAAATACACATAACCTTACCACCGACCAGCAACGAGAACTGGATATGATCAAGGATTCTTTCCCGTCATTTGAAGTGTCTGGACTCGGAAAGACTTCTTTAGTTGAACATGTCATCGATGTTGGTGATAGTGCACCTGTTAAACAGAGGCACTATCCCACGTCGCCGGCTGTTCAACTAAAGGTTTATGCCGAACTCGACCGAATGCTTCAAATGGGCGTGATCGAAGAGAGTAACAGTTCTTGGTGCTCGCCAGTGGTTCTGGTACAAAAAGAATCTGGTAAAAACAGATTATGTATTGATAGCCGTCGTGTCAATTCACTAACTAAAAAGGACGCTTACCCACTTCCCTTGATTGATGGCTTACTAGGTCGTCTAAATAGCACAAAGTACATTTCTAGTATTGATCTCAAAGATGCTTTCTGGCAGATTCCTCTGGCAGAAGCATCTAGAGACAAGACAGCCTTCACAGTGCCTGGTCGTCCATTGTATCAATTCCGGGTTATGCCCTTTGGATTGTGCAATGCTCCCCAGACAATGTGTCGGCTAATGCACAAAGTGATACCACATCAATATCACGAAAATGTCTTTGTTTATTTAGATGATCTATTGGTAGTCTCTTCCACGTTCCAGGAACATATGGAATTGCTGTCCAAAGTCTCTTCATTGTTAAGAGCGGCTGGGTTAACAATAAACCTCAAGAAAAGTAAATTTGTTCTGAGAGAGGTGAAATACTTAGGATTTTTGGTTGGTGAAGATGGTCTACGAACTGACCCTGACAAGGTAAGAGCTGTTGCTGAGTATCCAGCTCCGTCAACAGTGAAACAAATACGGAGATTATTGGGAATGGCTGGTTGGTACCAACGTTTCATACCAAATTATGCAAGCGTGGTATCACCAATTACAGATTTATTGAAGAAGAGTTCGGGGAAACTGAAATGGACATTGGAAGCGCAAGCTGCTTTCGAAAATTTAAAACGATTGCTGACTACAGCACCAGTATTAATTAACCCTGATTATAATAAAGAGTTCTTTATTAGATGCGATGCGAGTCTGACAGGGATAGGTAGTGTGTTGTATCAGGTTGATACTGACGGACAAGAGTGTCCGATAGCCTTCATGTCGAAGAAACTTAACAAAGCTCAGAGAAATTACTCAGTTTCTGAACTTGAATGTCTTGCGGCAATTCTGAGTGTGAAGAAATTCAGGGGCTATGTTGAAGGTCACCGATTTACAATTGTGACTGATCACTCAAGTCTGAAGTGGCTTATGTCACAGAAAGACTTGAGTGGTCGTCTGGCTAGGTGGAGCCTAAAACTCCAACATATGGATTTTACCATTGTCCACCAAAAAGGTACCCAAAATATAGTCCCTGATGCTCTATCTCGTCTTTATGACGATACACACGAGGAATTGACGGAAGCATTAACACATCACATTAACGACATCAAAATCGACAATGAAGGTTATCGGCACAAAGAATATACGGATATGATAGCTAAAGTTCAATCATCACCCAAGGACTTTCCATCTGTTAAAGTCGTGGATGATAAGCTATACATACGTATTGAGCCAAGATCTGATGCAATACCCAACGATGTTCCTGTGTGGAAACTCTGGGTACCAAAACCGATGACTTCAAACATGATTCAGAAACATCACGATGATAGTACTGCTGCTCATGGAGGTGTTAAGAAGACTTTAGAATTACTTCGACGTCTTTATTATTGGCCGGGCATGGCGTCACAGGTACACAACTATGTTGTGTCCTGCGACACATGTAAACAAACAAAAGCCACGAATCAGATATTGCGTCCTCCGATGCAATATCAATTCGAAACAGCACGTCCATGGCAGAGAGTCTATATAGATTTTTTGGGACCGTACCCTCGTTCTACACTTGGGAATACGGTGTTATTGATAGTTCTGGATCATGCTACGAAGTTTGTACTACTGAAACCACTTAGAAATGCAACTTCACCGAAGGTGAATGCTTTTCTAAGGAATGAAGTGTTTCTTACATATGGGGTACCAGAGTTTCTGCACAGTGACAATGGCAAACAGTTCACTAGTAGGAACTTTCAAAGTCTTTTGTCAGATTTCAGCATTAAACACATTAGGACCGGTGTTTATAGTCCTCAAAGTAACGCGTCAGAGCGGGTCAATAGGTCAGTTTTAGCAGCAATTCGAGCGTTCATTAAAGGTCAACACACCAAGTGGGATTCACAAATTGGTGAAATCGCATATGCACTGCGGGCTGCAGTACATTCTGCTACCAAGTACTCACCGTACTATTTATTATTTGGTCAACATCCAATCTCGGATGGAAATACTTACCATTTGTTGAGATCACTACACAAGCTTGGTGAAGATGCTGGTGAAGAAATAGAACGCTCTGATCATTTGACTCTGCTTAGGAACCGGGTTCAACAAAATTTAAAAGCAGCTTTCAAAAAATCGCAACATCAGTATAACCTGCGATCTAAACTACGGACTTTTCAACCACAACAACGTGTGTTTGTACGGCAACATCATTTGAGTGACGCTACCAAAAAATTCTCGGCAAAATTGGCTCCAAAGTTCTTACCTGCAATGATTAAGACTAAGATTGGAAATGTACTCTACGAGTGCACAGATATGAGCGGTAAGAATCTTGGAGTCCATCACGCGAAAGACATCAGGGAATGATGTCTTTTCGTTAGGTAGGGTTGTTCCTCTGGCTGATTGTCGTCTCTGGGGTTCACATCTTCAGGTCATACTTACTGGTTGTATCGGGGTGTCCGTGGTGCTGACGTTCGGATGGATGGTCGGTCTCAATACTCAGTGAAGTTCTTAAGGACTTCATGAGTGTTGGAACCGGTCATCGGTCTTGACGTCGGTGACTGGGGGTATCTCGATCCCAGATACAGTTTAATAGGTGGAAGTAGTTCGGTGGTTTTCTGTCATGGAGGGGATGGCGACGTTTTTGTGATTTCAAGAGTAGAAATCTTGGTTTCTACCTTGAATTCATGGTGTAACGATCGCAATAATCGCGAAACAATAATAAAACCAAATTCATCTTCGTTTTCAATTCAATAAAAATGCATTTCATTAGTTTCCGTTCATTTTTACATTAATAATAATTTTAAAATTTTCTAAAACTTAACTGCTAGTTAAATTTTGAATATACTATAAAAAGCAAACGAACGTACTAAATTTTTATTTCCAATGCTAATGAACAGACGTCGTTGTTAATCATTTGCTGAATTTCGAGATGACACGATTGATTAGAAGAGGGAAAAAGCAAAATCACATTTTTGCAATTTTTAATTTGGAAAAAAATTATTATTCATTCCATTTTCTGCTTCAAAACAATAAAATTGTAAGAAAACGTCCGTAAGTAAAAATAGCGAATAAATAAATAAATATTAAAATAATTTGCTGTGTTTAATATATCATATTCAAGTTTAATTGATTTGAATTTTAAAAACTCAAATATGTGTTCAAACAAAAGTGTTTCTATTATAAACGTGAACCAAAGATTGAATTGATTATAAAAAAATTGTGTCAAAAATTATAAAAACAAATTATTATTTTGTTATTGATGTGAAAAACTAATGGAATACGATTTAAATTAAAATAAAATTTACAAACTTTTTCGCTGTAGTATTAATTACTATAATAGTAAAAATAAGGTTTTATTACAAACGAAAAATTGAAGACAAAAAGAATATGGAAATATTACAATTTGACAGAACATAAGGAAGAAATGATATTGGAAAATCAAAGAAATAACTTAGAACAACCGAATATTGATGACATCAATCAACAAAAATAACTTAAGGTATTTACTAAAAATATGTATATTAATTTTAATTTAATCATCCCTTTTAGAATGTTAGAGTAAATTTAGAAAAAAAATAGTGAGAGATTCCCAATCTCAAGATTCGTGTGGGGATAAGCTGTATCCCGCGCAAATTCTATTTTTTATATTAGTAATAAAGGTCCAATGATTACAAGAATTGCCTCCATTCTAAGCTCATACAAGAAAAAACTTTTCAAAAACTTTTTTAACACTTTGATTTTAAAGTTTGTTGGGAGCATATAGACTTCATTCATTAAAATCAATTTTAATAACACTTTGAAAAAATAAGGAGACTTAAATGACAAAGAACTGATTAGTTTTTGGACAATATTGGGATAAGTGGTGGAGGGCTTCCCAAACACCTGTTTATTGTGTCACCATTTTTTCAATGTTTGTTGGGAGCATAATAAATTCGTTCGTGAATGAATTTTGATGACACTTTGCAAAAAGATGCAAATATGTATGGCAAGGAACTGATTAGTTTTTGAGCGATAGTGAACAAAGTGGTAAGGGGTCCTCCGAGCACCTGTTTTTTGGAAGCTCAATAACATCTGTGCCTGATAATCGAATTGGATGAAACTTGGTACATAAACATTTAGTACCGTTTACAACAGTTCTGCATCTCATCTTCCAGTTTGCCACTTCGGGATAATTTTTTTTTTACTTTTTCTCGTACAAAAAAATGTATGTCTGTTGGGATACTACTGCTTTCTTTAATATTTTTATTATTAGAAATACGCTAAATCTGTAACATTGGTTAGCTTTTAATTAAAGTATTTGATGGATATTAGCTCATTATATATCCAGAACACTATGTTTCCAGGGCTGTGGTGAAGTCAGCCTATGCATCAGCGTCGCAATATTTTTTTTCGGTTTCTGCTTTACCTTAAACTTTATATGATTAACATTTTTCCAATATTTTAAAAAACGTATAAAGATTAATATTTCAGATGCAGATGTTTTGTTTAAAACTAAAACTTTAGTTCCAAAATATGGAGACGACCAGTTGCTGCACTGCTTATTGGCAAAACAAATACAACCTCGTTGAAAAGCATGTATACAAAACCTGCCTTCCTTAAGGGTTAAAATCAATGGTTACTATGTTCAAAAGCATATCAGTTTGAAAGAAATCCTTTAGAGTATAAAATTAGAATTAAACATGATTAGAAATATAAAAAAAAGTATGAAGCAGCTATGAAGTACGTATGAAGCAGCCAAAATTTTTAAAAACATTGCTTTACTAATATTGAAGTATCTCGAGATCCAGATAACGAAATCACGCCAATTTTGTTTTTTTTAAAGGTAATTTTAAGGTCTAGCACACAAAAATGTTAAATGAACTAGTTTAGTGAAAAAATTTTAAAATAAAATTCCGTGTTTCTAGAAAATAGCAAAAATTTGTATTTTTCTTTACTTTGATCTAAAATTTCTATAGTTTCACCTACACAAACCCACTCATATTATCATATTTTTAAATTTTACGGAATGCTCTCTATAAGATAGAGTCTTTTAAAAAAAATTGTTTCAGTTCATTTCGTCGTATTACGTCATATAAATTTAGTGTACCCAAATAAAAAATATGTCAATAAACGCTGCATTTTCGACCGGTTTGAAAAAAAATTGCTTCATATTCATTCATTCATTCATTCATTTTGAAATATTGATATATTAAGATTAACTCATATATATTCCAGAAAAACAGATTAAGGGAACTTACCCTCTGCTCTGTAAATCCATTATCAGAAATATAAGGGGAACATAGAAAAGTCATTGAATAAATAAATGAAGCAACAGAAAAGAAAAATTAGAGGACAAACTTGACATAAGCTATTAGACCCAATTTGTTTAAGATTTAATTTTAACAAGTCACCATGCGGCGCCCGCCATCAGTTTTTGTTGATTTGTAATCATTTTTAATTTTTATCTGCGGCTGTGATAACCCCGCGTACTCGAGTTCTTTCTATTAGCATATTGAGATATGACATACCATCGTTAATAGCAATGATATATCGCTATCCAAGGTGATATCTTAAGGGTGCTGGCGGACAAACTCTATTTAGTCAACGGTTTTTATTTAGTCCCTCAATCTTAGCTACGAAATATTCCTTGATGACTACACGATATTGTTTGCTCGAAAAAACGAGCTTTCCCCACTGCTCTATTTGTGAGTTTCAATCATTGAGGAATATAGTGCGTCACATGAATAAGGAATACTCCACTAAGTGGATTATTGGAAACCCAATTTTAATTTTGTTCGAGCAAATATTTCAACGATTTTTGTGGAACCCTTAAATATAATTTGAACTTTACGAGAAATTAATAAAACAAGGTGTTTGCAATGTTCACCATAACTCTGTGGTTTTAGTTTTTACCCGTTAGTTTGCATCTTTTATTAAAATTATACTTACTGTACACTCAGCCACATTATTTTCAAAAGTAGTTAGATTCAGACAAAGACTATACATTTAGTGAAATCCTTATTATGTAGTCTTTAGTATGTTTATACAAAAATAAAAATTTCTAACAGATCTTGTCATTACCAACAATAAGGAAAGCAAATAACCTTAACTATATATTAACCTGGGTATCTCAAGCCAAACTCATTAATAAATATTCCTAAAATAACCTTTCACTGTAAAAAGAGATGTGATATGATGATCAAACGATTTATAACAACGTGAATTAAAATTAGCAGATCAACAAAAAAATGTAGTAAAATAGTATTTATATATAAATAAAGAACAACAACAAATTGTAAATTAAGAAAACAAATCTTTTTAAATGCCAAATTAGAAAAGAAAATACAACAAAAAATTGCATACGGTTTGGTTGGATCCGAAAACAACTGTACGAAAATTCGTTAGATTTTGAAGTTATTGTTTAGTTTTGTAACTAGTTTCATGTTAGGTCAAAATTGTTATTATTTTCGTGATTTAGGAGATATTGTTTATGTATGTATACATAGATGGTTGTGAGATTTTGATGAGTGATTTTTAAAGATTAATTTTTTTTATTTTCAATCTTGTCGTCTGACCTTTTAAAATCATTCAAAAACCGCAATCTCGTATATAGTCTATAGTATACAGAGTATGTTTACTGATAATTATTTTCATGATAGACAAGCAGAATTTCATTTATCAAACACATTTATCAAAATTACGACAAAGATTTACATTAATCTTTAAAAAATTATTTCTTTTTCACAAATTTAATATTTATCTGCAGGAATCCGATGTACAACGATAGAAAATCTCTATTCATATATGCACAATATACCTTTGTAAGTCTCTGATTTATATAATTCTATAGAAAATTTTCTGGCAAATTGTCAGATATTCAAATAATGTTGATGTGATTAGATAAAAGTTTCGATTGAATAAATTTTTATGTAAATATTATAAAAAAAGTAAATATATGATTTGGAAAACGAGATTTTTTGTCTGTAAACGTCATCATTACGCCAAAATTAAAAATTTGATATTGATATAAAATAATAATGACAAAACTATTTAATCCGTCTTAACGGAATTCTGTAATTTTATGATTCAACATTCATGATTTTTTGCAACTTAACGTTCAGTCAAGAAAAACAAAGCAACGAATGTTCGATGCCTGTGCAAAATCAGTACTGTTAAATGGAAGCATACACAGACCATTACAAATCAGCTACAGGTGTTTGTGAACGAATGCTTAAGATGACTGATCAAATGCTTCTGTTCTAATACAATCAATAACTAGGAACTTCTACAACAAACAGATGGATAGAACACACACTGAGAAAACCAGCCGAAGATTACAAGGATGTCCCTAGAGTGGAATCCACAAGGCAAAAGAAGCATGAGAAGACAAGCAATGAGCAAAACCATTGGCAGGACATGACGGGAGTTAAAAGCGATTGCCCAAATAGAGTTAGATGGTCCAGTCTTGCAGATTCTCTAACCTCCCAAACTAGAGATAAAGGAGAACAGAAAACAATTCATGCACACCTAATGTAATTTTTTTTTGTCAACGGTTATGGATGGTAAAATATTAACCCTTGATAACTGAACAAGCGTGATTGAAATAATTTCCAGTTGCAATCAGCCTAGCTAGCTTAACAACCATTATGATCCCGTTACAAATTAGCCATATTTTTTCTAAAACATATCTCATGCGTTTTAAAAAGGGTTTTACGCAAAACTTATTGACTTAACTTATTCCATTTTTATGCAAATAACTAATATCAACAACTTATGCGCTTTAACAGCATCATCTTTTGAACCCTTTGCTCAACGGCTCTGTTGGTCACAGAATGTATAGTAGAAAAGAAAAAACGGTCAACTGAGGAGATATGTAAAGGAATTAAGTGATAGAACTCAATGCTAAACAAGTTGATTTGATTCATAAAAATACAAAAATAATAGAACAATTTGCCAACTATTACAAGACACTTCTTTTAAATTAATTATCATATAAAAATCGTCTTATTAACGGTTTCAAACCAAAACTTCCGACAAACAATCTTAAATAATTCTCACTTTTTATAAATAAATCTTATAAATATATTTATAAGATAATTAATTTTTTACTACTTACTTTATGTTTTTTTAATAAACTAAAATAAAATAAAAACGCAAATAATTTTTAAATTTTAAAATTAGAATTTTTATTCTTCCTGAAATGTTTTAAATTCCATTTACAATTTTATGTGAGCAGTATATACATGACGTGGTAAATTATTTGTTACATGAAATGTTTAAGTTGTAAATATATTTTTAATGTTGCAATGCCAATGCATTGCAAGAACATTTGATGTTTTTTTTAACAATTGACCGTTTATTAGAATTTGGTTGCCTATGAAGTCGAAACTAGTTCAATGACTCAAGCTTGAACTATGGTTTTAGAATTTCATTAATTTTCTGCGGTCAATGTGACTTGACTATGTCACACGGCTGGCAGTGGGACTTAGGAACAGGAAAGAAAATTTATACCGGGAATACAAACAAAAAAGGAACCAAGTCAATACGTGGCCTTTGGCTCAGGAAAATCTCCATAAAAACAAATTCAACCACTCATACTAAGAGAAGGAACAAAAAATTATATGTAATAAATAAAATAAAAATATTGGCAAAAAAAGTATAAAAGTATAAATATAAAGAAAAAAACTTAACTTAATTCTTGTTAACTGAACGACGGTAAATTGTTGATCCCTTCTTTCTTCCCATATGTATTTGGTCCGGCATTTGTTTTCAGGAATTGTATTTTTGCTCCACCATTTTGTTTGAGAAAACATAACTGAATACGAAGTTTAGATGGTTCATCTTGTAAATGGGAAGTTTTCCCGTTTTACGTAAATCCCTGTGCTATATGACCTCTCTTACGATTACTGCAGATAACTACGAGTACGATATTTTTACTACTACTTTGCATTCTTTCTTTAAAAATATATGCTGCATCCATCCATGCATTAGTTACAACAGTTACTATAATCGCAACTATAATCCCACTCAATACACCTTGATTTACTTTAGTGCTGTTCAATTTCGACAACGTAGACAACTTTTAATATATGACCCCTAACAAATCAAACTTGATTTTTCACTTACGCCTTGAAATCAAGGATCAGTGGCTTCAAAACAGTATATTTCATTTATTTCGGGAATAATATTACAATCGTTTCTTTTTCTTCACTCAAAAATATTTTAGCAAAAATAAAATCTAATTTTAATCATTAAACGCTTGAAAGCCCAAATCTCCCAAGTTAAAAATCTAAACTAATCTATAATACAATATCATTTTTTTAATCGACTTTTTCAAAAAAAAAAAGGATTTCTACCTATCTCTGGCTTGTGGCTCCCATCCATCAGGCAGCTAAAATAAATTTTCACTCATGCATTGCAATTCTACCATGTGTATAAATAAAACAGGCAGAGAAAAACCATCCAAACACTACCAAACAAAAGAAACATAAAGCCCTTCCGAATTAAATCAATTATTGATATGACGCATATAATATGTAAGTCAAAACAAGTAAAGAAAAAAACAATTGATTATACACAGACATATATAACAACTAATTAAGTGATTTGAGCAGAAAATAACTTGTGACATTATATACCAACTTTTTACGTCTGTTAAATAAAAATCATTCCCTCGTTTAAAAAAATGAAAAAATGTTAATTTGCCATTAGTCCAGGGTAGAAGCCTTTAAAAAAAATAAAAAGTGAAAAAAATAATAGTAGAATGAAACCCATTAGAAAAGGAGGAGAATATTATAAAAATGAAAGGAAAAATAATTTACGGGCGATCTAAGGTCGGGATGGAGAAGGGGTGAGTTTTTAAGGGTAAAAAACGGTTTATCTCGATTTCCGGTAAAACTAAAAGTCCTATGGAAAAAAATTGCATAGCAAAGTTGTACGTAATAAAAAGATCTAAAACTTTTGTATGGACACTTTTTTCACATAAACTCAAAATTATGTGAAAAATTCAAAAAACCAAGATTTTTATCCTTTACAAAAAATTTTTTTTCCACTAAATTTGGTGAAAACTTACCTTTTTATGTCCCAAATTTGCTGTAATTTATTTAATTTGAAATATTTATTTTTTCGCCTTATTTTCAATTAATATCGAAATTATTAATATTATTTTGAATTAATATCCAAACCTATCGCATCCTAATTTTCAATCGAAAATTCAATTCATCTTTTGCATTTTCTGAGAAGATTTAATTATATTTAAAATATATTACTATTTTTTTTCACCATCGTAAAGTAGAGATTTCAACGAACAGAAAGCGGTATGCTTTGAAGAAAGCTGATATTTTGACGGGTGAATTTTCGATTGAAAATTAGGGTGCTTTTTCGATATAAATTCAAAATAAGGTGATAAAATAAATATTTCAAATCAAATAAATTACAGCGTATTTGGGACATAAAAAGGTAAGTTTTCACAAAATTTCGTGAAAAAAAAATTTTTTTTGTAAAAGATAAAAATAAAAAACCAAAAACAGGGTTTTTTGAATTTTTCACATGGGCTATTATTTTGAAAACGTAAATTTTTTTGTTGATTTTTAAATTTTTGATTTTTAAAAAATCTGAAATTTTGATATATTGTTGGCATTGACGAAAGGAAAAAAGTGATTTCTGCTTTTATTTTTTGAGTACTCTGAATCGGAGTAATGCGCGGTTGAATTTTGAGGCTTTTTCACGTAGTTTTGGTAATGGTGGCAATGTTTTGTGAATAGGTGCCACAAATTTCATCCGACTTACGTATATTTTTGCAAGTAAAAAGGAAAATAATTGAATAATTGAAATAAGTAAGTTTAAAATTAATAACTTTTCTCTTTTCCGCTAGGCAGCGCGTAAAACCTTGGTTTACTTCAAAGCTCATATCTCAAAAAGTATCTTTTTTTTTTTTGTTTTTCACAAATTTTAAAGTACATATGCAGCTATAAAATTGAGAAATAAAAAGTCAGCAATTCAATATGAATTTTTTCTTACGATTTTTTAAAGTTTGGTATATGAAAAATTCACATGTGTTTTTTTATTAAGTTAATAATCCTGTACTAAATGTGGATCTAATAAATTAAACATTTCATATTTTAACACCTGCAATAAATTTGAACCATTTTCTGTGCGGTTAAATGGTTAAAAACTTATTAAAAATTAATTTAAGTTAAGTGGTAAAATAAAGGAATTTAAATTATTAAAAGGGTGTGTAAAATGTTTATTCATTTTAAAAATGTCTATTCAGCCCCTTTTTACTAATTAAAATCTCATTAGAGACTCATAATTTTAACATTTAAAATTTCTAATGACGCCCACAAACGGTTTTTGACCAAATTATACTTGCATCCAATCAAAATATACTAAATTGTACCTACTTAATTTTACCTGATTCTACCTATATCAAAACAATTTCAAGGGTATATATATTGATTGGATTGCCTTATAATCAACTATATTCCAAAATATTTAGAAGACATAACGTTTAGAAAAGATAATAATAGAAATGGCTTTCAAATTGTGCTGTAACTTGTACGGTCTCAAAAATCATCAGCGGACAGCAAAAAATGTGAAACTGGTCACACCAGCTGTTATTCAAAAAGCTGCGACCCTAAATTTTACTTTGCGTGATGACCAGTTTATATGTGAAACATGTCGCACTTATATCTATAAAAATAAGGTAAATTTAATTATTTTATTAAAATGAATAAAAATTCATATGCAACTAATATTTTCTATACAGCAGCTTTCATGTTCGGAAACTATCGATAGTGAAATTATTTCTATAAATCAGGATGTTGAAAATGTTCCAACGAACGAAAATATTCAAATACCTCCAGCATCTTTAAATCCATCACCAGTTTCGGTTGATACTATATCTCCACCAGTTCCTGAACTACTTAATGACATTTTAGAAAATAATAACAATGTTCTTGAAAGGTTAGCCGAATCTCCTATCAAACAAAAACATATTACAACAGGAAGTTATAAAAGAATTGCAAGTGTCACATCGGCAATAAGTCAAAGAATATTTCAAGTAGATTCAGTTAAAGTGTTATCACCAAACGAGGAATGTGAATATACATCATGGCTTATGAAAGATTTTAAAGATGCCAGCTGTAAATCAAAACAAGTGTTTTTGTTGACAACTCTACCACGTAAATTTTGGTCAAATCAACGTATCCAGGATGAATTTAATGCATCAAGACGACTGGTAGAATTCGCCATGGATCTGTTGGAAACAGTAGGTCCTTACAGTTGGCCTCAAAGCAAACAAGTGCACAGTTTGTCACAAAATATAGTAAAACAAATTCAAACATACTTCTTATCAGAGGAAATTAGTAGAACAATGCTTAGCCTTAAAGATGTTGTTACTATTACAGAAAGATCAACAAAAATTAGGAAATCAAAGCGGTTGGTGTTATGGACCCTCACCGACATCTACGAAACGTTCTTGGAAGAAAACAAAGATGTCAAAATCAGCTTCTCAAAGTTCACTACGTTGCGACCGAAGGAATGTATTTTAGCCGGACCTACCGGAACACACAATGTCTGTATATGTATGATACATGCAAACGTACGTTTAATGTGTAAGCCGCTCTTAAATTTAGTAAAAAATGAAAGAGATCTGCTTAAGAAACTGAGTTGTTCTAATAATACAGTGGATTGTGCAACAAATATATGCAATGATTGTAAAAATATCGTGGAAGCTTACACAGAAACAATTTTGGAATCTCTTGAATTTTACGAAGAAATACATTATGAGAAATGGTTAATGCAAGATAGATATTCGTTAGAACGCATGGAAAAAATAAGGAAGAATTTGTAGAAGAATTAGTACATACATCGGTAAACAAATTAAAAATTCATGATTTCATCGCAAGGCAGCAATCAAAGTTTCTTAAGGATACGAAACAAAACTTACGTCACGGCGAATACGTATTTATTATGGATTTTTCAGAAAACTACTCAATGAAAACGCAGAATGAGATACAAGCTGCACATTTCAATAAAGTTCAAGCCACAATCCACCCAATCGTAGTTTACTACTACTTCATGTAATGATAAACTAGAGGTCTTATCTTTTGTTATTATATCTGATCATTTAATGCATAACACAGTTGCAGTTCATAAATACCAGGAAAGATGTATTGAATTCATTGAAAAACAGCAAAAAATATATCCAAGTATCAAAAAAATTTTATATTTTACTGATGGTTCAGCAGCTCAATATAAAAATAAGAAGAATTTCATAAATCTCTGCAAACATATTGATGATTTTAAATTACCTGCAGAATGGCATTTCTTTGCAACTGCCCACGGAAAGGGTCCATCCGATGGGATTGGAGGAACACTTAAAAGAGAAGCCCGGAGAGCTTCGCTTAGAGGAGAAAAAAATATCAACAGCAAGGGAATTGTTTGAATGGGCGGAAATTTGGTCGAAAGAAAAACCACGTTATGAAGTTTTCATATGTGTCTTCAGAAGATATCGAACTACAGGAACAATTTCTTTCGGTGCGGTTTTCGGACATTAAAACCATAAGTGGAACTCAAGGATTCCACTGTTTTTTACCGGATAACACTACACCCGATAAAATAATTGCCAAAATGTTTTCTTTTTCTGATGATCATAAATATTTCAATTTAAAGGCAAAAAAAAAATATATAAATTAATTTTTTAATGTATTTATTTATAATATTGATTAAATTATAATGTTTATAGAAAAAATATTTTTTTAATGTTTTTTTCTAATGTTAGTGTTGGTGATGTTGAAATTATAACAAAATCTTCGATCATTGGGATCTCCATTTCTTATTCTGAATAAAAACCTGTTTCTCAATCAGAAATACACAAAAAATGGTTCAAATTTATTGCAGGTGTTAAAATATGAAATGTTTAATTTATTAGATCCACATTTAGTACAGGATTATTAACTTAATAAAAAAACACATGTGAATTTTTCATATACCAAACTTTAAAAAATCGTAAGAAAAAATTCATATTGAATTGCTGACTTTTTATTCCTCAATTTCATAGCTGCATATGTTTACTTTAAAATTTGTGAAAAACAAAAAAAAAAAAAGATGCTTTTTGAGATATGAGCTTTGAAGTAAACCAAGGTTTTGCGCTCTGCCTAGCGGAAAAGAGAAAAGTTATTAATTTTAAACTTACTTATTTCAATTATTAAATTATTTTCCTTTTTACTTGCAAAAATATACGTAAGTCGGATGAAATTTGTGGCACCTATTCACAAAACATTGCCACCATTACCAAAACTCCGTGAAAAAGCCTCAAAATTCAACCGCGCATAACTCCGATTCAGAGTACACAAAAAATAAAAGCAGAAATCACTTTTTTCCTTTCGTCAATACCAACAAAATATCAAAATTTCAGATTTTTAAAAAATAGTTGTTTTTTTTTTGATGTACGTTTTCAAAATAATAGCCCACATAAATTTTGAGGTAATGTGAAAAAAGTGTCCATGCAAAAGATTTAGATCTCTTTATTACCTACAACTTTGCTATGCAACTTTTTTCCATAGGACTTTTAGTTTTTCCGGAAATCGAGATAAACCGTTTTTTACCCTTAAATACTCACCCCTTTCCCTTCCCGACCTCTGATCGCCCGTAAATTATTTTTCCTTTCATTTTTATACTATTCTCCTCCTTTTCTAATGGGTTTTATCCTACTATTATTTTTTTTGTTTTCAAAAATTATCGACCCCGTTCTACATTCAGAATTCTGTTATTATTTTTTGAAGTTTCACTTTTGTCATTCTGTTCTAAAAAACGAAAAAACAAATGCACTTCGGTTTGTTTTTTTTCGATGCATACTTGATGATTTTTCAAAAATTGTGAATTGTTAATTATTCGAAAAGTCAAATTTAATTCTGCTTTTGCAGTAGAATTAAATTGAAGGGGAAATTTGAAACAACATAAAAGTAAAAAAATTACATTATAATGAAACTCGGAAACAGTCCCAAATACGAATTATGGATACAATGAAACGCTGTTTTCGATCAGATAATATTTTGAAACGATCTTAAATTGTTTGATAGTACTGAGTACCTAATGTAAGATTTATAGTATGAATATTGTGAGGTCTGTGTAGTTTAGAGTTTAAAAGAAAATGCCTATTTGATAGATTTTTGTTGTTCGTTACAATGAATTAAAAATGCAACAATTAAAGAAAAAAAAATCTTTTTGTCAGGCCCTTCTATGTTATCAACCATTTTGGGTTTGAATTATGTGTTATAACAATAAAATAATGGAATTCAATAAAGACCCTTATTTATAGAAATAGCCGCCGAAAAGCATTCCAACTCTATCACACTATATTTTTTGTGCCTTATTGGACCTGGTTTATGGTACATGAAGGCCACTTGGTGTTCTAATCCAATGTCACTTTTTTAAAGTATCACGCAATCAATGACTACTGTTACCGAAGCAAAGAGTAAATAAATAATTTAATCTACCTTGAAATATATTTTCTACAAATGCAAACCAATCAAAGTAATTCGGCTAAAATCGTTACCATAGGAATCTAATATTTTTTCCTGAAATTTAATAATGTTTTGTTTAACGTTCAGTTGGGTGAGATTAATACAAGGAAATGGATGAAAATTTCTAAATTAATTTGATATGGAAGAAAAAACTAAAGTAAGAAAGAATATATTTCCTGATTTAGTATTCTAACTTATTTATTGTAAATTGTAGGAAATCTGAAGTGTTTGTTACGATATTAATAAATTACAAATATATAAAAATATTGTATTTGTCTTCAAACTTTCAAATTTACATTCTTCGAGAACATTTACATTCTTCGAGAATAACTACCGTATCAGAGCTACTCTATATATAAAGCGGCCGTGAAAATCGGAGTTCACGAAGACCAGTTCGGTGATCAACGCTCCTTTCAATTCAATGAAAATCTTAAATAAGCTTTAGCACTCCATACGAAGTTTTTGTATTAAGTTAGCAGCTCAGTTAGAGTGGCTGCCATTAGTGGCTGGTTTGAATAAGAATATGGTAGAAGGGGGAAATGCAGTGTATAAAATTTTACGAATAATGTCAAATGGATGACAACGACAACGTAATATTACTCTGACTAATTTAAGAAAGATTTCAGAATCAGATATTCGACCACTTTCTATACAAAGAACCTTTATGAAGAGTGTTCACACTGTTAGAATTGACACATGACCTGCACCAGCAAGGAAACACAACGTTCATAGATGTATTTGAAAATCGATGTACTGCAAATCGAGTAGCTCCGACGGAGTGGATTTCCATTCAGATGGTTCTTTTGACCAAATAACAAAAAAAATATGTGCTACGAGAAAAAAAGAAAATTTGAGAAAAACAGTTGAAACATTAACGTCTGAATCGGAATGTATATGTTTTAAGTCAAACCTTTCAAATCAAACTAGGATGCTTATAAGACAAAGACTGAATGCCTATCAGACAAATTTAAAGAATCTGTTTTGAAAATAGTTTAAATGCTTTGATCCATAAAAAACCACATGCAAGCCTATATTTGTCTTCCTTGGAACTTAAACGTAAAATACATTTAGGTCAAGCAACACTAAGAAAAGTATTGGAAAATTTGTAGTCTCAGTCTAATTTAATACTCTGGTTACATCAAATCATTATAAAACCAGTCTGACATACATACGCCAACAACATTGGCTCAGAAATGTTTGAAAAACAACTGCGACTTCTTTTCCTCAGTCCTACGACTGGCTCAAGCGCTCATAGACTAGAGTGGTACCCACCACATTTCAGATTATATGATTTTAAGAACTCGTCTAAATACCATCTCCAAATATTGCATATAACAACAGTATCGTGCTTGTGTGTAAACCTGTCCACGTAGTGATACAGAAAAATTTAATTCCAAACTCTTTAGCGAAACAAAGTAACTGTGACAGATTCCTATTTCACTCCTAAAAACAAATGACTTAAATAAAATGTCGGTGTAGTTTTTAGCATAGTGTGTTACATTTATTTCTTATCAAAAGATGTAGATTCTGTAACAACGAAGGAACGAAACTACGAGGGTAAAGAACTATGGATTTTTAGAAAGCAACCCTCGCCTATAAACGAAAATTGCTTAAGGTACGATACACCGTGTAAAAATAGATCTTGTTGTTGTTGACTGCAATCAGAAAAATAGAACAAAGTTTTCTTAGAAAAAATAAATAATAAATTATTTCTGTCTTGTGGTTGTGACAATAAAATTTATTTATCGTGCATATATTATTTTTATGAATTTAATTTAATTTTTGTTAAGGAAATCTATTATTATTACTATTATTAGTAGTGTTGTGACTACCAGCAAAACTACTTATTCTATGTTGTATTGATGTGTCACGTTGTACACGATACGAAATCGAAAACAAAGGATCCCTTGATATACGCGATGAAGTTTGTGATTGATCTGAATCGTTTGAATGACGATTGGGATGTGGTGGCAATGGAGGTGGACTATCTGGAAATTTCTCTATGTATAAAATATTTTCATTATTTTCATCACTATAATGTGATTTAGCTGTTTGTAATATATTTATCTGATTATTATTCGTAGTTCGGTTATTCATTCGCCATGAGATTATTTCAAATGGTGATGGGGTTACAGCGGAAATATAACTTCTTGCACTACCTGCACTCGTATCGGAATATCGACGAAGTGTTGATGGACTGTAAATACAAATACTCATGACACAAAATTAAATTAAATTATCAAATTTATCTCACCGTCCATGTCTCGCTGCCCTTGCCGGAACTGGTGTAACGTAGCAGGGAGGTAAATGATATTCACCTATTCCATTATCATCAGACTCAGAACTTATTGAATCTCTTCGTCTTTGTTTGTTCATTACAAAAAATGGAAACTTTTTCAAACAACAAAACGCAATGAAAGCTCCTATCAAAATTGACAATAACAACGATCCGACATAAATCGCAATCACATATATTTTTTGATCGTTCTCAATCCATGTTTCTGGTTCTTTTGTTATTTGTGCACTACTCTTATCAAATCTTAAAAATGCTAAACAATTGAACGGAATTACTTTATCCTCTTCATTTTCTTTCAAACAAAAAACATAATTTATATTGTAACGAAGATGTTCAATTTTTATTTTTTTCTTAAAATTCTTCACACATCCATATTCACTATTCTCTGTTATGTTTGTAATTGAACTTGATTCATCGAAACATGATGAATTATGGAACCAAATTAAGGCCATTCCATAACAAACAATTTTGAACTCAATAAAGATGTCATCATTTACGTCTTCAATTATCAAAAATTCAGTTGTTTTGGCTTTAACCGTTATAGGAAATTCGTATTCCACTTCTGGAAGATTAATCCCATTTTCACATTCCAAAGTTAAAAGATTCTGATCGATTATTTTATTTGTGGTTGTGATATCCATCGTTGGTGTGCTCTGAGTTTCTGGTGTTGAAGGATGTGAACTCTTTGTTGGTGTAGTCAGAGTTGTGGAACTAGAATATTCTGGTATAGGAGTTTCTACAGTCGGTGAAGCAGGTTTTGAGTTGGTTGTAACTGTGGAGGTGACTTTTGCTGTGGACTTTGATGAAGGAAAGGTTAATGATGTCGTTATGTCATCGTCTGGGCATATAATTTCAGCATCCCGAAGCTCTTTATTTCTAAGACTTATCGGTGAATTACAAATAACATCTTTTGGGAAGGCAGATGAATATAAGTTTAAGTTTTCTTTGAATTCTAGAATGTCTGGAGTACACTCACAAGCCCAAATGTTATCATTTAAAAATATTTTTGTATTCTTACGGTCTATTAGATAGTAGAAAATACCACTGGGAAGAGTTGTCAGATGATTAGTGTTCAAATAAATCGCTTGAATTGAATTGCGCATGTGTTGGAATGCACCACTTGTAAGTGATGATATACTTCCTGAAATTAAGTATAAACTTATAACTGATTGAAGGCCATTAAAAGTGTTATCATTTATTGTATCTCCAAAATTGTTGAAGCTAAGATCAACTATTTGCGCAGAAAGTTTGCTAGTTCCTGTTATATTCTTGAAACCAAATGTAGGTTTCATATGATGTATGCTCAGCGATGATAACGAACTGGACATTGGTTCTAATAAATTAGGAGCTATCCATTCAATATTTGTCAATCTTTCTAATGTCAATGTTTCTACATTTACCAATCCTGAAAATATATTGTAACCTAAGCTTTTGACTTTTACTGACATCATAATAAAAGAAATTGTAGCAGAAAAGGCTTTCGAACTAAATGCGTTTTCTTCGATTATTTCAAAATTACAATCACGAATTGCAAATTCCGTAATCGGATAGTCTAGTGTGTACCAATTATTTGAAAGAATAAAGTTAGCTTGATAGTCAGATATTTCTAATTTGATTGATGAACATTTTTTTGATGACAAAACTGTTTCTATATCCATGTTTATATTTTCAATTATTCCATTTGAGCAAGCAACATCGCATGTGGACAGGGTACATATTCTTGATGATTTTGAGTTGAACAATAAATTGTTTTTTGCTTCATCATTTTTGTCATCGCCTTGGGATCTAAAATATAAAAAAAATTAATGTCGTTTAAATATGTTCGTTATATTATTTTTCATTTACGCACTATATTTCAACGCGCCTTTTTATAACGGCGAACGGATACAAGCAATCATGTAGATTAAGTATTTAGATACGATCCTAAACAGTAAGACCACTTGCTACTCACACCCCAGAAATTTATTTAAGCAAATAAGGCTTGCTTCTGCTACAAATATTTGTTTGGAAAAACAGGGTCGCTAAGTCATAAATTGATATTTTGGTTGCACAGAAGTATAATAAAACTCATTCTGACCTAAGCAGATTTGTTTTGTGGTCTAAAGCAAATTAAACATCTACTAACTCAATGGTCACAAAAATGCTTATGTGTCTAAATATCACACGTACTTTTAGAACCACACCAACAGCTTCAAGTAAAGATACGTTCGGAACTGCCGAACAAAATGGAAACATTCCAAATTTTGGAATCTGGTAACTGATCTATCGAAAATAGAGGCTGTTTTGTATAGAGGTGCTAAAGTCTACTATTGCATAAGTCAATAGTTTGGGGTATAGGGATACTACTAAGACAAAAAATGCACTAATACAGGAATATTTGGTTCCAGAGCATAGCAGTTGGGAGTGTTGTGCCTCTTAAACAGTATTCCAAGCCAAAATCTTTGGTATTCGTTGTGTATTGATTCTCCCTCTCTCTGACGTTTATATCTCATGGAAGGGTCTCGCTGCATCTCTACATAGATATTTTTTGTTTTTTTATTATTATTGTTTCTTTGTTTTATTATAAAAACGAAACAAAAGAGATGAGATGTATGAAAACCTGAAAACTCTAAATAATTGCTTTAAATTTCTTTCGATGTATGAATTTACATTTTCAACAGGTTAAATAATGGAATGATTGTATCTATTAGAGGATGACTCTTATTTTTGTTTATATCTTTCAATTAACTGGAAACAATAGGCATTTGATAGAACCAATCTGTCGACCGGTGTTGATGTAATTGTATTAATAATATCGATAGCTACAAAACGAGAGGCTGCTATGCAATCAACTTTTTTCTCTTTCGTTTAGTTTAAGAAAATGCTACTTATAGCTACATTTTTGAAAATTTTGTTAAGTCCGGATTTATAAATCGAATAAAAATGAAAGAGCCGGGACCCGATAGTTAATAAAAAAATTAAACTCTAAATGTTAAAGTCGGTTTTTATAATAAAGAAATTAAAACTAAAATTTTTATTTATTAATTTTGTGATTGTTTTTTTTTCATATTTGAAATAAAATTCGTTTTGATTATTTTTGTGTTTTGACTGATACTATTTAAAAGAGTGTACAAGTTCATCGTGTTGTAAGAGTGTCTTATTTAAGTGGGTCGAACGAAAAATGTCGTAAATGAAAATAAAAGGGCAGAAATTTTGATAAATGTTGTGTCAACTTTATTAAGAATGAAATATAATTCAAAGTTTTTGGAAACAAACGGAGCGAAAACAAGATCGTTGGATTGTTTCAAAGCAGAGGCCGTGAACAAAATGGTCAAAAGTTGCGGGTTTGGTGAGTTTATTCCATAATATATTAAATTACACTTTTATGTTGATACGTGAAAATGTAATTGTTACGGGCGTCAGCACGTTGGCGGAAAAATATGATTTGTAATTGAAATGATTATTATACGTGTGCTTGTCATTCTGGTTCATCTTTTGATTTTATTCACCTTCGGGGTGATTAACATGTTATGTTGCATTCTACGAGCGTCTATATGAATGACGCTCTAAATTTTTTAGGAGAACGAATTTTTTTTTAAATGCAATTGGTGACCGACTCCAATCAACATTATTTTTCATCTATTGTCTCTCACAATGTTAGTTTTATGTTGCATGTTACATATAGTAAATTTGTGTTTGTTCTAGAAGTCAAACTAAGATAACAAAATATTTTTCAAGAGAAATCTTTGTAGTGTTAAAGCCCGCGCATAACATAGGTCCGTTTATTAATATATCGTTTAAAATGAATGATCCTTGGATAAATAGATACGGTAAGTTTCTATTTATAATAATATAAGTCCGATGGTAACAGAAACAGTTTCTAATTATCTCTTTACATGACTAGTTGACTTCAGCTTTGCCATCGTATTAAACGATGGTCTTGCATGATGTAATCTTCACAGAGTTACCAGGGACTTCTTTTGGTTGAACTTCCTAATAGTGTATTTTTTCAAATGGAATTTTTTCTACATGACCAAAACCGTGTGATTCAGTTGGATTTAATAAAATAATGAAGATGCACCGTACAAGAAGTTGACTGATTTCATGATTCAGACTGATTTTATATTCATTTTAACCCACATTACATGGACCATAAATTATATTTGTATGACCTGCCTCTCGAATATTGATGGAATTCTATAATCGGTGGAAGTCAGACTGTCCAGCTTTCACTTCCAAAGGTAAGATCAGATCAATTTAATCCGAATAAAAAAAATCGTGATTTTCTGTCGGATGCATTGCATTACCCGCTGCCATTTATCACGACAAAAATCAGTTTTTTTTCTGATTTTACTTAATAGCTATAGAACTTCAACGTTTATGCCAGTTAATCCTAATCTGAATAATGAAAAGCTTATAGTTTATGTTTTTCTTTCAATTTTAAGAAGGAGAACTAGATATCGGTGTTTGGTTGATCAGTGATCGATCAGACTTACTGCTATCCTGTTAGCTAGGATACTAAATTCAGTCTGTCGATACTAAATTTAGTCATTCTTTCTCTTGTATCTATAGTAAAAGTTTTGTCTACTCATTCGAGTGACGAGAAGAAGAAACAGGTGAGAGATTATTGAACTGCAGTTTGAGGTTAGCTACAAAATCCGCCTGTGGAAATAATGTCTTTTGTTCCGATAAAAAGTGTCCCGGCAAGCGTAATGTAGGTCCATACACTAATTCCGTGGAGGTAGATTTAAAATCTTCCCGGAAAACATTTAGGATTATAAACTGTGGTTCGTCGATGTTCGAAACTTAACAGCTTTGAAAGTTTGGAATATAATTGTGATTCAAATTGTGATCTTCAATCGGCCACAATGAAATTTTGAACCTCGAAGCGAGCTATCATCCCAGAATAAACAGCAGCAGCTATAGTTGTAGTAGTAATATCTGTTATCAGAATTGCTTCGGGCCACCTTGTATATATGTCGATCAGAGTTACAGGTTACAAAATACCGTTGTCCTTCATATGAAGGCATCGGTCCAACAATATCTAAATGGACTTCGGAAAATTGATGCCGGGATGAGAAAGGTTGTACATTTCCACGAAAACGTGGAATAAATGGGCGTAGTTTCCTCGTTGAAACGTCACAATAAATAAATATTTCAGAGTAGAAGTATAGAGGAATCTGTTGGAATTTGTTTTTGTCATGCGTCATGCTGTTTTCCGAAAGTAGTTCCTTCAACTTTGAATCATTAGTTTGAGCATCAGCAATTTCCGAATAGTCGATGCTCTCAGGTAGTTGGATTTGATCAATGTGTGACAAGGCGTCTGCAACAATATTTTCAATTCCTGAAATATGTCGTATGTCAGTGGTAAACTGGGTGATAAAATCCAGATGTCGAAATTGTCTAGGACTAGTTTTGTCTGGATTTAGGCAGTATCGCTGTTGATTTTTAGATAGTCTAACCGAAAAAAACTGAGAGGCTACCATAAATCGGTGACCAGCGGCTTCGTCAGCAGCGTCGATCATAGTAGCGAGTTGGGCATCAAAAAAAGGATGAGCGAGCATCGTAGCATCTCTGAGTTGCTTTTACAATTTGAAAAAGTTCGAAGAGAAGAGTCCGACCAGTTAATAGGTCATTTGTCGTTCTTTATAGAGCCCTTTAGGAAATCATTTAAAATGGCTTGATCAGCTGCAGCGTGAGGAATGAAAATTCGATAGAAATTGATCATTCCAAGAAATCAGTGTAGTTGTTTGACAATTTAAGGAGTGGGAAGATCGGAAATAACATCCACTCATTTTTTCGTTGGTCTAATATGCTGTTAGAGTCGATGGTATGACCTAAGAAATTCATTTCGTGTTATTTGAAATTGCGCTTGTTGAGATTAATGATCATACCAGCATCTTGCAATTTTTGAAAGATGACTTTAAGATGTCCTAAGTGTTTGACATAGGACTTAGATGCGACAAGTGCGATCGTCTAAGTAGACGAAGCAGACCAAGCAGCCAAACCACGTAAAATAGTGTGCATATGTCACTGAAACGTTTGACCAGCGTTTCTTATACCAAATCCCATTCGTGTGAACTCGAAAAGTCCGCATGGTGTAGAGATAGCTGTTTTAGGAATATCAGACGGCTCAATAGGAATTTGGTGGTAAGCTCACACTAGGTCGATAGTTGAGAAAATAGTATTTGTATTTGTCGGGGACTGTGGCTTTATTTAAGCAACCGTAATCACCGCAAGCACGAATATCACCTGTTTTCTTTTCGACCAAGTGAAGAAGACCGGACCGTTGACTACAAGAGGGTCTACAGATTCCTTGTTCTAGCATATAGTCGTGTTCAGTCTATACAGCTTTAGGTTTGCCAGATGCTAGTCTGCGAGTTTACCAGGAGACTGGAGGTCTAGTAGTTATTATCGCATGTGTCACATTATGTTTCACAGCTGAAGAGTCCCGAGTCAAAGGTTAATTCTTTGAACTCGTGTAAAAGCTCGTTAATTTCACGAGAAAATTTATCGTTGATAAGAACTGATAATGAAGGGATAGAGATAGGAGCTGTGACTGCTGATGCGAAAATATCAGATAGTGAGTCGATAATTCGTTGCTGTTTAATATCAACCAGAATACCATATTTGACAAAAAGTCAGCGCCAATTATCGGAACAGAGACATTGGTGTTGATGAAAGAATGCATGAATGAACGTCGAAGACCTAAACTCAACGTTAAAGTTTTCGTTCCATTAGTCGACACGGTAGTATAATTTTCTACAATAAAAGTGAAGTTTGGTTTCACACTGAGCTTCTGAGCGGAAGTAGCTGGAATTACCAAAACCTCAGCCTCGGTATCGATAAGAAATTTTAGATTTGTGACAGTATATTTGTGATAGTTTTTTGAATTAGAAGAGAATATAACAAAACGGCAATATTCAGGATGGCATTTTTGAGCAAGGTCACCGAATCGATGGTGAAAGAAACAAATGCTCTGAAGAAATTGTGGAGGTCTTGAGTTAAATCGCGATCTACGATCTTGACCTATTAGAGCTATATAATGTTTAAATTGCTGTTGCAACAAAGAGATTTCTAAATTTAATTTAGCAGATTAAAACGATTAAAAGAATAAAACCTACAGCATTAATGTCGATGTCGCTTTTCGTTTAGGTATAGCATTGCTGCTAAAATGTACTTGCTGCTAAAAGGTACTTCTGCTGTAGCTTGTATATTGCGAAAATATTTTAAAGGTCCCCCCAGGTACAGGAAGAGCCGCGCCCACGAACTGGAAAAATTTTTTTCTTAATAATTATTATTTTCTTCTTAATATTCTAAGTGTGTAGAGACAAATTTACATTCTAGTAATAATTTTGAATAATGATGCTTTAGTAATGTGTAAATAATCATAACATTACTCTATATTTCATATTAGATATATCCTATTAAGGTTTGTCCCACGAATTTTTTATCATTCTCCTGCCCAATCAAAACACATTGAAAATATCGGAAATTCATATTTCTATCAAGTTATCACTCATCACAGGAATTAATTAAAGTTCAATAAATGTAATATTACAAGTGTTTTACTTAGTTCGAGGTTTTATCAATCAAAACAGTCATCATTACTAGCAAGATCGTGTTCTGTCCAGTCAAAGTATCAGTTCCCTGGCAAGTATTTTCGTAAAAAGTATTTTTTTGACATGATTTTGTCCTTTTTAAGCGAAATACTCATATATTATCAGTCCCCTGGTCTCAGTCCCCTGGAAATTTAAAAGCGGGATTTGACTTAAATAAATGTTTATTTCGTATTTTGAGATAATTTTGAGTTAATTTAGGAGTAAGAAGGATATTTTTTAATTTTGACTCTTGCATTTTTTTTTTTTTTTTTTTTTTTTTTAAATGTGTTTGTAGTAGGAATTACAATATGTGTCACAAGAACACATAAAAACCTTTTAAGACCAAGGTCCCACAACAACATACGTTCAAAGGTGTTGATGGACGTAAATCTTTCTTTTTTTGTTTTTTATATTTTTTGTTAAAGAATGGATAACTAAACAAAAATCCTATCACTGACAAAATATGACATAGGCCAATATTTTATGATAGAATAGAGAAAATAAAAGTAAATTAAAAAGTAAATAGCAAATTTTTACAAAAATTTGCTGAAACAAAACAAAAATGTAGTTGCCAATAATCCAGCCGGTTGCATATTCCTTGATCCTGTGAGGCACCGTCTTTCTTAATGATTAAAGCCCACACATAGTTATATGAAGGCTCGTTTCTTCAAGGAAGCAATAGCGTCTCATCATCAAGGATTATTTTACAGCTAAGATTGAGGGTGCTGTCGTTGACTGCATACAGTTCATCCGCCACCACCCTTAAGATGTCACCTTGGCTAGTGATATCTCACTGCTATTGCCAGTGGTATGTGATATCTCACGTTAACTCGTATGTCAATAGCAGGGACTGGAGTACGCGGGATTGTCACACCCGTAGATCACAGATGAAAAAAAATTTTCAAAACAATAAAAACTGATCCCTCCATGCGGGAAGCTTTGACTGGCAACATTCAGAAAAGTTGAAAGAACGTCATCAACTTTAACTAAAACTAGTTGCCAGAATTTATACGCAAAAAACATGTTGTGCCGTAATTAGCTCCATTTTCTTCCTTCGTGTGTAGAACTACCCACATATGCATATTTTAATTTTAATAATTTGGTGGATGGGTTTTTCTAATGTCACTTTTGAGTCGGCATCTAGCTCAATCAATAAAAAAAACACACTATGTTTTGCATGGTTCAGAAAAATTATTTTAACTCTATTTTAACCGTAATAAAATTGTTCAAAAATTACATACTATTTACTAAAAGTCTGCTAATATTTAGTGATTTAAGTCTAAATTTCATAGTCACGAGAGTTATTAAAGAATACCGAAAAATCGTTACTATATTTGAAGGTCGAAGAAAATAAAATTATAGAGATCAATCAAACAAAACAATTTAATTCAATTAGTTCATTACAAATTGAAAAAATTCTTAATTTAGAAATTGGCAACATAAGTAGCGTAGTTTCATTAGCTAGCTCAAACACAACAGCAGAACTACAGTTAATTCTCGATAATAATGTTAGGGACGCAATTCTGGATTCAAGATCAGATAATCACCAATATAAGACATTTCCATAGATTATCTTCCCAGAAACTCTCAACAAAACTAGCACCGTTCACCAACTGGACAATTCATCACCTGAAAACATCACGCTACCAAAACTGGTGACCTCGATAATACAGATAACTTTTTGTCCTTTTTAGTTTGGACTTGTTTTATTATTTTAAATATACATATTTTCTTTTATTAAACAAAGAATGCATGTTGTTAAATAGATTCTTGTGGTTATAAAAACTATATTTGTTGCGATATGTGGGTTAGTTATCGCAGAACGACAAGACTAAGAAGTGCTAATGGCTGCATCACTTTGCTACCTAGTTGCTATCTTAGCTAAGCTTTTTCCGCCACATTCCAGGATCTGACCTTGACCTTGACCGGGTTTCAAAGACCAGCTCGAGGCACTAGTCGACAAGCGGGTTTAAGCCACCATGGAGCAAATGAGAACTGGAAATGCATCTTCAAATCTTCCACCATCTCCAATTCTTATTCCGTCTCCTCCACTATCTCTAGCTACAACTTCTTCGGTGACTGCGTCACAAGTAAACCATGTAGCACCCAAAATCTTTGGTTTCTGGTCCGAAAGTCCAGACCTATGGCTCACTATATTCGAAAGGCGATTCTCGTTGTGGAATATCAAGTTCCAACACCCTAGGTACAATGTGACTTAGTATAATTACTCCAACTCTGGCAGCAATGGTCAGAGATATTTTGGTTTAGCCCGACCAAGAACGCGCTTACAATAGGCTGAAAGATGCTCTTATAGCCATTGACAACGTGTTGTGCGGTTTTGATATTGGTGATTGATTACTGAGTCCCACGACTCTTTTCTAAAGGACATTTTCTTGAAAAATTTCGACATGCTATCGCTGAGGTCAATAAGAATTTACAGAAAACGGGATGATAGCATACAATGTCCTCACTGCTTTAAGGGGATCTCAGATGCATGCAGTATCTAATCCTACTGCTCCTCCTTCTTCTTCCTCTTCCTCAAGTGAGGTTATATCACTTGAAGAAAAATTCAAAAAATTGGTAGCACAAAATGTGCAACTCTTCATTGCCATTCAACAGCAAAATTTCTCCCAGTCTTGTCATAAGTATCTGAGTAGATCTAAGAATCGAAACAATAATCAAAATAGAAATCTTAGGCAATATAGTCCCCCTCCCAGCCGACCTCGGTCCATGTCATGGACTCAAATGTATGATGGTATTTGCTATTACCATCATACTTTCATGGGAAATACTAGCAAATGCGGTCCAGAGTGTAAACTTAATCCCAAGCACTCTAAGTCGGCTGCCTCACTTTTCTCAAAAAACGCTTATACCCATCACATGTGACGCCATGTGATGACAGTCACTCCCAACTCCCTTTCCTGTTCTTCGATACTTCTTTGCAAAAACGTTTCTTAGTTGATACAGCTGCCGAAGTGTCAGTTATTCTCCAACTGTGGAGAAAAAACTTTCTCGGAAATCAAATTTTTTTCTTTATGCAGCTAACGCGACTAAGTTTAACACTTATGGTACACGGTCTCTAAACATAGACATTGTTTTCAGACGAGCGTTCTGTCAGACTTTTGTTATCGCCGATGTTAACATTCCATAATCTAGGAGCTGATTTCCTTAATAAATACAGCCTTTTTGTGGACATTAAAAACCGACGTCTTGTCGATCTACTAACCTCCTTATTCACATTGGCTAAACTGTCCACTTCTCCAGCACCTTCTCTAAGTTTAATCAACGATTCTGTTAATATTGAATTTCTCAATATTCTCAAAAATTTTAAGAACTTAACGTCCAAAAGTAATCTCGCTAAACCAGTGAAACATAACGTAGCTCACATTATCGAAATACTCGGTCCTCCCGTTTCATATAGGTATCGTCGACTTTGCAATTAGCCTTTGCAAAGGCGGAATTTGACTTAATGTTATGCCAAGGCATTTGCAGACCATCTAACAATCCTTGGGCCTCTCCTCTCTATCTCGTTAAAATAAAAATGGTGAGTGGAAACCTCACAGCGACAACAGTATGCTCTTAATAATATCACAATTCCCGATAAATATCCTATTCAGCGCATACAGGATTTTTCGCATTACCAAAGGCCTGCCCAGTTCATCGTATTCGATCAGTAGATGAAGGTGGGATTTAATATTGATAAACGCCAGATTCGTTGTTATTGATGTTGATAAAAGCTATTCGACTTCGCATTTTGGTATTATCCACAACTGCAACAACGTCACTAAGAGATCACATGACTATATATGTTTACGGTGCAAAATAGAAACTTCAAATTACCAAATGGTCTGAAACATCGGCACCAATGATGCTGAATGACGAACTTTGGATTTGCATTTCTTGCACGTCGTATTAAGGTTTTGTCAATAAACCATTCAACTTCAAAATGGACATCGCTTTTACTACACGACAGAAAATGTACCACAACGAGAACAATCACCGTTTTTGTCAATCTATTTAAAATCGAATCGGTTGCTCAAATATTGTTGTATGTATACACGCAGTTCAGTGAATGGCAATTCGTATGTAAGATATATCAAAAAACTTGTTAGCATCTTCAGTGATTGAAACAATACGCAATACGTTGACATTTTTGACAGTTTGGTGTATTCTACAAAATAGGTTCAACAAAATAAATTTTGTTGTATCAACTCAATGTTAATGCTTTTGAAAATGATTAGTCAAAAGGCAAACATACGTATGGTCAATTGTTCCAAAATTTAGTTGATACAACAATAAACCCATTTTGTAGACCACATCCAATTAGATTTTAGTGCAAAGAAATATTTCCCAACATCGGTTGCAAAAAATTCATTTGAGCTAGTCGTAGCCGTAAATGTCATTTTAGCCATTTAAGCTAAGAGCCGTAGAATCGCTTATATCAGGATCAACTAGTTAATAAATTAGTTTTATTTATCTACCCTTAACGGGTAAGTTTAGAATAATTTCATTTAGTAATAAATTCGTGAATGCAATTGTGATATACTTACTCTGCTACATCACCCCTGTATTATGCTTTTCTTCAAGAAGTTCAAGCTTTAAAAAATTTAGATTGTAATCTTCAATTTAACAGAAAAAACTAATTAACAAATGTTCATGGATTAAACTATGTAAAGTGTGGGACAAATAATCAAATATTACTAAACTGATTTAGATAACAATAAAATGAGGAAATGTGATTAGATAATTTTTTAGAAAAAAGAAAATATAATTATGTTTATATGACTAATAAAATATATTCACATATTAAGAAAACAATTTCGAATCTGAACACCTTCACCTTCGACTTACGATTTCAATTGTTGAATTTCTTTTGAATCAATAACATTTACAATAACAATTGCAAATAATAACACAAAACATAATCCACCAAAAATTTTAGCTAAAATTTGATTCCATTTACGATTCCATTCTTGAAACTTGGCCCATCCTTCGCTTCGTTTAGGTGTATCCAGTGTAAACGATTTTGTCATTTTGCTATCACTTACACTATATTTTTTTTTTAACTTTTATTTATTTATTTATTTTTTTTTAAACTCACATAATAATTATAGAAAAAAAAATTAAATTAAATTAATTGGTTTTCATAAATTTTCCTTTTATCGATACAATATTGACTATTGATGGATGACACTGTCACATTGATTAAATTAAAATAAATGGAAACAAGTGTGTTGGTATTTTTATTTCTAATAAATATATAGCGAACATATTTTTTTTTTTTGTTGTTGAACTAATCTATTTCTCTAATTCTATACAAATATTGAATAAATTATGCAAAAGTAATTTTATTTATTGTTGTTTCGTTGATGATGTGATTATCAAAAATAAAATAATGAAATTACAAATGTTTTTCACGGGTTGCAGTGGAGGGTAGATTGTAGTAAGTTCGTCGCTGTTCAAAAACCATTTTGTGAAATTGTTGTTAAACCGATCCCATTTTAAACGTATTTTGAAGCCTGGTTATAGAACCCAATAAATAAATAAAGTCATAAGTCAGAATCTTTTAAAACTAATTCATAAGACCGGTAATCACTTATCCATAACAGGTTATCCATAACCTTTGTGTTTTTCTAGTAAACATTTCGCAATTCTTTTAAGATTCCTGGTGGTATATATCTGAATTAAACAAACCTTTACTTGCACATTAGCACTAATAAATAGTATAAGTGATAATTGGCGCAGCTTTTTATTTAAATTTGGTCTAGCATCTGGCAATCCTTTTTTCTATTATCCACAGCGGTCAAGATTACCAAACAGTAACAGACCAATCATATATATTGGTGGGACCATATGTCGGTTGTTACTTTCCAACGCCAAGATCACACGGATTAGTATCAATCAATATGTTAAAAAGTTCTTATTGCTTTGTGGTACTTCATATGCTCAACCCGAAGTAAGCCGAATCAAACGTCGTATAAAGATTACAGAGTTCTTTTTACGAAATCGATTGATATTAATTTCGATTTTTTGTCTCCTTAGCAAAACAACTAAAACTTCCTATGGAGCATCTGTTTCAAAACTTAGAGAGATTGGTATTTAATATACCCACGCATTCTTAGTTGTGAAACACTGGCATTGAAAAAGTAAGAAAAAGTCCATCATGGCATAAATCATAATACAGTGAACGCATAATTATACAATAATATAATATTTTGTGCCACACTGACGATTGAAAAATAAAACGATGCAGTTTTAGCCTATTCGGGAGCATAATAATTTATTAATGGTAAGCTTTGTTTTAGCAATTGATTGAATAAAAGACTACGGTCTGTGGATGATAACGCTAATATTTTGTGTTAATCATATTGTGTTAATTTATTTACAAAAAAATTTAGTTCTTATATAGACAATATTAGGAAGTTTTAAGACGTTGCAACGACTTGGTCAGGATTCTGATTTTTGGTTTTTTAATAATCTTTAATTATTATTTTATTTACCTTGTATTATGACTAACTTGTGTCACGCTAATTTAAAAGTTAATTGTTGCCCTGCTAATAAAAAACTGAACTTACAAGCGCTAACGCAATATTTTTATACTAAACGAAATAATAGATTCCTATTATTCTAGAATATTGTAGTTATTCAACTACAATATTCTAGAATACAAAATGACATCATATAACAAAAACATAATAACACGTTCTTTTAAAAGCTCACACAGGTGCAAAATCTATTATTTTTTCTTTATTTATTTATAGACTGTGGATTAGATTTATTTAGTTATAGACTCATAGACTGTGTAGTTTTATTTGATTTTCATGTTAGATAATTTTTTTTCAATTTCATATTGCGAGTTCTTTTGCTTATGTTATCTGAAAATATTTATTCAGGTGTTTAATGTAGTTTTAGTGGAATTATTTTCTCATCATCATCTCATCAAAGAATGTTTTTCCAGAACGAAGTTTTATTACATCCTACTCCATAATCGTCTCAATATTTTTATTTTTTTTTCTTTAATACAATCATTTTATTTTATTTTGCTCAACGAAAAATACGCAAATTTATTCAAATATCATCAGATTTTCATAGCTGTCAAACATTTATTCTCTACACTCTCAATAACCCAATGCATTATACATTATTGTTATTCATAGACTTCAAACAAATCACGAGGATTGAACACATTCCGTTTAGATTACTTAATTTATTTCGAAGAATAGTTCATGATAAACGTTAAAAAGTGAAAATTTGGTTTTGATTGTGTGCATGAAAATCTGGTAAATTTAAAACTAGCTATTTGGGTAATTCTTTTACAAACCGAACAGAATTGGACAAAATCTGATCGACACATTTTTGATTTGGCTGAAATTTTTTTTACAGGTTTTATATCGAAAAAAAAGATATACGTGTTTGAGGATTTTTTTTTTTTGGAAAATATAGCGGTTCTAAATTTCGTGATTTTTGGCTTGACGAGCTATTTTTATACAGGGTGAGTTTTTTAAAAAATGCCAGGCTTTTATCTCGAGAACCATGCTAGATGGGACAAAATAAACCATGGTGATATTTGTTAAGAGTCGAGGGGGACGTCCAATGGTAATATTGAATGACCTTGAAACTCATAAGTATTGGAGATATATGCCAAAATAGGTTTTTTTCAAATTAGAGCCTATACATTTAATATTTTTTTTTAATTAAGTAAATCAAACTACACACTTTTTGCCTACAAAATTTTTTTGTAAAGTGTACGATTTTGTAGATATGATGAAAATTGATTTGCACTAAAGCAAACGTGTCTTCGCTAAGTTCTTCAGAAAAAAATAAAATTTCAATAAATCAAAAGAAAACAACGAAAATCAATTTCACGCAGTAGACCACGATGCAATAATATTTAAATTAATGAATGATTTTCTTTGTTTTTTTTTGATTTATCGAAATTTTATTTTTTTTCTGAAGAACTTAGCGAGGACACGTTTGCTTTAGTGCAAATCAATGTTCATCATATCTACAAAATCGTACACTTACAAAAAAATTTTGTAGACGAAAAGTGTGTAGTTTGATTTACTTAATTAAAAAAAAATATTAAATGTATAGGTTCTAATTTAAAAAAAAACCTATTTTGGCAAAAATCTCCAATACTTATGAGTTTCAAAGTTATTCAATATTACCATTGGACGTCCCCCTTGACGCTTAACATATATCATCTTGGGTTATTTTGTGCCATCTAGCATGGTTCTCGAGATAAAAGCCTGGCATTTTTTAAAAAACTCACCCTGTATATACGTAACTTCGGTTCTATTTAGATAGAAACCTTTAGTTTGTGTTATTTTAAAGTTAAAAGATGGTAGTTGACAAAAAAATTAAAATAAATAAAAGTTATTAACAATTTGCTATCAGGGGCGCACACAAGAGTGGGGGGGAGGTCACTGACCAAGCGAGAAACACCACATTGTTCACGGAACGCTTTGCTGTGATCTCGACTGTTCTAGAAACTCCTAAAGAAAAACCAAAAATCCAGTCTTCAGGAGTTAATATGAAAGATCTTTATTTTAAACCCAAAATTGTAAAAAAAAAAACTTAAGGGGGCTAACTACCAGCACAGTCTCCGGTCTGAACATCATTCCTCCTATTATTCTACCATTAATTTCAAAAGAACTTGCACCTTCTCTTACCAAAATTTTCTACAAATCCTATAGATCTGATATTTCTCTTTCGTTCTGGAAGTTAGAAAATGTCAAGCCCATCCCCAAAACGAAACAAAATGTGATATTTCAAATTAAAGACCGCAATAATCTTGCTCTCAGTTCTATAAACTATATGAGCATTATATTAATACACAGCAGTAATGCCAGGTCGGGGTGATTTTTTTTCCGTTTATAGGATATTTCATTTAAAACAGGAAAGCAGGCAAAAACTTGGCAAGTGCGGGCTTTTTCACAATTAATTGTAGAAGCGTTTTAAATTTTAAATTAATTCAAAATGATCGCAACAACTACTTTTTTACTCTGCTTCTAGAAAGATGTTGATTACTCAATAATTTTGTTTAAATGAATCTGCCTTCCATCGCCTAAATCGATGAAATTTTGCCTTCAGATGTTGATGTTTTGATATTTCTTAGGGAAATAGAAACACACGTTTCGAAATCCCAAGAGCAACAACATATTTCTGAGTTTCAGGAATAATTTCACAAGATGGCTCCTCTCTATGCATCGATGCATTTTGAACATATTAAAAAATTCGGATGTTTTGTTTCATTATTTCGATTATACGTATCGAAAAAGAGGTATTGCATTTTTAAAAATGTTTGCAAACCTCAAAATCAAGGCATATTTACTTCTTTTAAGAAACGTCTTTCGCAATTTTGATAGATTTAACGCTCTATTTCTATTTAATGCTCCACAAGGTGTATGAAGAATCGAAACAAATATTATTATAGTGGTGGTTTTTGAAGTTTTTTCCATATAAACAATTGGATTTATATATATGTATATTTTGTTTAATTGAAAGCTTGATGGGAAGTTTTTCCTTAAAGAAACGGTAAAATTCGGGAAGTTTTGATATGGTAACGGTAAATTTATTTTTTAAAGTCTAGCATCAATGACGCACACATATAAAAATTTTTGGAAGACAAATCTGACAGCCAATACGTTTTTTGAAACAAAAGATCAACAACCGATCGCAACACACCGATCTACATCGTACAGATGAAATGTTTAGTCTGAATCAACAGTCCCGGGGGCGTACGATCCACAAAGGTTTAAAAAGCGTTCATCAACACCTCAACACGCATGTTTTTGTTGGACCTAGGTCTTAAAAGGTATCTATGTGTGTTGTTGTAATGCCTATATAGCACTTTTTATTTAAAAAAAAGGTCGTTGGACTCCCCCCCACCCTAAAACTTTTTTTGTGTGCGCCCCTGAAACCTCCATACTCGTATAGTATTCATATCAATCTAATGGCAACCTAAATGGTACTTACCTGCTGTCTGCTGATCTCACGCTTTGATGACATTGTTGAAAACTGGTAATTGCTCTACCAAAATAGCTCCAACAAAAAATACAACAAAATCTTTTACTTTTTAAAAAGACAATACTTAAAACCAAGTATGAAACATTTTTAGTGTTCTGTTGAAAATAGAAATTATCCGATGGTTTTGCTCGACATTTGCTTTCAAAAGCAGTGCTATCTGGTGATATATAAAAGTATATCATTTTAAGATATGTAATTTATTATGAAGGTTTTGTGAGATGTTTTAGTTTATAGCTTGTTTTGTTCGCGCTATAATATATTTGCTGCGTGTTCACAAATAGCTAGTCGTTCTTGCTATCTTTAAATCTTTACTGCCGTTCTGCCGCTGCTTCACTGCACTGATATTTAATTTCAGCAAATTTATGCTTCGAATAAATGTTATTAAATATTTCCTGATTCTTAAACTCCTTTTATTATCATCATTTTGAATTAAAGGGTTAGTGATACTTTTGCAATAAATCAATGAAAAATGTTGAAAATAATTATTTGTATTTCCGCCTAATAATACCCTCAAACTTAATTCAATCAGCGATCATTTTAATAAACATTACACTACGTTATCAATATTTGATTTATTTCCTGTATAAATAAACTATAATATACATAAAATTAAAACACAAATTTTTAAAGACAACAAAAAACTTACTTTTTTGTAACATATGCATAAAAAATATTCAATTTTGTACTAGAATAGAATAAAAGAAAAAACTACTTTTCCGCACATATGACCACAAAATATTTTGTATGCCTGGCACGCACGCTGCCTGCATGTGAGATTTGTAGTTAAATCTATCCAAAATATAATATTTTTATAGCACTAAAATATCAAAATAATTAATTTAAATAACTTACCACATAGTAAAAACAACTTAAACACAACCCAAAATCATTTGAATTGCAAGAAAAAACAATTTTTTGGGCTTTTCAAAGTTTACAATTTTGACAGCTCTTAGTTGGATTACTATGTTTTTTTAAATCCTTAGTTGGATTGTTATGTTTATTTTTTCGAGCTAAATAGTATAATTTACAACTATTACAACGGATTAAATTAACAATTAAATAAATATTTATAAATTTTATGCATTTGTTACAAAAAATTGTGTGTATTACTAGTGCTCCCTACGGTCGTGCTGCAAATTAACTCTTGTTTGGAAAACGCAATCGCACTAGTAATACAATCTACTATTTAATTTTTTAACAAAACTTGATTAACTATCTGTATGAGAATTCTTCAGAGATAAAAACCAAAGTTTTTTTCAGTTGGTTCGGTTTCGGTTTTATAACAAATTTTTATTATGGTTTTTGGTTTGGTTTTGGTTTCTTGATATTTCAAAACATGGTTTTGGTTTGGTTTTGGTTCGGTTTTGGCTCAAATTCAGAATTTAGATGCACATTTTTATTCTTAATTAATTTTCGGTATTCGAATAAAAACAGCAGTATTCGCCTAAAAAGTAGCATTAAACTGTTTGACTGACTGTTTTTGTGAATTTCATTAAATTCGAAAATAAAAGAATAATTTCACGCTTTATTCCGCTTAATAAACTAAAAATCTAAGAATTGTCAAAACAAAAAATACCTGTAATTTAAATTTGAATACAAAAATGTAGTAGCTGTGAAAAAATAATGTAGTAGTTTCAAAAAGAAATTAATAAATTTTTCCAATTAGGTACTAGACCAAATTTTCTACTATAAAACCAAACCGTGAGCCAAACAGAAAAACATTGGTTTATGGTTCGGTTCAACTATTATTTAAAAACTGGTTTGGTTTTAGTTTGGTTTTGGTTCGGTAGAATTTCGTTGGCTTAGTGGTTTTGGTTTGATTCAAACAAACCGATTTCCGTCTCTGGAATTCTTATTATTAATATAAAAACAAAATTTTTGATTATTTAAATTTTTAAAAGAAAACTAGATGCAAAAATATTTTAATGAAAACAAGATTGAAAATTTAAAATTTCATTAATCTATTGCTAAAAGTTTGAAAGGATTTAGGGAATATTTTCAAATAAAGCAAACCTTTACATAAATAAGTTACCACAAGTTCATCAAAGATATTTAGAATGGATTGTCAAAGCTCTTACAAATATGACAAACGGCGTCAATCATTTATTTCAATAAAAAAGAAATGCGCATATGACATATAATGTAAAACCATTTCCATAATAAAGAGTCTAATGACACATGACAGTGGAGAAAATAAACTTACGTAACAAAAATAAGTGATGTTAAAGTTTTACCTTCGCCTAAGTGGCTTATTTGACAGCGGTCTGCCAAGGGATTCGAGTACGGCATTAAAGAGGGAGGTTCGAATTCATTTGAAACACGTTTATAAGAATTGACATTTTTATCTGAGATATGTCCAACCATACCCGCTAAACATGGTGAATCGTTTACGAACCGTAAACGAACAATGCGGTTCGTAAATGGTTCGTAAACGATTCACCATGTTTGGCGGGTACCTTCGAATTGAAAAAATTCAAAAAGTTTCCTCACTTATTTGAGTTTGATTCCTCACAAAAATTCCCAAATAATTGAATTTAATGTTTTTAAAACCGCATGATTTCAAATAATAAATTCATAAACAATCAACAATCATAAACAATTCAAATAATACATTCATAACAAGAAATTACAATGAGTAATTCAGTTAAGAATTACCCTCCACATTCAGGCGACAATGAAAAAAGCAATATCATTTCTATTTCTGATTATTCGTTTCTAATGACAACGTTATCGCAGTCTTTAATTAGATTTAAACGATTTTTTGTTTCTGATTTAATAATTTATTATATACATCATTATTTCAAATATATATTTATATAATTCAATTGACATATTCAAATAATGCAATGGTTTACATAAAAATAACGAAATAATTAACATTATGATATAAATATATATTGCGTTGCGGTTCGCGTCACAATCTACAAAATAGCAAACATTTTGGAGCATTACGAAAATATTAAATGAAAACATAACAACAGCTAAATCTTAAAAATAGTTAAACTACAATTAGTATACGGTAGCACAATCAGTTTCAGTCGGGCTGAAGAAATTAGTCTCCATGTGAGTTTTAATTCATAATTCAGGTAGTTTGAGTTACTAAATACCAAGTACAAACTTGAGTCAGCTTTTGAATGGCATGAATGTGTTAATGATATCTAAGGAAAAGTTATATCTCTGTTTTGAATACTGAAATGCGAATATTAGTTAAGTTAATAACACACAAGAAGCACTTGTAAGGTTAATCAGTCAAACAAAATGCGTGTGATCATATATGTACTTATACGCCGGGCTAAAAGAAATCTACCATGTATCACACCACATCATATGGTGTTGTTTTGACTGTTACTATTTTATTTTTATAATTAAACTTTATTGGATTAACTATTTTTGTTTTGATTTTGTCTATTTATTCAATGGATTTAGATAAATAATGATATCAAAAAGTTAATTTCTTTGTAGTAAAATAAATGCAAATCAGACGTGAAAATTTGATTAAATTGAATTAAATGTTTTTTTGTTATTAGATTGCTTTGAAGATCAAACTTGTTCAAATTTATTTTTATCTACACTATCTCGAACAAATTGTGCTTGTATGGGACTTATTTTCAAGGTCTTGACGTCAGTGATCTATGCAAAAGCTGATTTAAACAGCTAGCTAGTTTATTCCAAAGGAACGCATGTAGGTGATATAAAACGTAGCCGCTTTGTCACTAGATGGGGTTGGTGGTCTTATATCTGGCACTACAAATTTAATTGTGTCATTCGAACGTGGAATCGTTTGAAATCATTTAAAAGGCTATTAAAACAAAAAAATTTGATTAACCGAATTTCTATCTTTGAAATGCATTAGGACAAAAGACAGCGTATAAACACAAACGACTCCTAAACCTGAATTGACGTCTAACAAGGTGATGTTGTGTGTCTGGTGGAATTAGAAGGGCGTTTTGCGTTATGAGCTGTTACCTCCAGGCCGAACGATCAATTTGGTCTTCTACCAGAAACAATTGATCAGATTAGCGTTCGCCATACAAACAAGGCATCCACAAATGGGTGTTTTATCCCATCATGACAATGTCAGACCACATACATCTTTGATTAATCCAAAAAACGACTAAACTTGTTAAAGAAAACCAAACAAAACATATAGAAATTTGTTAGTTCTTAAAAATATATTTAATAATTCAGTTTTTTTTGCTAAATCAAAATTTGGTATTAGTTTTTAGCTTGATGTAATTTTTAATATCGATGCTAAATGTTTTTTATTTAGTAAATCTGGCTTGACTCGCAGTTTTATTTATTTTCATTTATGAAAAAATGTGTTCACATTGTACATGCGCTATCAGACCTGGATAATATGCGTATAACAAAATATCGAGTTCTTGGGCAACGGTCTGCAGATAAATAATCGCAAAACTCTGGAATACCAATTTCCTTATATTTTTGGTTTAATAGCGTGTTGCATCGTAGTTCTATAAACTCCACGAGCAAAAATTTGTTAGCGTTCAAATATGGCCCTAGTTTGATAGGCACCTGATCAAATCATGAGTTTACCAGTCTTTCCCAATCAGGCTCTGATTGGGATAGTCGGATCAGAACATGATCAAGTTTGCCATATAAAACTAAATAGCACAAACCCTAGTAAGGCATTTTGTATCAGGTCCTGATCAGATTGCCCAACAAGGGGTGAAATACAAAAAACCCATCAGGGACGGATGTAGTCAAATAAGGTTAACCCTAAAAGGGTATTATAATTCCGTCCCGGAACAGACCCACATCAGATTGCCCTAATAGAGCTTGCCATAGCTGGCCCTGATCACGCCCTGATTATATTCAGGCTTTCCCTAATTTCTACTCGGGCCCATTTGCACATGTTCATGAATATTTTCAAAGTCAACAGACATCAGAGAGTCAAAAAAATCAAAATGCCACTCACTACTTTGAAAATCTGAAAATCTCTATTCAAAATCGTCTGCCAACATTTAAATTTCTCTTTTCAATTTTATTTTCCATAAGGGTATCTTTTGTTTGAATGAATTTATTTGGTCATACAACGATGTTTTAATACTGAAAAATTATATTGAGTTGAATCAGTTGGCCAGTAATGTCGACTGAGAAAGCCAAATCTTGTATCTAATCACCTTTTTTGAGCAGTCATAATATTCCCTGGGCCACTGCTGATTTCATTTGATGATTACCATATGTTTTATACTTGGTTAGACGACGAGTCCGAAAACTTTTGTTTTGCCATTTTTCTCGATTCGGTGCTTTTTCGTTCGGCAAGCTCCGAAAAATTACGATTGCCCGAGATCTTGTAAATCTGCTACCACAATTTTTTTTTTGACTAAAAAAAATTGTGAAAATTTGTTTTAGAACACAAGGGTAACCTTGTCAGATAAAAATTTGTCTGTTATTGTCGAGTCCGACAACCCAAACATGCCAAAATATCCATTGTCTGAATTTACAATATAGCTGACACATTTTTGTGGGGCAAGGTTGCCCTCGTGTTCTGAAATAAATCTCCCCTCCCATAGCTAAAAACAAAAATTTGTGGTAGAAATTTACCAGATTCCGGGCAATCGGCATTTTTCGGAACTTTCCGAATGAAAACGAGGCCGATTCGACAAAAATGGCAGAACAAAATTTTTCGGACTCGTCAGGGACAGGCGCCTCACCAGGTGCCTCAAAATATGTGATAATCAATAAATGAAATCGGCGATGGCCCAGAGACTATAATCTTTAATTTCATCTTTAAGCTTTAATCCTTAAAATTAAGAAATCATCTTTAAACTTATGATTCGAAAGACAACGCACTTCGGTATAATATTGCAAATCTTCGTAATCACATTCCACATCTTTTAGCAATGCGATTAATTGTAATGAAGCTGTTATTCAAACTTCGTAATTGGGAGTTCCACTACTTTCTCGCGCGCATTAAATTTACATTAACAAGAACTTTCTAATTTAATTTTACCCTTTTCCAACACACTTTCGTGCACTCGGTTCGTAATCTTATTTTTTAACAGAATTTTTTTTTCAAGCTTGATATGAGTTAGTTGTGCAAACTCTTTAGTGGGTGCAAAACTTAACAAAAGAAAACTTCCCAAGAAACAAACTCATCGTTTTTATCGTTTTGTTATTGTTTACAAACGGCCGTTAATAATGATATAAATAGAAGCGATATAGGGCTTCTCTGTCTCTTTCTCTTACTCTTTCTGTGCTAAACGGTGAACAGCGGTTTGCTGTCGATGGTGATTTTTTGACGTTTAGACATTGAGTTTTGTTTTTGGGTGTGGTTTTTTTCAACATTTTTTACGAAAACCAATTAATTTGATGACAAACATTAATAAAAATCAAAGAAAATATCCGCAAAAATGGGAACAAAAATTCTGGTTTGTACGCATATACAATACTTACCTTAAATTTGCGTTAAAGAATATTAAAAAAATAAGCTAGTAATAATAACCTAGTAAATAAATTAGTGAAAATAAATGATAATTGTTTGCATGCCTGTCATTTTATCAAGTTCTATGTTAGTGAATATTGTAAGAATAGGCAATAAATTATTAAATAAAATATTAAAAATAAATCATAATTTTTCGCTCGTCCAACATTTTACCATAATTCTATGTTAAATAATATTATAAAGATATGCAATAGACTGTTGAATAAAATACTGAAAATATAACATATTTGTTTGCATGTCCATCGCGTTATCATAGTTCTATGATCGTGAATATTGCAACGATAAGCAATAAAAATCGATTGAATAACATATTAAAAATCATAACCATATTTTTTTGGGAGAAATTCTGTGATAATTTGTTTTTAAAAGACTGTTAGTCAATGAAAATCGTAATTGTGCGAAATTAAAATAATGATTTGGTGATAACGAGTGTCTAAAAGGGAGACGATCATCCAAAAACCAACCTATAAAACACAAAAAAATTTGAATACGGCAGTACATTTCCGTACCGACCATTTTATATTTGGAATTTGGTGTGATCCATAAAAGATATTTCCGGAAGAACAACCACTTCTCAGGCGGAATAGGAGATTTTCTAAATATCTACAAGTATTACCGGCGTAATTTTACCAAACCCTATACTGGATGAGGATGTGTGAGTAAAGAGGCTCTTTGAAGCGGAATCTGGACTAGCTATGGGGTGAGTCATATTTTAACTTTATTCTAGGTGTGGGTGTGAATGATAATGGATGTGTATGCGGGGGTATGTGTGTGAATATATAGTTGTGTAGGTGTGGGTACGTATGAGAGAGTAGCTTGGTTGCATGAGTGTGTGTCTGCAAGGATCAAGTTGGAGCCACATAATTTTTTTCCAAAAAATTGGGTAAAAAAAATAAATAAAAATCTTTCTTTTGTCACACTTGACAACATTTTTTTGACAAACTTATAATGCAATAATCTAGCTTTTGATCTCACATACCAATCCCTACCATCAAGATTTCTCCAAATTTAATGTTCCTACTCGTAATCACTTAAAATGAACGTTTTTTAAGCCAAAAATATGAAAATTTGCTATTTTTGACACACATAATGATTTTTTTGACACATTTCCGGTACAGTTATCGAACACAGCGTCCTTTCGGACCTGTTCCTTGTGAATACCTATTTTTAGAAAAAAAAATTTTTTGAAATCCCTCCAGCCGTTTTCCCTGCAGGGTAATGACCGACAGACAAACAAACATTTTTTTGTTTGCTTTTTTAGAATCAGTAGGTCCTAAAACGTCGAGAAATGCCAAAAAAAGTGGAGGTAAGAATTTCACTTTTAGCTCATGAATGTAATACTTAGGTCTTTCAGACCGAAGTAATATCTATGTACATATTTCAAGGTAGCCGGTATGATCAAAAGTTTAATTCATTTTAATGCCCCTAAACCCATTAATCATTTTATTGTTTGTTTTGTTTCACATCAACCATACAATTGATTGTTTGAAACTTTACAAACGCCAACACAGCATATTATCAGTACTGGCGACAAATTCCGTCAATGCATCAATAATGCCAATATTTTTTAGATCTTTGTTCAAGGGTCTCAAAAATTAACAAAATTATATTTAGAGTAAGTCAGTTATTAACATTTTTAACTGGCTGCATTTCTAATCCAATTTTTCATTGTGTTTAACTATAAACTCTAAAAGTTTCTATACCATTTACATTATAATCGACATAATTTTTCGTTGCATATAAAAACTTCTAAGAAACTTTACTATAACCACAAGTCATTAATAAAAATTACAAAGTTGAATTAAATTTTCTAAAAGCTCAACAATAAGAAAATACAATAAAAAGTTTAAACTTTGAAACGAACAAAAAATGTCTTTTTATAAACTTTGTTTTATGTTTATTTTATATATAACGAAAGAAATATAACTTTTAGTTTTTTATTTGCAAGCACTGAAACGAACAACAAGACCAAAATTAATTATTTTGTAAAAATATTATTAAGTACTCAAAACTTTTTTTTGTGCAAAGTTTTATTGTTATTAAATATAAAGAAGTGGACAATGTAATGACTATGCTTATATTTAACATTACATTATAACTGCTTGCTGAAAGAGCAAACTACTAAGAATATATAGGAATCTGGATGCTTTGCGTCATAATCGCATATAAACAAAAAAAAAGCTAGTTTGCCTATGCGTTGAAAACTCGGGAACTATTTGACCAATTTAAAAAAAAAATCAATACATGTGTGTTCTGTGCAGTCTTCTTCCAAACACTATATAATATACCAAACACTTTTCATAGACCGAAGCCATGACAACTCGAAGTCTGAGACTTCAGTTCTTCTATATTTTTAGTATAAAATGTCTGCTCGGCAAATTCATAACGATCATCAAAACCGATGAGGTAAACCGAGGTAAAACGACGCAAACGTGTAATCAAACAACGAAAGTTATAAACGAAAAAATGTGGATACATAGCGAAGTTGATAATGTAAGCAGCTTAAATGGAGTTGGTATTTGGTCGGTCGGTTGGTATTTGGGCCCTTTTGAGAGTGCTTTGCAAACCGTAGCTGCCACAGGATAACTCTCAATTGATTCAGAAAATTTCTTCCCAGCACTCTCTCTAGCACTCCGAATACTGTATTTATAATCCCTCCGACTACCACGATATGTGATCCAGTCATCGGTATTATTTGTTTGCTAAGCTTTCTTTAAAAGTTTCCTGACTGAAAATCTCAGTTTTTTCAGTTTTCTATTCCACCAAGATGAATTTTCTTCATGTTGGAACGCAAGTTGTTGTGGGACCTAGGTCTTAAAAGATATTTACGTGTTACTGAGACACATATTGTAAACCCTATAACACAATACTTTTTATTTAAAAAAAAAGTTATTAATTAATTGCAAACAGAACGCTCTATGGTGAACATACAATTGTCTAAATAAAAGTTAAGTGATATTTAAGTGTAAACAAATTTTTAAGTGTTATTGAAGAGCAATATTATTTTTTCTACGATCGTGCAAAAAGTGATGTAGTGAAGAGCTTCTTCGTGGCATAGCAACGAAGTGGCATAGCAGGTCGCGCACCTGGATAAGATTTATTTAGCCCCAAGCTCCAAACAAGAGCTGCTAAGTTATCCCATCCATTTGTTGTACAAATACCGCGTTGTAGAACTGTGTCCTTCCAAAAAGACTATTTTAATAGAGTGGCCAAATTATGGAATTCAATGCCTTCCTCTGTATTTCCCGATGAATTTTCCCCTCAGGCATTTAAAGAAAATGTCCATCGTCATTTAAAACAATTAGTATAGTTATCCCTATATCGCCATTCCTTCCATTTTCCTCATCTCCTTCCTTTATAGTTGACATGGTATCTTCGGATATTCAAAGAGTCTAAATAATGAATATTTCATATTTAGTGTGCTAAACATGTCTAACTAATTAATAAAAAAAAAGCTAGCTTCAGCCTATGGGGTCGAGAAAAGTATCCTGCTTCCCCATTACAAATAACAGTGTTGTACGCGTATTTCGAGACCAAATAAACGGATAGGAAAAAAAAATACAAGTGAAATGAGTAGACTCTGGCGACCCCCTTATGTGAAAGAACCACGATCACCACGTCCAACCCCCAGCATTCACAGCACATATTCACACGCTCTCACACCTCATACACTCACAAACACACACATATACCCAGACACACACAATGGCCGATTATTCATATAAATGCGTAATTATTCATCAACAGTCCGATTATTCTTTTCAATAATGCCATACATGTTACCAATGAGAGATTATAAACAACTAATTTGATTTGTTAGCCCAAAACAAAAAAAACGGTTGGCCCCGCGATGTTCATGCTAACGATGGGAACCATATCATTAAAGCTATGTCAATTTTATTTTTAAATTCATTTGCCAGCTTATAAAAATGAAAATCATGCTCGGATAAAGTATAACAAATCGTATATGGAACCAGAAATATTCTAAATGTAATAACAATATTACAGATTGCTCCTATATGTTTCACTTCTCGCATATCCGGCAACATTGAATCCCTTTCGATATACTGACGATCGACCAATTTACGTTCAACAACCGACTTCTTTAATTTATCCCATTTGTTATTCTTGATTTCATTTTCACTATTAATCGCTTTATAATTCGCATCGAATAAAATTAATTTTTCTAACTCCGTCGTTTCGGGTTTAGCACACTTTTTTTGACTGTTTATGTTTAATTTTGCTAATAAATTATTGACATTTTTTTTGTAGAAGCTGCATTTTTTTCCGTTAAACTTCCATTATCATTATTTGTGTTATCAGGAACCTTGTAACGGAAATAACTTAATCCAGTTATCCACTCAAAACACATATCAAATCTCACCATTAGTTATCATTTCCTTTTTTAACCTTCATATTTTCCAACAATAGATTATTGATAATAAATGACTAAATCACATAAAATAATGCACTAATGAAAATCTAAATAAAAAAAAACATATGAATAATATGTGTCTACTCCTACCATGCCAATTTACAACCTGCAGATTTAGTTACGGAAAGAAATAATAATCAAGGCTTTAATTATAGGTTCATTCACCCACACATACAAATACCGTGCATACACGCACATGTACCCGCACTCACGCACCGATTCATACATACATACACATCCTCACATATATATATATATTAAAAATGACTCACCCCATAGCTTGTCCAGATCCCACTTCCGTAGTTCAATTTAGTCGCTCATCCTCATCCAGTTCATAGATTGGTAAGTTCAGCAATCCGGATAACGACGACGTTGTAAAAATTGTTACAATCCAACTTGTTGATGATAGCAGTGATTTTCTTCTTTTTTCTTTCTTGCCGGAAATGTATCGAAATACTCAGCAGGTATGCTGATGACAACGTATAACCACACCCCAAAAAATGGCTACCCCGGAAATGTATTTAGATAGTCGGCACCCGGGATGCAATCGTAGCATGCGGTAAGGTGTCTGATGTTAATTATAATTTACCTTCCCGACTTATTCACTGGGTCTCTGCACCCCAATGCAAGGGTTAACATAGAGATATCACAAAGATTCGGGTGTAGATATAAGCATTGCTGCGTTATCACATCTATTTGAAACGTTATCTCAACAAGCAATTTTGTAATGAAGGGTGATTCAAACTTTGCAGTTGAAAGTCGAACCACTGTCCCACACGCATTGAATTTGCATTGGCGGAAACTTTCATAGTTGTTTTCGTTTTTCCTTTACACATATAATGGTTTTCGTTTGGAAATTATCATTATCCAGTTGTGTGCTATTTCCCATTGTAATTTCGTATATTCAATTTGTAATCGTTAATCGCTATAAACTTAGCATAAAACAGTTGTAAAATATCATTAATTCGTAGTTGCGCTATTCCCATATAGATTTTCTACGATCGTTTCGTAATCGATGTTTCTGTTTGTAATTATTTTCCTATTTTAGTACCAGATAATAGTAAAGACTCTTTAGTGAGTACACATATTAATCGTAAGAGAATAAGCAATAAACAGAATTATCGTGGTTATCGGTTTGTTGAGGTGTAAAAACGACGTGGCTTTAGCTATAAATAAGTGGTTGAAGACATGAAGTTTCTCTTAGTCAAACATTTTATTTGATCAGAACACAATTTTTTGACGTCTGGTTGTTGCGTCTTAATAGAATTACTAACCAATGAGTTGGTGCTTTTTTTTCTGGAGATTTTGTTAGCTACCCGTGATATGACTAGGCTCAATTTATTAAATTATAAAAAGGTAAAATTTAATTTTGGGTTTGGCAATTGTGTTGTTGACTGTGAAAATTATCCGATTAGTGCAAGTGAGTCATATAAAAATCTCGCAGTCCAATTAGTTAATGAGAATTAACTGTAAAAACTGAGATAATGGGATTAATAGGATCGTAAACACAACAAAAATAATATAAAAAAAACGGTAACTATTTGTGTTGTTGATATTTAGTTTAACTAGCCAATTTAATTCCATTTGGGAATAAGTTATTAAATCTAAAGAAAAGAAAAGTTTTAAAAAGCATAACTTTGTGTCCGATGACTGTCCGTAATTTTGTCCGTAATTTTTTTTTTTTTATTTATATAAGTAAAATGATCAAATCAAACAAATTATAATAAGATTAACAAAAATAATCTTATTAATGAGAATTAACTATAAGTAACGGTGATAATATTAATTAGTCAATTTTCTCTTCTTTGGGAATAAGTTATTAAATTCAAAAAAACAAAGGAAAATTATTTTAAAAGCATAACTTTGTGTTCAGTGACTGTCCTTAATTATATAAGAAAAACGTTTACAACAAAAAGAAAATTGTATTATACGTAAAATCACTAAAAATAATTTCATTAATGTGAATTAACTGTAAATAATTGTGTTAACGTTAAGTAGTCAAATTTTTTTTTGTGGTGATTAATCAATCAAATCTAAAAGAAAAGAAAACATATCTCTGTGTCGAGTGATTGTCCATAAACTTAATATATATTTATATAAGTCAGATGTTCAATACAGAAAAATTATAATATACGCAAAATTAACGAACATAATTCTATTAATGCGAGTTTGCTGTGCATAGCTGTGATAACATTAATTAACCAATTTTCTTTCTGCGGTGAATCATTTGTTAAACCAAAAAGAAGAAGAAAGAGCATAACTCTGTATTTAGTGATTGCCCATGATTTATTTCATACATATATATATATATAAGTAACGTGATCAAAGCAACAAAATTATAATATGCGTAAAATTAACAAAACAAAAGTAATCGTTTGATTGGCTGGCAGTCGGATAACTACCATTCACCCTTTTGGACGATAACATCATATAAACCACCACTGGAATATTTCTAGCATCACCATGTGCCTCAGCTACTGCTGTATATCTGGTATAGCTTAGGGTACATTTTGGAATTATTAAAGAACACACCAATTTTCGATAGCGATGACCTTACCGATTTATCCATAATACAATCGTCATAGAAATTTGTTTACCAAGATAACTCTATCTGGAAAACTCACAATTTAATCATCGTAGCAATAATTACAATCATCATGTTAATATATTATCCAGATTTATACGTGATACCGCCATCCTAGAATCATCTTGTAGGTGCTTTAGTATGATCTGTCTATTTGGCTGAGTTGTGGAGTGGATGTTTGGAGGGGAGCTGTACTAGTTAGGGGGTGAGTTCTTAGATCTACCTTTTATTATATATTCGCCTGACACACATTTGATTTACCTAATATGAGTTTTCTCAGTATAATGGTTAGACACACCTATGGTGTATATAGGATGTGTCCTTACTAAAAACGCAACTGTGGTGATCACACACCTATGGTATATATAGGATGTGTCTTCACTACAAACTCATCTATGGTTAGCTCGCACCTATGGTATATATAGGATGTGTCCTCACTACTAACTCAGCTATGGTGAGCTCGCACCTATGGTATATATAGGATGTGTCCTCACAACAAACTCAGCCATGGTGAATTCGCACCTATGGTAATCATAGGATGTGTCCTCACTACAAACTCATCTATGGTGATCACGCGCCGGTGGTGTATCAAATGTGCGTCCTTGCTAAAATTCTATCCTTGGTGTTTACACACCTGGGGCATATATAATCTGTGTTCTGATTTACTCATGAAAGGTAGAAAATAAATAATATGGGTTCAGACGTGGTGTTCGCGGTGCTTTCACATACGGGGGTCGCCAGAGTTTCAGTCTTTCACTTGCTTTTTCTCATCTCTGTTATTATCATGTTTCTCGCGTACTTTTGTTTATTTGTGCTGAAGTAGCAGGATTTCTTACTCGTTCCCACAGATTGCAGCTAGTCTGGGGCAATAAAAAATTTTTCGCTAGGTACGAGACCTGCTATGCCACTTCGTTGTTAGTCAACGAAGCAGCGCTTCATTACAATTTATAAATTTATTTCAGATTTTTATTAGGTAACAGTTTTTTTTGGTTAAATTGTGTTTTATTTTTCACATAACTTGGTAACTTAAAATACCCCAGAGTTTAAATAATTTTTTTGTTAGGATTACAACTATCATTTATCACAGTTCAAAAAAAATACAGCTATTATCACAGCTTTTCACATTATTTTTACAAAAAAATACAATTAATATTTACCATTATAATTTACATTTACCATTTTAATTTAGTCTATGAATTAGTTTCATCGGTTTTAATATTATTACTAAGTAAAATATTACACAAAAAAAAATTCCAAGTATAGACGTCCATCAAAGCAAAAACCAAAAACGGCTGCTATTATCACAGCTTTTCAACATTAGATTCACAAAAAAATTGCAATTAATATTTACCATTATTTTACAATTTATTCTATGGTGTAGTATTTTTGAATATTTTATTATTATTAATTGAAATATTACACACCAAAGAATTCCATGTATTGACGTCCACCAAAGCAATCAACCAAAAAACAGCTGTGTCTTGTTAGACATCAAATCGAATATGAAGAAATTCTCTATCTTTAACCACGTATTCATAGTTAAAGTCACGCCGCCTGCAAACAATAACAAATCGATAAACACGATAAGTTGTTTATTGGATATTCTCTTTCGTTAAATATGTGTACCCACTAAAGAGTCTTCACTATTAACTTTTACTAAATTTGGAAAGGAATTATAAACAGAAATATTTATTACGAAATGATTGTAGGAAATTACATTTTATAAAATGAAGCAAAAGCAACTCCAAAGGTTCATGACAATACAATCACCGAGAAGTAACCCATTGATTGATTCTTCCTATCTTTTGGAAAATAGAGCGAATTCAAATTAGGGAAATTGCACAACCGTTTATGACAAATTTTAAACGGACACCATTGAAGATGACGACTACGGATTGAGTACAAGAAACTATGTGTCAGGGAAAAACGAAAACAACTATGAAAGTTTCTGTTAATGCAAATTTAATGCGTGTGGGAAAGTGGCTCGACTTTCAATTATGAAGTTTGAATTACACTTCATTACAGTGACTATTGTTTGCACTATGTATTGTGCCAAAATTAGGTAGTAGTAATTTTTTTGCTCTACATGCAAAAAATACCTTACTAGTGCAAAAAGTACCTTAAGAAAGTAGAAAAAATGTTGTGTGCAACATGTGCAAAAAGCATGTTTGTTGCTTTTGCTAATAAAATTGGAATTAAAAAATTAAAACATATATCGAATTTTCATGTTATTAGTTCTGTTTCTCTTGTGAGAAAACCAATTGAACTTTAGAAAAATTGAAAATGTCCAATAATGAAATAAAGTTTAAATACAGAAGAAAAAAAGAGGTTTGGGAATTGTAATTTGTAAGTTTTCGGCTGTGTGTCTCACGCATGGGCGGATTATGCCTTTAAGGGGCCTGAGGCGGAACAAAGTTTTGGGGCCTAAGATTTTACCAAAAATTTTGCAAATGAGTTTGATTAGGACTATTTCTTAAATAATTTTTTATCCGCTTCAGAACGGAGAAAGATCGTTCCCCACTTGCGTTGCATATCGGCAATGTAAGAAATATTTTTAAAATAGTTTCCACATTGGGAAATGAAGATTGCAGGCCATCAATGATTACCTTGTACATCTTAAATGGACAAGTGATGTTCTCTTCTTTTATATATTTTAAAAAATGATGTACTTCGTCTTTAAAATATTGTACTTCTATATCCCTCGCATATGTATTTGACAATTCTAAAATACACTTGTCAACTTCATCACTGGATATATTTTGATCAAAAAATAATTTAAAATTATTTAAAACAGTTTCATATATGGACGTTCTGGTAGACATTTCAGTGGCTAGTCTATCACAGATCATATTGTGAGTATTTATAATAAACAATTCTCGTCCTAATAGCTGTGTATCATTTGCAGATGATGCATCATACATAATTTTGCGTTTTCTTTTTCGTCCTTCTTTGTAGCTAATATTGTTTGTTAATAAGTTTGCTTGCTTTTCTATGCTCTCAAAATCATTCCGAACATCCCTTATAAATTGTGACAAAGAATTAAACAGTTTTACTCCTTGTAATAAGTTCGTTTGAATATTTTGAAATGATTTTCTAGTACTATTGATTCTTTGCAATAATATATCCCATAGAACGGTTAATAAGGCAATTCATATTCATCGCAAGAGCTAGCTAATTTTTTAACCTTAACTTTAGTAATCGGTTTTTCGTCTTCATTTTCGCTAATTTGGCTAAGAACGCTTTTAATATTTTTGTAATTAAACCGCAAGGCAGATACTGCATCAGCTCTTGCAGACCGTCTTGTCCCTTGTGTCACTTAATTTTTTAATATGTTTGGAATTAGGATCGGAAAAATTATCAATAAGCAACTTCCATCTGTGAGTAGATGAAGAAAAGAATACATATATATTTTGGATAAAGTTAAAATAATACACCGCAGTAGAATAGGCATCTGCAGCATAATTTCCAATTAAATTAAGCGTATGACTTGTACAAAGAATAAAAATGACGGTCTCACTTAGAGTTTTAATTCTGGCTTGTAAACCATTATATTTTCCGGCCATATATGTTTGACCGCGACAATTTTTAATATCCAAAGACAAATTGTTTAAAGTTTTCAAAATAAGTTGTGCTAGATATTCTGAATTGTGATTTTCAATTTGTAAAAATCCAAAAATCGTTCCCTCGCATCGCCCACGTTATCAATGTACCTTAATATAAAACTTAGTTGGTCAGTGTGGTTAACGTCTGGCGTAGAATCAACAATAATTGAATAATATAAAGAGTCCGGAATTTCTTGAATTAGGTGTTCTTTTACTTCAGTTCCCATTAAATTTATAAATTCATCGCATGTGGTATGTGATAAATAACTTAAATTATATTTTCCTGGATGGCTGTACCTCTCCAAATGATTTTTAAGAAAATCATCAAATTGGGATAGGTGCTCAATGCATTTCATAAAATTTCCTTTTCTGTTCGAATCAATATCTTCTCGATGACCACGAAATGCTAAACCCAAAGTAGCCAATAGCTTTACTGTAGCTGCAACTCTTTTTAAACTTCCCGCCAGTATTTTGGTTGTACTTCAATTTCTCGAGCTATTTGAGTATCAATACGTCCAGTTGCAAACAATTTTTTTTTCAAGTTTTTCAAACAAATTTTTTAGACAATCTTTTTTCCAATCAACGTTGATAAAACGAAATATACAACTAAAGCTAAAACACCTATACTATATCAATCATGTCATATGGAAACCCTTTTCAAACGTTAATCCAAATGATGAATTTAGCATGTATTGTATAAAAAATACATGGATTTTAAGCATACAATAATAGATTTCAATTCTGCACGTTAAAAAGTTTTCATTTATTTAGTTATAATTGAAATTAATATAAAATATGTACAATTATATGCTTAAAATTGAGGTTTTCAGTTTAATGCTCTCAATAAATTGTAGGTCTTAAAAGAAATCCAAAATCATTGATGAAAACATAAAACTCAGATATACTTCAAATATCCAAAAATAGGCCAGTAATAATAGGAGAAAAAATTAGAAAAAAAAAAAATAATTCGTTACAGCAAACTGACAGCGGGATATTGTAGAACATGATATTGTTAAAGAGGGAAACATAAATCGAACCAACAGCTGCTATCCGGGGGGGAGTGGGGTAGGTTTTTAGGGGTTGAAAACAGTTTTTTGTGATTTCTGGCTAAACCGTGCATCCTATCAAAAAGAGTTATATGTAAAAGTTGTAGGGAATAAAAAGATCTACAACTTTTGTACATGCTATTTTTACCCTAACCTTAAAATTTTTCGAAAAAAATGCGAAAAACCGATTTTTTTCTTTTTCTTTTTTTCTTTGACAACAAAAATTTCGCGAAGCTCAAACGTTGGCAAAAGATACCTCTATTTATTGCAAAAAGGCAGTAATTTTTTCGGAGGGAAATATTTAGACGTTGTTGTTAAATTTAATTTTTTTTTTAAAAAAAAAACAAATTTTAACTGCGATTCCTCTTAAAACTACGCCTCCTACAGAGTTCTGTTTTGGCCCACTTACTCGTTGTTATGTCTCCTTTTGATAAATGGTAAAAAAAAGATATATTGCTAAGGAAAAAATGGCGGGAAAATTGAAAAAACCGAAAAAATCGCTTTTTTCGTGGTAATTTGCATATTTATCGTTGAATAATTGTTACTAATCAATAAAATCATTTAAATTTTTATGATTACGCAAACGACGATCATTTTGAAAAACATTTATGAATAGTTATATACTTTCGTTACTTTTATTTTATTTAAGTAACAAAAAAGTAAATTTTATTCTTCAAACATGACGATCTCAAAAAGTGCCTTTTTGTTTTCTTTCATGTTTTTTATATTTTACGTATTTGTTATTTACTCACAACATATTAATCCTACAGACAATCATTATTTTTTGAGAAAAAGACATTTGAATATATTATTAGTTTGATTTTTTTTTGTACTTTGTGCCATACACTAAAACCAAGTTTACTGATTCTATTAAACTTTTTTGGTTTTAGAAGGTACTAAATGAGGCTTAAAGAACGTACTAAATAAGGCTTTTTTGGGTTTTCTGAGGGCTTGATCTTTTACCCAAAACATACTCAAATTACAGACAGACGTTTTGTTTGACGATCAAAACCCATTCGAATATTTGCTAGCAAAATATGCCAGTTGCAGATTTTGCTGAAATTTATCAAATAGATAGTGAATTTTCTTTTCAATTACAATAAAAAATTCATATTAAATTAAAACATATCATATATTAATTATCATATATTATAAACTAAAATATAAGTATTAAATAATTTAGAAAAATGAAAATTCTGCCAATCCGATGTACCTTCGAAATCAAATTGCTCAAAAACGGCTTTAGCAATTTTATCAAACTTTTTTTGTTTAATAGGTGATTAGTTAATCGTTTGAAAAAGAAAACAAAAATTAATTAATTGTTTTTGTAATTAATTTTAAAATTAAAATATTAAAAAAACTTTTTTAAAGATGGCGCTTGGGTTGAAGATCAATTGGAATTTAATTTATTTTTTTTTGTAAAAACAGTTCTATCCTTACTCTAAAATATTCAAAATTAACAAGGAGGCTAATATTCGTGTTCTTGATATAATTAATTTTAAAGATTTTTAGTACGACTAAAATTGTAATTCTTGATTTTTTCTTCGAACAATTTCTATCAAGTTCGAAAACGAAAGCATATAATTATTCATAAATGTATTTCGGAATGATCATCGTTTACGTAATCATAAAAAAAATTAAAATGATTTTATTAATTAGTAACAATTATTCAACGATAAATATGCAAATTACCACGAAAAAAGCGATTTTTCGGTTTCCTCAAATTTCCCGCCAATTTTTCCTCAGCAGTATTCCTTTTTTTTACCCTTTATCAAAAGTAGACATAACAACGAGTAAGTGGGCCAAAACAGAACTCTGTAGGAGGCGTAGTTTTAAGAGGAATCGCAGTTAAAATTTTTTTTTTTTTTTAAATTAAATTTAACAACAACGTCTAAATATTTCCCTCCGAAAAAATTACTGCCTTTTTGCAATAAATAGAGGTATCTTTTGCCAACGTTTAAGCTTCGTAAAATTTTTGTTGTCAAAAAAAAAAGAAATTAATCGGTTTTTCGCATTTTTTTCGAAAAATTTTAAGGTTAGGGTAAAAATGGCATGTACAAAAGTTGTAGATCTTTTTATTCCCTACAACTTTTACATAAAACTCTTTTTGATAGGATGCACGGTTTAGCCAGAAATCACAAAAAACTGTCTTCAACCCCTAAAGATCCAACCCACTCCCCCCCGGATAGCAGCTGCTGGTTCGATTTATGTTTCCCTCTTTTACAATATCGCCTTCTACAATATCCCGATGTCAGTTTGCTGTAACGAATTTTTTTGTTGTTCAAATACTATTTTTACTGGCCTAAAAATACTTATCTGGATTTTGTTTTTATCAATAATTTTGCGATTAATATAATAACAGCCCATTGCAAATAAAGTTTTAGTATTAATATTCATTCGTAACAGTAGAACTTTTCAAAACAAAATGTTTTTTTACTATACAAATTGGAAAACGAATTTGTACATTAAAAAATTATAAAACTATCAAATTAGAATTATTAAAATAAATACATACATGAAAAAAAGTAATACAAATTGACAACCTAACACTTTTACATGTGGGATAATATTAAAAAAATCTTTAGGTTTAAAAACTTTGGTTGAATGAACGCAGTCATCTGATATTTGAATACCTATAAAATATCAATACTATTTGTAGCGAGGGGGCCCCTGTGCATGTGGGGCCCGAGGCGGCCGCCTCTTCCTCCTCTATGGTAATCCGCCACTGGTCTCACGTTACGTAAGTCTCATGACATTCTGTTTTTGTTAATGTTTAAAATTTATCTGATTACTTGTTTACTTTAACGATTGGCATTAATATAATGTATTTTATTCGCCTACATGGTAAAGTGTTATTTTAAAACTGTGATTTGCGGCCTCAAAGTGTCACTTTTTAACCATAAATTACGTAAAAATAAGAAAAAAACATTTAATTTTGTTTTAATTCTATAGAAAATAGAAATTTCTATCAAAGCACATTTCAATTCAAAATATCATAATCCAATTAAAATATTTGTTGGTTTTTGTTGTCATAGTTAAACGATTTGTTTGACAAAAAATAACAAATATTTTGGTCAAAGGTTACTTGTTCAACATATTTTTGTTTCAAAATTTATAAAAGTTTTAATTTTGATTTCAATTAAACAATTTTTTTAAATACTTTGCTTGCGGCGAATAAAAAATAGTATATGATGAACGGACTTAAACCATTTTGGACTTAATGAGGATGAAAATGAGGAATTTTGAGGATGAATAGCATGTGGTAGTCACATGAAAAAATAGTTGGTAGCGTTCGGGAGGTCTCGGGAGACTAGCCTTTTAGAGTTTATGTTGAACTCAAAAGACAACTTAATTGTGGGTCATGAGTTCATCACCAGCATGATACAGCTAGATACAGCCACAACGTTTAGGGATTGCATATAAAAAGTGAGTACTAAACTCTATATCTACAGGAATGTCTTAATTGCAGTGACATGAACAAAAACAAGTCATAACAATAACAAGTCGCGACATGAACAATAATAAGTCCCGATCCAATCATACCTTTGAACATTTTCAGTTCAATGTAAAACCAAACAATATTTATATGAATCATATTCAATCCGACCACAAATCTCACTCTTAACTACTCCTCTTTGGCTCTAAATTAAAACATTATTTGTTTTACTTTTTTCATAAAATTTTTATTAGTTTTTTTGTTTCTTTATCATTTTTTATTGTTTTAGTTTTTAATTTAATTAAATTAATTTTATAAAGAACAATTAAATTAAGTTTAAAAATCTTTCAAAATTTAATTTTTTTTTTAGAATTTCATTTAAATACACATATAGAAACATTTAAAAGATTTTTATTTTTATTTTTAATAATAATTTAATTTGATTTCATTTATTTAATGTTCTTTTTTTTTCTTAAATTTATTTAATTATTAAATTTTTAGTTTAGAGAAAATGACAGATATAGTATTTTTTATATACTAAAATTATTTTATTTAATTAAAAAAAATTATAACAAAAATGTATATTAATTATTTATTTTATATGATTATCTTCCTCTTTCATATATTAAAACTGTTGTTTTTAACAATAACTATTATAATAATCTAATTAAATTAATATAAAATAAAATACTTATATGTTGTATAAAAAATACATTAAAAAACAAAATTATAATCTATTTCATTTATTTTAAATTATTTCTTATAAATCTGACCCCAAATCGCGTTTACAAGAATTAATTCAGAATAATCGATCAATTGATTAATTTTGTTTTTTAGAAAACATTTGTTGTTTTTTTTTGTATAAATAAAAATTATATTATTATTATTGATTTTTTTTTATTATATATTTTTATTTTTAATAGAACATTTAATTTGAAATAGGGTTATATAATTTTTTTTAATGTTAATAATATATGTTAATAATTGGTTTTGTAATAATATATTGGATATGTATGTTGATATGGTTTTTGTTTTCCTAAAGTCTAATTTTTTTTTTAAATTGATATGTTTTGATGTTTTTACTTTCAAAGTTTGATTTGTAAATAATTAATTGATATGGTAAATTTTAATATCAGGTTTTAAATGAATTGGCTTTGAGGATGGTGGGATGTTTTACCTTTGGAGAATATGGGTGGGTATTTTAGCTTTAAAATAATATAAATGTTTGATCAGTGTAAGTTTAAAATTTTTCATTTAAATATTTTGATAATTGAAAAAACATTTGTTAGTTTCAATCAAGTTGTAGCAAATTTTAGAACAATATCCTTTATAATTCATTTATATTGATTAAGCAAAAAAACACTTTTCTGAATATCTCATGAGTTCTCAAAGAGTTCTGCCGTCATCATTTAAATTCCGATATTTTTACATCATTATTTTAATTTATTTATAAATAATTATCACAATTATTTCAAATAGTTATTATAAAATAAAATAAGTTTTGCTAATAAATTTGGCGTTACAACAACAATAGATTTTTATTTTATGAGACAATTTTTTCATAAAGATTTTTTTTTAATAAAAGTATGATAAAAAATGCTTAACTCTAACGATATGATATGTGATGAAGCTTTGTATTGTTTAATTAATTGTTATCACGATTTAAAAGACATTTTAATTTTTTGGTATAATAAGCATAAGATCAAAAATGTTCATTTGAAAAATTTTAAAGATAATAACGATCGACAGACAGACTATAAATATTTTTATATATGTACTGTAAGCCAGAATATGCAAGAGTTGAACAGAGTTTAAAGTCATTTTCAAAACTGCCTTACTTAACCATTTGACTTAGATGATGTAAAAATAATATTTAAATAGAAGAAAACAATTTGTTAGGACGGATTTAAATTCCTTTTATGTCGAACAAATTGGAAATATTAAATATTAAAGAAATTATGTCGAGTGATATTTTATTTTTAATTTAAAAATTAATTTTAATAACGAAGATCGCCATAGCTGTCACAAAAAAGATTTAGATATATTAATTATTATTTAGTTTATCTTTGATAGAAATCTCAAGATGTGCATAAAATTAAATGTTTTTATCCCTAAATCTGGTCGTTTTATGTAAATTTATTTTTATTTTAAAATATAAATTTATGTATTATTAAAAATTAATAATTAAAATTAGTTTCCTTTGTTATTTGTGATATGATTGCAGTTCACAGTTTTTATTTTACTTATTTTTTTTCTTAACTCTTAATAAAATAATTTATATATTACAACAACAATTAGTAAGTGATATGTTTGCGTTTGTTTTGGTTTTGTTGAATTTCATTATAATTAGCAATTTTTAAATATTAATTTTTTAAATTTAAAGAACACTTAGATTTACATATTATTTAATTCCTTAAACGATAAACTAGAAAAAGAAAATTTGTAGTCCAGCCACAAAGAAAAAAAAATATATTTATATTACAAATAGCAAAAATATTTAAATATATTTATTTTTTAATTTATTAGCAATTATATAAGAAACATTGAACAAAATGATACTAAGCTTGAGATTACTTTTAAATTAATTCGTGTTGATGATTCTGCACCACCACCGGTTATAGCTGATCGTCCAAGATTTTTGCCGATACAATTCATACGTTCGAGCGGCATACTCTGAACAAAATATTCACGATTTTCACTTGCCATTGTACACATGGGACGTTTCTTTTGTGTCATTTCATCATCACGATTTTTGAGATCTTGTAGAAGATTTGGAAACCATATTAATTCACATGAACAAATAAGTGGATTGTCTGGAAATAGATAAAAAAACGTTTAAAATATAAAAGTATGAGTAAAGTTTAATTAGGAAATTATCGGTTGTAATTTCCCAAGGGCGGTGATAATTCGAAATAATTTTTTGCCGAAAAATTTCGAAAGCAAGTACATATATTGATAAAAGCTCGAGACCGTAGGCCGAGGGCTATTATCAATACCACTTGCTTGAGGAATTTTTCAAAATATTATGAGAATTTATCAACGAACGAGGAGAATTCGTTTAGAAAATTTTTTGCCTTAGTTTTATTTTAATTTAACCCAATGAAATTCTCTAAAATGTAATGACATCATTCAATTTTACCAATAAAATTTGAATTATACTAATGGCAAATAGTTATACGCCTACTGGGATCAAATTATCAATTTTTTTTTTTAAATTAACTGATATCGCAGTAGGCCAACGTACAATTCATAAAAATATATAAATAAATGAAAAATGTCAAAAAATTTTCTAAACGAATTCCCCTCGTTCGTTGATAAATTCTCATAATTTAAAAAAAAACTTCTCAAGCAAGTGGTATTGATAATAAATAGCCCTTGGCATACGGCCTCGTGCTTTTATCAATATACTTGGTTTTGAAATTTTTGGCAAAAAATTATTTCGAATTATTACCGCCCTTGGGAAATTACAAATGAGAATTTCATTGGGTTAAATTCAAATAAAAATGAAGCAAAAAATGTTCAATTAGGTTTTTGACCTAAACTTTCCCAATACAACCAATCCAAAATAAGCAGAGGTTCGTTCTGTTTATACGATAAATTGGAAAAGTAAGAATAAGAGAACTAAATAGCAAAAATTACTGTCATCTGAAATCTGCCGATATGAAAATTTTAGTACAAATAGTCAACACAATCTTTACCTTTAAAGAAACTAAATATACAATCATCTCGTTTTGGTCGTTATATCTGGGGAATGTTAGAATCTTCGCAATTTTTCTACAAAAGATAAAATTATCATCTTTCGATATCTCCGTTTTGCGAACACTTTTGAGATATGGAAAGCTAATAAGAAAAAACCAAAGCAATAAGGTCATATAAATCAAAAACACTTACACTCTTTCTATTAAAATCGACGAAAAAGGTGTGGCACTATCAAAACCAATATGTATGACATAAGCGAAACCAGATTAACAAGCTACCTTTATAAATTGAAACCTATATCATTACTCAGTAAAAACGAACAACGCAGCTCGAACGCAACGCTTGTCGAAATTCATTGAGGAATGAAAATTTGTCCAAAAATGGTACTCTGAAACCCTTTTGTAAGATAGGCTGTGTAAGTTTAATGACTTAAGCAACGCTTTTACGACTACCCTAACATCTGTTATACCGTAGTCTGGTAATCGATGACGCCGGTATATAAAATCCCTGGTTTAGACATGCACTGTTTTCTCATACGTATCAAAATTGCATTCGCATAAGTTTTTTTATAGTCGTTTTTCATTCTGTCCTGTATACTTGGTCTTATACTTAATTTATGGTCATCATTTATTATGGCTCTCACCACATAAATTTAGTACCAGAAAAATAGTTGTGTAATATTATTCCAATGCCGTTTCCTTTGCCCAATATATAATCATTAATCGCTATAAAATTTGTTATTCTAAAATGGTTGTGTGGTCTTTTTCATTAAAACACTATTTGCTCAATTTGTGATCGTTAACCACTGTTATAGAATTGATATAATTAACCCGTAGTTCCGCTAATCAATATATATTTTCTACAATCAATCATCTATTAATTAATAATATTCCACCCGTAGCTTCCTATATTTGATTTGTAATCCTTATTTGCTGTAAAATTGTATAAAAACGGTTGGTTATTCTCATTAATCCATACTCATGCTATTTACATATAAAATTCGTTCAAATGTTTTGTAAATAATTTTTTTCTTTGAACAATTTTCCAAATTTCTATTACAAACTAGCATCCGTATTTCTTAATGGGTAAAATAAAATTAACGAAATAGCGAAAATCAAATTTCCCAAAAGAAACTGCATTATCATTTTCGATATTGATTGTATATAAGAGCAATTTCACGAAGATTCAACAACGTTTTGACTTGACCCCTTTTAATTTTGATTATTTTTTGTTTATAGATAGTCTTTGATAAATAAAAAATACAAGTTCTCTTAGAATTTTTTTTTCCGACCAGGGGTCTTCACAGGGTGCCCCTCAATTTTTGTTATTTTGTGATGTGAGTGCATTTTGACGAGCGATTGTAGAAAAACTACTCAATCGATTTTCATAAATGATATGTCGTTGAATAGGTATTAGAACAAATGTACACTGTTACCGGCTTTCTAATTTGGTTTATTTTGGTCTATATTTAAAAAAATTCTACTTAAAGCCGTATTTTTCATTTATCAAAGGCTATCTATAAACTAAAAATAAACCAAATTAAAAAGGGTCGAGTCAAAATGTCGCAAAATTTTGCTGAACTTGACTGAAATTGCTTTTTAAAAAGTTCATTTAATAATAAAATATTTGATATTTAACATAAAAAAAAAATCTGAATCTGAAAACCGCCATTTTTATAATTTTCCTTCAGAACAAAAAAAACTGATTCCCGACAGTCATATGCACAACGAATTTCATCTCTAAAACAAAAAATCATGCTAGTCCTTAACTTTCACAAGTTGTTAGATATAAAATAAGCTTCAATTTAGTTTAAAAAAAAAAAAAAAAAAAAAGGCTATGCCATCTTTTTTTCAATTACACCGTTTTTTTCTTATGTTACACCGTTAAAAATTATTTCAAAAAATTACTTTGTTCTAATACCTATTCAACGACATATCGTTTATGAAAATCGATTGAGTAGTTTTTCTACAATCGCTCGTCAAAATGCACTCACATCACAAAATAACAAAAATTGAGGGGCACCCTGTGAAGACCCCTGGTCGAAAAAAAAAATTCTAAGAGAACTTGTATTTTTTATTTATCAAAGACTATCTATAAACAAAAAATAGTCAAAATTAAAAGGGGTCAAGTCAAAGCGTTGTTGAATCTTCGTGAAATTGCTCATAAATAGTAATTGACAGGCGGCCTCGCTCTATTATTTTATTATTCGATGGTGACTGGTTGTTTTTCTTTTGTTTCTGATCGGTGGATTGTCATTGAATATGGCGCACGTGAAAATAAATAAAAAAAACCAACAAAATAAAATAATTCATTTTGATTTAAAGTCATGTGTTTGTTTGTGGTTTGACTGGAAGCCAATTAAATTCAATGTTTTTCTATAAGTTAGTGAAATTAAGAGTAAATTAGGATAAAAAAATATATTTTGTGTTTGTGCTGTTCCTTAGAAAAATTTAAAACTAAAAACCTAATTTAATGTGGTTCCAATCGAAATCAAGAAAAAATTGATCAGCAAAGGACAATAAAATATCAGATAAGTGGCCTACTTTTAATTATATATTTTAGTTTGTGGCATGGCTTAGAATTTAGGTCAAATTTGTAGACTAATTTGTTCTATTTAAACGAATCGTCGTGTCGTGTATAACCCAGTCGTGTTAATTTATAAGCATAACCAGTAGATCCGAGAAAATGAGAATCTAATTAAATGGAGTGTGACAGGACAGCTTTTTTCTTGTTTTATGAACTAGAATAAATTATTTAGGATAAATAAATCGATTGGTGAATCGTGTAGAAATTTTCGAGGAATCGGTTTGTTTTTTTTTGTTTTTTTCCATGCCCGTTCAATTAAGTTATATTATAAATTAATTTTAGTGAAATTAAAATAAATAACAGTTGTTCAAAACGTTTGGTTTTTGTGTGTGTTGTCCCAAATTGCGTGTATAGTGGCGGAAAGCAGCTGTGGACGTATGACGGTGGATACCGCGTGATAAAATAAATTGCTATAATGGCGTCGCTGTAACCTGGCGGCCTTGATAATATATATTACTAAATTATATACCCGTTAACTGCTTTACAGTGGATGGGTACCTAGACTTGGTGCCGTTTTCCTCCATGCGGAAAATGACACCTCAATGATAAAACTGTGGTATTAAGGTGTGAGTATCGAATTAACAGTAGCATAGAATCATAACTGATCATCATACGTCAGCGATACTAGATTCGACAATAATATATACAATCACCATTAGTCGTTAGTGGTGTTCAACAGCCGGTTTTGGATTCAACCAATGATTGTAGAGATCTACAATTTTTACAATGTTTTAATCGATATTGGATTCCCCAATACTAATAGTTCTACCCTTTATAGTACAATTTAATCGTCGGTGCTTGCTTCCTCAGGGATATAGGCTGTGTATGATTACAATTAACACAACCGTGAGTCAGCCGATATTGGAGTGAACCAATACTTATATTGCTGCAATTTTTGACAACGTGGTTGAGTACAGATATTGATTCGACAATAATACATGCTATTACATTTATTCACCAGTTATTCAGTCAGTATTGGATTAAACCAATGCGTCTCTTTCCATGATTTATACCATGGTTTTGGATCGATATTGATTTCAAACTAGGCGCTTATTTCTACTAATTAGACACATTATAATCATCGATTCTTACTGCTTCAATAATATAGGCTATTAGAATCATATAGCACTTCGATTAACCGATACCTGCTTTATTAAGCATAACTACTTACGATTACCATAACACAACAGTGAATCAGCTGATATTGGTGATTTTTATTTTTATAATTATACAACGTTTTTTGGAATTCTGATGTTGAGTCAACCATAATATTTGTTACTATATGTATATAACGCTTCGATCGGGCGATACCTGCTTCATCAGACCTACCTGTTTATGATTAGTCACGGGTTAACCGGAAGGAGATGAGCAGCTGAAACTTGATATATCAAGTGGGATTGGACAATTCCATGGGGTGAGCGTTAATTTTATTTTTATTTTAAATTAGAGATGTGAATGAGTGTAGATACGTGTGTGTACGAGGGTGAGTGTGTGGGAGGGTTCAGGTGGTGCATGTTCGTGAGTCATTATACTTCCTGTAAATAACAAGGTCGACGAAGGTCAAAGCGGTCGTATTACAGTCGAGATTAAAATATCAAAGTTATAAGGTACATTTCTATTAAAGGAAAAATAACTGAATTTTCTACTTTGTTACATTTGAAGTAATTCATAGATTTTTTTTGACGAAGAATGTGTGAAAGTTGGCATTATTGAATTTAAAAGGTTTATCTGTCATAGTTAGTTCACCTCTAGAAACCCACCCAAAGCAATGTTAAATGAAAAACATTTAAATGGGTCTGAAACTTCCTCATCTTCTATAACCACTATTAATGTTATAGCGAATAATGGTAGCGGTAGTAGCTGTAGTGATAGTTGCAATGCGGCAACTAATTTGTATCATTTAAGAGGATCATCCGACAACAGTTCTCATGTAAGGGCAATGCAACGGTCAAAGTTGTTTTCTCGTAGCGACGCATTCGTTCTGGCTTTTACCGATAATTTTTCAATTCGGTTGCCTCATCGATAGGGTTATGAAATAAACACTTTACAGATATTCAAATGGTATTTCTTGTAAATAACAACCTGTTTTTTTATAATCTTAATGAATTACGTAATTTAATAAAACAACAAATAACGTAGAATATGTTTGTTTTTTAAATTAAAGTACCCACCTATGTTAACATTAAATTAACAGATGTTTCAACCAACTTCAATGTTAACGAAGATAATCAAACTGATATTATCGATAAAACAACCAACTTATCACTGACATAAAATAGTAAAAATGCTGTTTTTACTAACTAATGAGGACGCAAATAATCACATAATAACCATTAATAAGGAAAATAAAATAAAAACAAAATATAATTTTTATGGAATTTATCTATGATTTCTAAATCATCCAAAATTAAGTAATACGAATTTCTTCGAACGTGTTCCTTGCCATTGGATTGTTTCAAGTGGGTATGCATGTGTGCATGGATGTAGATAAGGGTGATAGTGTGCATGTATGTGAGGGTGTGAGAGTGTATGAGGTGTGGGAGGGCGAGAGTATGAGAGTGAATGTGGGGTTGGACGGGTTGATCGCGGTTCTTTCTCCTAGGGGGTCGCCATAGTCTCATTCTTTCACTTGTTTCTTTTTTTCCACTTCCGTATATATCATGTATTTCGCGTACATTATGGTATTTGTGCTGGAGTAGCAGGATTTCTTACTCGATCCACAATGATGGAAACTAGTCTACCGGGGCTCTAAAACCTCGCTTGGTACGCGACCTGCTATGCCGCTTCATTGATTCGCCGGTAAAGCAGCGCTTCATTACACATCCAGTTCTTCCATTTAACCCGTAACTAATACACTGTAAAAATGTTAACTTTAACACACACTTGGGTCAGTATCAGTTCCACTTTTCCCCATTGTGAACTTGTTTCCCCATTGTGAACTTGAATCAGTTCTTCTTTTATTGTTGTCCAACGAATTATCTGGACACCTTTCCTCAACATAATTCTCTTATAACTTTCACGTAAACTACATTTGAAGTAACTTGGTTTTTTTTACAATCGTTATTGCAAGTAACATTTAAGTCCGGCCTAATTAAATAAAATGCAAACCTGAATAGGGCAATAAAATACAATTCAAGTTAGTACGGTAGAGCCTTATATCATCTAAAATAAATATTATAATTCATTTTCATGTTATAACTTAATGGTGAAAGGTGTTTATTAACTAAGTGAATTTCCAATAAATTAAAATTCAAAATAAAACCAATATATAGGAATTGTATTCCTAATAATATTTTTTAATTTTCACTAAGTTTAACTTAATTGAAAAGTTTTGCCAAATTTCTCTATAGTGTATGTGTTATTTTGAGATAGAATCTGTCAGTAAATACTGTAAGCCTTCTAAGCATTTATTACATCAGTTTTTTTGAACGGTTTTGAACCCTATATTTCTATGTATCTTTAGAATTGATTGCAAGGTCAGGTACCATCCTAGCCTACTATAAGTTGTCGGGGTAAATAACGAATCAGGAGATACTAAAGAAACTAAGGAATTATAGTGGAAGAATAGTTTTGATGCGTTTGCTGTATATCGATAAAGTTGATTTGATTATGCCCGGGTTCAACAATCGGTTGATCGAAGAAACAAAAAATTAGTTTTCGAATGAAATCATAATAGCATCCTACCAAACGAGATTTATTTCATCAAGGTCTATTGAACTTCATTTTTGTACTGTTCTTGTTAAAATTGCTGTTGTATTAATTAGGCTAAGTGTCAATCGATTAATTTTTCTTATTAATTTGTTTTGTGTTTAAAGAAAAGTAGAATTAATCGTACATTTTAAATTAACGTGATTTTTCTAGATGAGTAGGGTGGCAGCTAAAAGCTTTAAAACACGCTAACTCAGGTAAACTTAGTGTAATGTTAATTATATTATTTATTTATAAGCAAATTACTAATTTCCTAGATAATTTACATAATTTTGATAATTCATTTATTAGTTAAAGCATGTTGAGACAATTTAATAGCCTAAATTATACTTTTGAGTTTTCTTTTGTGAATATATGGTAACCATTATGTTCTTAAAATAACTCTTTTATTGAGTCATGAGTGATTGAAGTGTCGGTGGCCTGTTTTCCTCCTTTAAAACATGTAGATTCGCTGTGTATTGGTGTGATGTGATGTGTGACAAGTTTACAATTTTATTTATCGGTTTAGTTGTCTTTTACAGTGCAGCATACATTATATCATGTGAGCCATTGACCAAAATCTACCCAAATTCTCCCCTGTTGTCTAGCGGGTGAAATCTGTTGATCTGTTAAGATTACCGTTATCATATAATGGATAACCTTACACACTAATTTTTATAGAAATTTCCCTAATTTAAAAATGTAAAAAAAAATTGCAAAAAGATTAAAAACGATTAAGAAAAGATTGAAAAAAAACCGACAAGATAAAAAGGACTGGGTCACATTGACCCAAGTGTGTTAGTTACGGGTTAACACATTTTAAGGAAACGATTTTTACCCGGAAAGCAATCAGCCGTTAAAATGAGACTCTTAATTTCTGGGTCGTGGCTTACAGCCCCCCTTTGGGCGCCACTTGTATGAAATGAGTATTCAAAAAAATAAGTGGAGATATGTTGATTTGGCAATTGCAGTTTGTCTTGAGTTTTGAAGTGAAAACTTCTTTAGCTGCGTTTTGCAATTTTGTATGAGGTAAAATTTATATATTTGCGTTACCATTTTTAATATGCATTTTTGAAGAACAAAAAATTTTTTTTTAAACATGAAATACATCTATAATTTCTTAACCTTTCAAATTGCGATGTGGATAGCGCGCTCGACTGATGTTCTGTAGTTCGTGAGTTCAATTGCTGGAGTGGTACATATTTTTTAATTGTTTTTTTTAATTTTTATTAAATACCATTAAAATTATTTTTAGTTTATTCATGAATTCATAAAAATAATAAAAATTTATTTTTACGAATTTTAAAAATTCATCTATAACGCAGTTTTTTAAAGTAATATTGCTCCTGTCTTTTGCAATTTGCATTCGAGTCATCATGCTAAATAAATAATGCATATGTATAAAATTGAAAGTATGTCTGTTTGTCCTTTATGCATTAATACATTAATCATCATGAAAATTTGGGAAGTTGTTGTGTACACTTAATTTGCTTTTTATTAAAATATTGTTTTAAACGGTAGTTTGCTTTGATCAAAGTTTTTTTTGTTGAACATAATTTTTATGAAATTAAAAATAACGTAAGAAAGATAGTGTAATCTGGAACAATTACATTTGTATATCAAAATTATATGTATTGGAATTTAACACATCATGATGTTACAAATTTTATCATCTTCACCAAATATGTTGTTGGTTTGGAATTGTATGTAATACATGTTTCTAAAATTAAGTGAAGACTTAATACTTGTAGCTTGATACTTGATAACATCGATTATATCGATTTAAAACTCACAATTACGAGACGGAAATCGCATAAATTCTATACAAAGAAGCATAGCTTATGTATGATTAAACATGGATGGCAATCATGATAAATAAACTAGTTAAAAATGGTGACACTTAGCCGATAGTGATTTGCAAACGGCAACAATGCGCATTAATACCAATTAATTTACTTAGCTTTCCGCAGGCATATTTGTAAAATCTAAAATTGTTGATCTATGGGTGTGAAAACCACGCGTAATTTAGTCCCTGCCTTACTCTAAGTTATAGAATATTCTTTGATGATACGCCATTTTTATTTAAATAAAATGTGTTTGGTAGTAGAAATTGCAATGTGTGTCACATGCTTGGAATGCTGATAGATGTGAAACCCAGAATAATTTTAATGATTTTAATTTAAACATTCTGAAATTTTAATTTGCGATGCTACAATAATTGGAAGATACAGAAAATGTGTTTTGTGTGCTTTTTCACAGTTTTAAGTTTTCACTTCTGTCGGCAGTCCTTAACACTACCTTATTTTTTTTTAATCACCAACAAACAAGCTCTCCTCAAGTTCAGAAATAAGAATTATTAAGAAAAAAATTCACCTTAATCGAGCAATAAATTATAGCTGTAAAATGGGATGTAAAAATTGCTGCACGCCATGCACTTCTCAGAGAAGAACTCGAATCCTCAGAGAAGAACTCGACTTAAAATTTTTTAAAAATTAAGAAGAATCATAATAACGGGCCACAATCAGCAAGTATGGCTCTCGAGTATTTATACTGTCACTTTTATCAATTGATTTATTTTTAAATAAACCTTCGATCACTCGAAATCAGCTACTAAATTGCGAATGTTAATTTCAGGGTCATGGGTTCGAACCCCACATTGGGCGCCACTCTTATGGATGCTTACTCAGGGCATCATCATTACATTGCAAAATCTCTTTATTTGTTCCGGGCAAAATTGCAGATCGCATCTTTTTTTCAACCAGTATTGACGTTGCTTATCATTTCCATTCTAGAAAGATCGTATCTTCAAATTAATTAATGATGAACGTTTTGTAAAACAAATAAATCAATAATTTTTATATGACCTTAGTATATCATAATATTTCTTTATAAATTGCATCGGTCTTAACTTGAAATATGACAATTTAATAGAATATTACATAATAGCCGGCCAACTTGGGTCTGTATTTAAGCATAATTAAATTTTGTTATGCCCACAATTTTGTACAGCTCAACATGTATCGTTTGCAGATTCTAATTCGGAACAATTGGTTCTGTGTAGGGTGTATTGACTGGAATTTAAGGCTTGACAGTTCAAACAACTTTTTTTTTAAATATATATGTTTTCTTTGAATTTCAATTTATGCATTATTAGAAGACCATCATGGTCTTGTAGGTTTTTTTATCAATAGAGATCTTTCCTGGCTTAGGCCATATTGAGTTTTTTTTAGAAATATAATATCCTGGTTTAACTGTATCATTCGGATACAGTTATAATAATTAATTAAATTAAAAATTAGACTTTTTTTTTGTCTCTAATAGCCGAATTAATTCATTTTTAATTTCTTGGTGTCTCATTTGTTTTTTTTATAAAAGCGATTTTTAGAAGAAATAAACGGCATATTTCCTGTCACAGAAAATTATATAGGACCACCTCGTCATCTATAGCAATATAATACAACTCAAACCATTCAAATAAATTGAGGGGGCGTTTTAAGTATTACGTAAGCAAACTTTCTATTATTTTACATACTTCACCTGTATAAACAAATATAAGAAAATTCAGAATTCCTTCCTCCCCCAAATGATAAGACCTAAGAATTTTTCAAAACTTTTATTAAATAGTAAAGCTAAAAATGTATAAATTATATAAAAATAAAATTGTTTATCAAAGCAACGTTTAAGTTTAAAATTACATAGTCCAATCAAAATATTTGTTATTTTTTGTTGTACAATTTGTTTGAAAAAATAACAAATATTTTGGTCAAAGATTACTTGTTTGTTACCTGTAAAGTTAAATTTTACAGACGTTTGCATGTTATCAAAACGAAAACAGGCAGAATATAATGATATCCAAAGAACGCGATCGTATTCGCAGTGGTACTACCGAAGTTGAAAGTCAACAAAAGGCAAACATAAAAAGATTAAAAGAAAAAGGAAAATAACAGATGATCGTATAATAAAATCAAAAATCATAACGAATGTAACCAACGTTCTGTACAGTCCATCTTTCGAACACCAAATACTATTATCTGTGATCATATGACAGAGGATATTCATTTCATTTTGCCAGACTAGCAAAATTAAGTACACTTCGTTGTCAGCGTGTAATAGCAGATTGAAAAGAACCATGCTAAATTGGCGAGATATTTAAAACAAAAAACCTAAATCAAATTTTTGTGCAAATCGGTTCTGTTTCTAAGTATTATACAATTTCACCGTATTTTCCGTTGAATGACTGGACAAATAAATATTAATTTAAATAAAATTCTACAAATATTTGGATATGCTGATAAGCTATCATAACCCAATTTCGGATCTGAATAAAACTGAAATAAATTAAAGGCGAACTAACAATTTATTTCTCAAGATTCTAAACAAAATTATTTGCAAAAAGCTAAACAACCAGGTAGCAGCTATGTTAACCATCGTTTTATTTAGTTCAAAATATATCAAACAAATCTATTATCATTAAGTCCTTAGGGTAAATTTAAATAAAATTTCGGGGTAAATAACAATTTACCATCTTTCATATTTTTAGGATTTTTTCGGTTTTCTATAGAAGTTAGACTGACTTTGACAGTCAAAAATTTAACACATAGCCTGGAGAAAAATATTCCAGTTGGTTTATATTATTTTAAAAATAGATATCAATTTCATTTTAAATTTCTGAAAACTCATTAAATAAACGCTTTTTTTAATAGATAAAGACGGTTCTTCAGTCTTATAACTAAGAAGAATATTAATTATTCACTAACTTGTCATAAATTTCCATTTTTAATAAGATTTTTGTATCTTTTAATCAAAATCCATTTTCTCTTTATCTTTAAACCAATAGGGATTCTGTTTAATTATATATTAAAATTTAATCAAAGAATTTTTATGGAATATTTATTAATAAAATTTTTGGTAGTTAAGTAATAAGTGGTCGTCTGAATTAGAATTTTATTAAAATAAATATAAAATTTCTTACCCATGATATCAACGACCCCGTAAGGTGTCCATTATCGGCTCCATGACTTCTTCTTGAATTCGAATTAGTTTATTGTTTTGTATACTCAATGTTTCTAACGAATTTAAATTTTCGAATGCCATAGCGGGTAGAGATTTGATACTGCCAAAAAAAAAATTATGAATTATAATCAACAAAAACGTAATACAACTATTTTTTACGTACTCATTTTTCTGTAAGTTTAAAAATGTTATCGAATCCCCATAACCAACAAAAGCATCTTCTGGAATTACACTAATATTGTTTGATCTCAAATCTAAATGTCTTAACCGATGTAATGGCCTTAGTGCGTCGCTGGGTATCTGATGTAGATTATTATCACCCAACGGAGATATTGTAAATTTTCTGCAAAGATAAAGAAAAGAAACCACATAAGTCTTCCATAGACACCAATTCCAACATCTTAATATTCTTTAAACATTTCAAAACGTAAGTATTATGTATTTCTTTCGCCATTTGCCCTCCTTTAAAGCTTGTATGTTTGTTGATGGTATGTATTTAGGGTTCTATGGTAAAAATATAAAAATGTTCCCTCGCTCGTTTTCTTTTTTAGGTAGATTTCATATAGAAATCTACCTATTGCAATGGGCTTCATCTCGGAATTTTGGAAAAATTTTGTGCCAAACGACTATATATGATAAGCGGAGACGAAAAAACAAAAAAAAAACATTTATATATATAATATATATATATATATATATATATATATATATATATATATATATATATATATATATATATACATATATATATATATATATATATATATATATATATATATAATATATATATATATATATATATAATATATATATATATATATATATATATATATATATATATTATATATATATATATATTATATATATATATATATATATATATATATATATATATATATGTATATATATATATATATATATATATATATATATATATATATATATATATATATATATATAAACGATATGAGATATAACGAAAACGACCGGCACTCTCACGGTCGCATTTGTTGAGGTAGATCAAAAAAATTTTCTGTACTTGTGTGTTCTATTAATATCTTGGATAAGTTCGTGAATCAGCAAATTCCGACACGTGGTTAAGAAACTAGAGTCTTTTTTCTGAAAAAAGTTGATTTTTAAAACCGTTATAACGACCGTTTGGATCCTTATATTTCAAAAAATTTAACAAAATTTAGAATTTTTGGAATCTTTTTTATCAATTTGTTTTAAAAATAGATCTCTGCAAATAGAGGTTCCTGAGTGAGCGGCTCCAACAAAAAACTTAGCAAAAAAAATTTTTTTTGAAACAACCGGCACTCTCACGGTCGCATTTATAAGGCCAGATCAAAAAAAATTTTCTTAAAATGTGCGTTTTATTAATATCTTGGACAAGTTTGTAAATCAGCCCAATCCAACACACGGTGAAGAAACTAGAAGCTTTATACTAGAAAAAAACTCTGTTTTTAGATCCGTTATAACGGCCGTTTGGATTCCAATACTTTTAAAAACTTCATAAATTTAGAATCTTTGAAATCTTTTTAATCAGTTTCTTTCAAAAAAAGACCTCTGCAGTTGGAGGTTTCTGAGTGAGCGGCTCCAACAAAAAAGCTTGTAAAACACAAAATGCGTTTAAATCAATCGGCGCTCTCACGGTTGCATTTGAGGAGCCAGATCAAAAAACCTTTCTTAAAAATGTGTGTTTTATTAGTATCTTGGACAAGTTCGTAAATCAGAAAAATCTGACACATGGTTAAGGAACTATAGGCTTTATACTAGAAAAAAAGTGGTTTTTTTAATCCGTTATTACGGCCGTTTGGATACTAATATTTTTAAAATCTTCATAGATTTAGAATCTGTGGAAACATTTTAATTCGTTTCTTATAAATATAAACCTCTGCAGTTAAAGGTTTTTGACTTGTGGGCTTCAACAAAAAAATTTGCAACAATACCCAACTACAATTTCCAAAAACCTTATAACAGTCAATGTCAACCTTATAAAAGTCAAAAAAATAAAAGATTTGAATAGAAGAAATTAATTTTTTTTTCTTAGAAATAAACTATTTTGATATTTTGCAGTAATTGCACGAATATGATATAGAGTAGGTTTGTGTCATAAATTGTCACACACATGTTCTGTGGTAGATTTGATATTTGTTTGTTGCAAAATTGGATAGATATAATTTTGCTTGTAGGTAGCTAATTTTCTTTTTAAAATTTGTTCGATATCTGTTTGAAATTAGTTTGTTTTGTTTAAACTAATCTGATACATCAGATTCTACTGGCACACAAAACTGTCTGATCTTGAAATCTACCTATTTCTAGCGGATATACGTGCCGCTTGGACTTTTTTCTTTTCACTAATGCCCCATAAGGAATTTTAATATAAACATAATAAAATCTAGGTAAAAGTACAAGTAAAAGACAAACCACAATTTTGTTTTTTTTTTTCAGGAATAAAATTATTTATTTCCGTTGTGATTTTAGAATTGAAATAACCATATCACAATGTTTGCATGAACACAATATCCCAGTTCTTTAGCTTTTGAAATAGGGAAAACAAATGTAGGGAATTTGGGAATAGCAAGTGATTTGGAAAATTTGTCATGATTAAAATTAGGGTAACACTGGTTGTGTGATGTTGTTTTTTGTGATATAAGTTTTATTGGTTTAACGTAAATAGAGATATATTTATGATTAGAATAATAAATCACTAGAACTGAATGCGTGTTACCACTCAACACACAATCAACTTGAAATCACTCCATCCGATTTCTATGTCCATTGTCCAGTTATGGTTAAAAAGTGCAATAAAGTGAAACTAAAACAACCATCAGCACACCGTTTTCCAATTAATTGATATTCATCCAATATAGTTGGTAAATAGGAAAAATACTCTATTGGCTGATCACCCATTTAAAACTAATCGATTGAATTAAGCCTTAAAAACGCTTTAAGAAGCAAAAATTTCACTGATTCAATTGTCAGATTCTTCATTTTCGTTAAGTTGTCTTAAGTCTCTTAAGGATTCGCTAGTTGGCCCATGAGACTGTAAAATAACCGACTCATTTTCATTAATATTTCGGTCTTTACGACTAATAAAAAACGAAGTAAAAAAAATTAATGAGTTATGGAAAGAGTTGGTTCACAAACTTGAAAATGACGAATCACATTTATTGGTCACCTTAAGACAGACGATGGAGAGCATAGAACTGAATAACCCGAGGATTACTTGGTTTGGGCATGTTCTACTGGAATGATTTAAAAATGAACTTTGGTAACCCTGGCAGTGAGCGACAGTGAGATAGACCACGACTAAAATGGGATACGGACGTAATCAGTGATCCTGAAAAAATCGGCTGCCATGGTAATAATGCCCCAAGCTACCACATGGAGCATAAACGATAAAAAAACAAACAAAAAACAAACACAAAAAACCAACGAGCCCTTTGAATAATTAAGTTTAGTAATTTAAAAAATTATTTAATTTTTAATATTTTTGGTATTTATTAGGAAAATTTTGGAAAATTGATATTATTTTCTACGCATAAGTCAAATGTTTAATTTTTTTGATTTTTGAGTTTAAATTGTATCATTAAAAAAAGTCAAAAAATGGATGCATCATTACTTCGGTCTGAAAGACCTAAATATTACATTCATGAGCCAAAAGTGAAATTTTTACCCCCACTTTTTTTGGCATTCTCGTCGTTTTAGGACCTACTGATTCTGAAAAAGCAAAAAAAAAATTTATGTCTGTCTGTCGGCCGGCCGTCATTACCTAAACTGCAGGGAAAACGGATGGAGGGATTTCAAGATTTTTTTTGTCAAAATAGTTATTCACAAGATGCAGGTCCGAAAGGACGCTGTGTTCGATAACTGTACCGGAAGTGTGTCAAAAAAATCGTTAAGTGTATCAAAAATAGCATATTTTCATATTTTTGGCTTAAAAAACGTTAATTTTACGTGATTACGAGTAGGAACATTAAATTTGGAGAAATATTGATGAAAGGGATTGGTATGTGAGATCAAAAACTAGATTATTGCATTATAAGATTGTCAAGTGTGTCAAAAGAAAGATTTTTATTTATTTTTTTACCTAATTTTTTGGAAAAAAAATAAAATTAATTGTTTGTTTGAAATGAAGTTTTATTATTATTATTGAGAATTATGGCATTATAAGTTTGTCAAAAAAATATTGTCAAGTGTGTCAAAAGAAAGATTTTTTTATTTAAGATTTATTTTTTTTTCCAATTTTTTGGAAAAAAATAAAATTGTTTATTTGAAATGAAATTTTATTATTATTATTGAGAATTATGGCATTAGTTTGTCAAAAAAAGTTTGTCAAGTGTGTCAAAAGAACGGTTTTTATTTATTTTTTACCCAATTTTTTCAGAAAAAAGTAAATTAATAGTTTGTATGACATGATATTTTATTATTATTATAGAGAATTATGGCATTATAAGTTTGTCAAAAAATAATGTCAAGTGTGTCAAAAAATGATTTCATTTATTTTTCTAGCCAATTTTTTGGAAAAGAAAATGTAACTGTTTTTATGACGTAAATGTAATTTAAAATGAAATTGGACATTTAAATTTTTGAATTTGTTATAGTTTTTTAAATATTTTTGGAATTTTGAAAAAGTTTTAATTTTTAATTTTGTAAGAATTTTTGGAATATTTTTAGAATTTTGAAAAATTTTTAATTTTTGATATTATTATAATTTTTGGAATTTTGAAAAAATTTTCAATATTTGATTTTGTAATAATTTTTGCAATATTTTTAGAATTTTGGAAAAAGTTTAAATTTTTAAGAATTTTTGGATTATTATTGGAATTTAGAAAAAGTTTAAATATTTGATTTTTTCTAATTTTTGGAATATTTTTGGAATTTTGAAAAAGTTTGATTTTATTTAATTTAACAATATTTTTGGAATTTTGATTATAACTTTCCAGCAACGCATTGATGTTTCGTGTTAGTTTTGTAATAAATTTTTAAACAGAGATAAAAAATACTTGTACTTTAATAAAGAGTTATGTTTGATATACATCGCTGCCCAAAACTAAAAACCATGTCCTCATAAAAGTTTTTTGCCGAAAACTATATCAAAATCCTTAACCCAGACCGAAGTCTTGATATTTCAGAGCTGTGAGATTTCAGCCCCTCCATATTTTACAGATGTAATCACACACATAGGTTTTCCATGGTATGAAAACATTTGTCAGGTTTTATGAATCATTGAATGATTTAAAAGTGTAATTAGTGGATTCGTATTAGAAAAAAAGACGTAAACTTCGTGTAACATATGTATGACTAATCTAATTAACATACAATACATATGTTATTCTTTCCATTAAATTTACGTAAATAATTAAGCAAGTCATTAACCAAAACAAATAACAAATTATATAGAACAAACTAAGTATAATAAACTTAACTCAGATTTCAATAAATTCTCACTATGTATTTTTAAATGACGAAATTTAACTTATATAAAATTATATTAAATATGATGATATTACAAAAATGAATTAATATTAAATTTATGGAAATAAATATACTTTCCGCTGAATAAGGTAAATATATTTATTTTCTATGTAATTGACCGATATTACCTATATATAATAGTTCGATCGTTAATTGGACGATCGATTAATTTATTGAAATAAATATAAATCTCTGGGGGAATTTTTATAGAAAATAGCGGAGAAATTATATACCAATTGTAACTATAAATTAAATGAAAATTGCAATCAAAAATCAATTAATAAACTTATTTTAAAGTTCAAAGTTTAGTTTTATTTAAACCTTTTACTGAAAGTCTGCCCAATAGGCCTCAGTCTACGGGTTTGCATGGGGTTCCCCCAGCAGAAATACTCTTTTTCCATCATATATTAAAGAGAAATCAAGTGGACATCACATCAAGGCAGCTCAACAAGATACGTCTACCATATTCAGAATAATTCCGCAATCTATATTTTTTTATGAAACCTTTTGCATCTGCTTCAACCTAGTGTTAATAAAAAATGCAGCCCTTATAAAAAGGGCACTAATTTTCTATGTGCCTAATAACAACATGTGGCTGCACATTTTCTTGTAAAATAAGATATTTCGCATATAAATCGAAAGAGTGTTATGAAAATGCCTGCGCAGAAGGTTTTACGTGTGCTGAATACGAATCTGATGTTCTGATCTGAAATTCAAAATAGCAGACTCAAAATGGCTGATGGAAATTGAAAATATTACAAAAATAATTGATGATTTCAGTTGCACCTTCCAAAATTGCCTGTTGAGTTTTCTGATAAATCTTTAACATGAGGACTGTTTGAACAATCTACTCCACTACTACTAAACAGGCAGTGCAGCAGTACCAGCTAGTTTTTCTACAATCACAGGTTTTTTTTCAACCACTTTTACAGCTGCAAAATAAAATTGTTAAAGTTTTTCGGAAACAGGTGGTTCAGAATTTGTTTTGTTTTGCTAATGTATTTTCCCCGTGGTTGAAAAAGCTGATGTTAAGTCACACCCACTGAAGGCATGTAAAACAAAAAGCAATTTTTTAAATTAGGAAATGACTTGTACAATCTACAGACACCATATATTATGTTTTTTTACTTACTTTTTAAGCAAAAAACCGTCTCAAAACATGGTTTTCACTTTTCGGTTGATAAAGTGACATTTTCACTCGCGAATAAGTCGAAAAGTATTGACTTTCAGAAAAAACATTTATAACAAAAAATGCTTAGAATTAGTCAATCTATTTTTTATTTTTTTATTACTTTTTTATTACTTATTTTTTATGAAACCTTTTTCACCCCCGAGGAGGGGTAAATGGTTAAATAAAAAATTAGCACTCCTTTTTTCGAGGACGCATTTAGATATGTTATTTCTTACATTCCTTTTTAACATGTTCCAAAAGATTGAATGAATTAAAGAATATAATTATATGAAAAAGACATTTCTTTAAATGAATTGGCCCAAAAGATGAAATATCATCGAATTTTAATTAAAAGTTATAAAGAAACTAAAATGTTTGAAACATTAAAATATTTTAGAAAAACTGTAGAAAGCTTTACATGAATCAAATACCCAGTGGCGGATTACCATAGAGGCGGAAGAGGCGGCCGCCTCGGGCCCCACATGCACAGGGGCCCCTCGCTACGAATAGTATTGATATTTTATAGGTATTCAAATATCAGATGACTGCGTTCATTCAACCAAAGTTTTTAAACCTAAAGATTTTTTTAATATTATCCGACATGTAAAAGTGTTAGGTTGTCAATTTGTATTACTTTTTTCATGTATGTATTTATTTTAATAATTCTAATTTGATAGTTTTATAATTTTTTAATGTACAAATTCGTTTTCCAATTTGTATAGTAAAAAAACATTTTGTTTTTGTTACGAATGAATATTAATACTAAAACTTTATTTGCAATGGGCTGTTATTATATCAATCGCAAAATTATTGATAAAAACAAAATCCAGATAAGTATTTTTTGGATATTTGAAGTATATTTGAGTTTTATGTTTTCATCAATGATTTTGGATTTCTTTTAAGACCTACAATTTATTGAAAGCATTAAACTGAAAACCTCAATTTTAAGCATATAATTGTACATATTTTAGATTAATTTCATATATAACTAAATAAATGAAAACTTTTTAACGTGGAGAATTGAAATCTTTTATTGTATGAATCCATGTATTTTTTATACAATACATGCTAAATTCATCATTTGGATTAACGTTTGAACAGGGTTTCCATATGATATGATTGATATAGTATAGGTGTTTTAGCTTTAGTTGTATATTTCGTTTTATCAACGTTGATTGGAAAAAAGATTGTCTAAAATATTTGTTTGAAAAAAAGATTGTTTGTAACTGGACGTATTGATACTCAAATAGCTCGTGAAATTGAGGTACAACAAAAATACTGGCGGGAAGTTTTAAAAAGAGTTGCAGCTACAGTAAAGCTATTAGCTACTTTGGGTTTAGCATTTCGTGGTCATCGAGAAGATATTGATTCGAACAGAAAAGGAAATTTTATGACATGCAGTGAGTACCTATCCCAATTTGATGATTTTCTTAAAAATCATTTTGAGAGGTACCAGGAAAAGGTAATGTAAGTTATTTATCACATACCACATGCGATGAATTTATAAATTTAATGGGAACTGAAGTAAAAGAACACCTAATTCAAGAAATTCAGGACTCTTTATATTATTCAATTATTGTTGATTCTACGCCAGACGTGAACCACACTGACCAACTAAGTTTTATATTAAGGTACATTGATAAAGTGGGCGATGCGAGAGAACGATTTTTGGATTTTTACAAATTGGAAATCACAATTCAGAATATCTAGCACAGCTTATTTTGAAAACTTTAAACAATTTGTCTTTGGATATTAAAAATTGTCGCGGTCAAACATATATGGCCGGAAAATATAATGGTTTACAAGCCAGAATTAAAACTCTAAGTGAGACCACCATTTTAATTCCTTGTACAAGTCATACGCTTAATTTAATTGGAAATTATGCTGCAGATGCCTGTTCTACTGCGGTGTATTATTTTAACTTTATCCAAAATATATATGTATTCTTTTCTTCATCTACTCACAGATGGAAGTTGCTTATTGATAATTTTTCCGATCCTAATTCGAAACATATTAAAAAATTAAGTGACACAAGTGACAAGATGGTCTGCAAGAGCTGATGCAATATCCGCCTTGCGGTTTAATTACAAAAATATTAAAAGTGTTCTTATCCAAATTAGCGAAAATGAAGACGAAAAACCGATTACTAAAGTTGAGGTTAAAAAATTAGCTAGCTCTTTCGATGAATATGAATTGCCTTATTAACCGTTCTATGGGATATATTATTGCAAAGAATCAATAGTACTAGAAAATCATTTCAAAATATTCAAACGAACTTATTACAAGGAGTAAAACTGTTTAATTCTTTGTCACAATTTATAAGGGATGTTCGGAGTGATTTTGAGAGCATAGAAAAGCAAGCAAACTTATTAACAGACAATATTAGCTACAAAAAAGGACGAAAAAGAAAACGCAAAATTATGTATGATGAATCATCTGCAAATGATACACAGCTAGTAGGACGAGAATTGTTTATTATAAATACTCACAATATGATCTGTGATAGACTAGCCACTGAAATGTCTACCAGAACGTCCATATATGAAACTGTTTTAAATAATTTTAAATTATTTTTTGATCAAAATATATCCAGTGATGAAGTTGACAAGTGTATTTTAGAATTGTCAAATACATATGCGAGGGATATAGAAGTACAATATTTTAAGGACGAAGTACATCATTTTTTTAAATATATAAAAGAAGAGAACATCACTTGTCCATTTAAGATGTACAAGGTAATCATTGATGGCCTGCAATCTTCATTTCCCAATGTGGAAACTATTTTAAAAATATTTCTTACATTGCCGATATGCAACGCAAGTGGGGAACGATCTTTCTCCGTTCTGAAGCGGATAAAAAATTATTTAAGAAATAGTCTTAATTAAACTCATTTGCAAAATTTTTGGTAAAATCTTAGGCCCCAAAATTTTGTTCCGCCTCGGGCCCCTTAAAGGCATAATCCGCCACTGCAAATACCTTCAACTCATAATTTAAATTAGATGAAAATGTGAATTGAAAGTATACCTACAAACCGAACACTTGCACAATTACTGCCAGAGCGAGAACTAGATAACAAATTTTCTCATAATCTCAAACAAAATAATGCCGACAAGTAAAGAGGAAAGAAATTACATATTTGCCCTACTAATTTAGAGTACCGTAATTCTTAATGCAATATCCAAGAGAGTTAGCGGTTGTAGTAAATGATAAGCTGATATTTTTAAATATCAACATCTGCAAAATATTCCCATTCAGCTTTACATTTAATGTTGTCGAAGGATTTACTAATGAAAAGATACTACCGAATTGTGAGATGACACTATCTCAGTTGAGATGTTTGAGACAATGCATCTACTGATAGAGCATACCAAAACATTGAACATTCGTTTCAATTAACTTCAAAGAACCAACAAATCAAAACTGCGTATTGTGAGTTGTGACGCTGCAGTCAAATCATCTTGTTGTTCTAAGATTCGGAGTCAAATATTTTCTAAATTTAGCTTAAATTTTCAAAAACACAGTTTCCTTAATGGTTACTCTATCCCTATCTGGGAATTTTTTATTCAAAATTGTCTTTGCAATGATCAGGAAGTACACAAAGCGCTGAACAAATGCAATAATAACCAATTCCAATAAAAAGTGTGATTTTGAGCAGTTTCTATTAATTTGGGGTGGTTGTTTCATAGTAATAGTAGATTCTTGTATGAGCTCAGAATGAAGGCAATTCTTCACGAGGATGAAGTTTTCCGAAACGAGCGTAGCGATTGGAGGGATTCATCCGAGTGAAGAATTACCATCCTACAAGATGCTATTTTATCCACGACTGTAGAATATTTCGTTTAATTTCCAGTTTTCGTGCAAAAATTTGTATTGCCATCTATATATATAATACACAAAAAAATGAAAAAGCGTAGCCATACCATAGAAAAGACGACTGAAGGGTATACGGTAGGAAAATATCTATTTAGTATTTTATATTTTCTCTTCAAATTTTAATTCAGTTTATGCTTTGCTTTTGGAGTGGATAGACGTATTATTTTAGATTTAATTTATTTCAGGCTTAAAAAAATATTTGTTTTAAAACAGCTGTGTTTAAATTCATTTTTCACTTTCTTTTTTTCGGAAAATTAAAAATGAAATTCATGCATAGGGGAAGATTTAAAAAAAAATTATTTTATGTTTCCTTTCTTATGCATCTTAACTTTTATTTTAGTCATAATTTTATTTGTTTTTAAATTAAAGAAACAATTCATAAAAGAAACATTAAAGAAACATTCATTAGAGAAACAATTCATAAAATTGATTTGTTCTTTCTTTACAAAACAAGATAAGCAGGCTACAGACCTGCATCCTTAGGGGATTTTACACTAAATTTCATTTCGTTTATTTTCGTTTTCGAATTGATTGACAAATTGATTGTAGGTCTGTAGCCTGCTATAGAGAAATATTTCATAATAGCCGTGTTCGATTTGACTGAAACAACTGAATTATCTGAAAAGAATATTTTAAGCATAATATGTAAAATGTATTGTCGACGCAAGGATCAATGTCCACTGATCTGATCCATCGTCGTCTAACTATTTAATTCCATTATTCAATAAAAATACAAAAATAAAGTTAAAAATAAATAATAATTATAATTGTTTAAGATATTAGGTTCAATCAGTCCACATACTGATAAATTATTATAGATGGCGCTGTTCAGAACAGATGTAAATTTGGATAATAAATATTATTCATTTGTTTGTATAAAGTAATTGTTTCACTGAATAACGATGTAAATTTAGAATGTAGAACTGTTCATGTTGAATGACAGAAATTAAAAATGTATAAATGCTTTGGTAAGTTTGTTAATCTTGGCATTTCTATTTTAATAAATTTGTCGGTCGAGTTCAATGTAGTTGTAAAATCAAAAAATTAAATTAAAAAATCAATTATATTCATTTATCATGTTAAATTGTTTTACTATGTATTTAGCTAAATTAAGTTTGGTGTTTAATTAAATATAAAAGAATATATATACATTGGAAATTGAAGTGAAGCGTTGTTTTTAATTGCAGTCACCTTTGAAGATTGTTTTGTGTTGTGTGTATTTTTCTAGTGTTTCCTTTTAGTTAAATTCAAGTCATTTTAACAAGAACAATGTGGCGACTATCATCATACTGTAATTTCGTTAAAATGTTGTCCATCGCCGCCTTTGATGACAAATGAAGGGAAGCTTGCATTACTGTTCATGTTCATCAATTGCTGAGTTTTTCATCGCATTTAAACATTTTACATTCAAACTATTGGAACAGTTATTCGTCGTATTTTGCATTACTGTTCGTGTTCATCGATTGCTGAGTTTTTCATCGAATTTAAACATTACTCATACAAAACATTAGAACAGTTGTTCGTCGTATTTTGCATTACTGTTCGTGTTCATCGATTGCTGAGTTGTTTCATCGCATTTAAACATTATATATACAACATTCTATGCACATTCAAACTATTTGAACAGCTATTCGTCGTATTTTGCATTATTGTTCATGTTCATCGATTGATGAGTTATTCATCGCATTTAAACATTATATATTCAACATTCTATGTACATTCATTCAAACTATTGGAACAGTTAGTTATTCGTCGTATTTTTCATTACTGTTCATGTTCATCGATTGCTGAGTTATTCATCGCATTTATACGTTATATATACAACTTTCTAAGTACATTCAAATTATTGGAACAGTTATTCGTCGTATTTTGCATTACTGTTCATCGATTTGCAGAACCATTCATTGTATTTTTTAAGGTTATATCTGCAGCATTTTATGTACATTCAAATTATTTAACCAACTATTCGTCGTATTTTGTATTCCTGTTCATTTTTCATCCGTTTTGCTGAATTATTCGTCGCATTTAAAAACTATACATACAGTATTCTATATACATTCAAATTATTTGAACAGTTAGTTAGTCGTCCTATTTACATTTCTGTTCATTTTCATCGATGTGCTGAGCTAGTCATCGCATTTAAGACACAACACATTTAATATACATTCAACCTATTTGAAGGAATTGAATCGTACATACGTCTATATCTATCACTACCACAGAATCATCATCAATAAGGATCATGTCAACGTCGAATTCTAAGACCGTGATGCGGAACATCTTCAATCCATACAGTCCACTACGTCATTCTTCAATCAGCTGCATCATGTATTTTAGCTAGAACATAAAAAACCTTTCGTTGTCATTGTCGGTGTAGTGGTTTGTGAGAAATGTTCGGGGTTCAACGCGGACCCTATATTTATTTTTTATTGTTTTTGTCTATTTTTTTATAGAACATTAAAATTATTCCTTTTTATTCATAAAAACTCCACTTGCGGAATTTAAATTTTTTGATAATAGTAGTTTAATCGATGAGTGTATAATGAAATAGTTTATTCTCAAGCAAAAGTTTAAAAGTTGAGCGAGGCACGAGCGAGAATTTTAATTTGCGAGAGAATAAAATTCATTAAACACGAATCGATTACAAAGGGGATACCCCCTAGCAGTAAAATAAATACATCAAAGATAGCGAAAAACAAACAAAACAAGTTTGTTGTTTAATTTGTTAGGGGAATATTTAATAAACTATAGAACTGTTAAAGAATTTTAATCAAATTCACTTGTTGTGGAATGAATACAATTACAATGGAAGACATACGCATTGGAAGGCATATTTTCTTTAGTAGTCGTGGATAAAATAATTCCTCATAGCAAAATAATTTAACAGAAAATTGAATGGAGTGAAACCAGCCGTGAGAAGATATATGTGAGGTGGCGAATATTGATCCAGTGAATAATGGAGCGTATCAGGAACTTTCAGTGGAAGAAAAGACTATACTCAACAGTGGCTTAAGTTCGTGAAATAAATCGGGATTAGCCCGAAAATGTCACCGTGAATATCGTGATAGTTACAGTATAAATATAAAAATTGAAGAATAAGGTAAAACATCATGGAATTAAATTAGTTAAGTTGTGATGCTCGTCGTTTGCATTTGTTTCAATAAGAATCAGTGAATACCATAAGCTACTGAGAACGATTGGCGTTGCCTCCCTTCTTAACATATTATCGCTAGTGAAATTACCAAGTGGTACATTAAAACCCAAAACAACAGTGTTTTATACTAATTATCGGTTTCTTGGTGACTCCGACGTGGTGACCACCAAGGGAAGAACGTGTAACGCTCGTGTAATGTATTGTATTCCATAATATACTTTATGCGTACTGTTTCTCCTAAATATTCACTGAGGTCATTCGGCAACAAACGGCGATTTACTAACAATGGAGATCAACCAATTTTTAAGTTTATTAATTTCGCCCATGTCCCTTTCCATCGTGGTCTATTCTGCGCTTTCCCACACATAACACACATGATCTAACTGGCCCATAAAAACACACAATACATCGGACAAGCGATGTAATTCTGTTGGAACGTTCAGCGTATACATCAGAGTATTCAACCGATAAAACAAAACTCACGGCTCTCATCAGTCTTACTGAAGGATCACCGAACTCGTTTGTAACGACTGGACACATTCAATCGAATTGGATTGGTGAGATGCAGATTGCAAAATGCAAAAAATTTTTAAACAAACCAGAAACCATAAACCAAAAATAGCGATCCTAATTTGGCTTTTTGCAGTTAAAAAAAAACAGGAAGCTATGGCAGCTAACATCAGCACGCAATGTTTAATTGCAGTCAAATCAACCTTTAGCACTGCAATGAAACACGAGACTTATTGACACCTCCGCAATCAGAAACGGTGGGGATGGTCTGAGATTAAAATAGAATTCCTACTTTCGATGATAGTTAGATGGTAAACAGAGCAAGCAGAACTGATATCAGGGCTAGCAATGTTCTTCCATTTGAACGCAGATTAACAATATGAAGAATTATTGATTGTCAAAATAAACCAAAGGCGTGCCATTCGACATCTGCGACATATTATTAACACTTAAATGAAAGAATTTATGAAACCATTTAACAAGTTTATACAAGGCGTCATAGAGTAAACGCTCTAATGCTAGAGAACTTTAACGATTAAGCTCTTATATTAAAGGAAGTAAACATAAGTTCCCTACAGATACAGAATCGCTTTGTCTGTGCCAAACATAATACTGTTCTGTTCAACAATTCATATGATACCTCCATGACCCAAAAAGTTCATGCCATTCGATGGTAACTAACACTCTGAATGAGTATTGTCTTCCTGAAAAAAAAAGTAATTCAACCTCTGTGGGGAATTTACACGGAAAAAAACCATGTGCACTGTGATATAACACATAACGTAAAATGTGGTAAATGGTTTCTAGCGGGTTAAAAACAAGATACTAATGTGATTACTCTAGATATTAAAAAAGTTGTTAGCTATACCAAGTGGAGCCACATCCTGACTGCCCTGTTACGTTTTTGCTCTGGCTTATGATTCAAAAAATGAACTTAGTAGTACAATATTTAACAGAAAATGTTCTCCATTGATCGAAACTGGAACTTCGGTTGTGGAACATTATGCTCATAGCCCGTGTGCAGCAGCAAACGATTATCGGCTACCCCAATAACATTACTATAGTTATAGTTAGTAGCTTAAAGTTGTATATGTGTTGCTATTAAAAGCAATCATGTCATAATAAGCGAACATGCTGTACATTTCAGAATTAGAGTTGACCGATCACATGGTAGGTCCATTGTTCAGAAAGCCGCATAATAACAAAAGTAAACTAAAGATTGACCTCGTTGAGCATATAATGCGCTTTACAAAAAGTGTCTGATGATGGCGTAAATATTATTGTTAGGAGGATGTTAATGGAAGGGTAATTCAAACTCCTTGATTGAAATTCGAACCACTGTCCCACACATATCAAATTTACCTTGATAGAGATTTTCATAGTAGTTTTCATTTTCCTTTACACTTGGTTTCTTGTACTCAATCCATAGTCATCATCTACTATAGTTGCTGTTAAAAAAATTATTATCCTAAAACAGTTGTGTGATATTTCCCATGAAATTTCCTATGTTCAATTTGTGATCGTTAGTTGCTATAAAATTAGCATAGTACAGTTTTATAATAACTTGCGCTATTCCCATGTAGATGTCCTACAATCGTTTCATAGTCAATTTTTCTGCTTGTAATTATTTTCCCATTTTAGTACCAGATATTAGAAAAGACTTTTTTTAGTGGGAACAAATAATTAACGAAAGGAAAAAATAATTCCCCAACGTTCGTTAGTTTTTTTGGCTATAAATATGCGTAGCTGCGTATAGAGGCCCTCTTAGTCGCCGATTTCGATCACTTCTTATTGGAATTGATTTTGTCTTCGTTGACGTTTGTTTTATTTTCAAAAATAAAAATGTCAGTTTCCATATATTGTGTTATCAATTCTTGTTTGTTATTTTGTTAGAAAAATTTACTTTAGATGTTGTCATTAGTTTTCTTAAATTAAAAATCGTGTTAACGCTTTAAAACATAAAAAAATATATGGTTAATGTTCATAAAATTTGCGAGCATTAGAAACACGTGGCTTCATAGTAAAAATAGAAAAAGCATTGTGATACTAAAATTAATTTGCCCGGTAATTTTAAGGTTAGATAAATTTTTTTTGTGTGTTACTTAAGTTATGCTTAGCTGTAGTATCGAGAAATTTATAAATGTAAATGGCGTAATAGAAGCCTAATTCAATTTTCTCTGTCTGGGCATAATAAATCCTATTATGCATGCCCAACGAATTAGTAGATATAATTAAACAAATAAAAAGAAAAATTTGTGAAATAAATGTTAATTCGACTGATAGATAGTTAAAGTGAAAGTTTTTATTTCATTCGCGAAAATCAAGGGTGTTTGTTTTTGGGTACGGTCCGAAAGAAAAAAATTGCTGTTAGCTCAATTGAACTATAAGCGTGGGAGGGCGTGATATTTTATCAGACCGCTAAAAGCGACCGAAATCATACAATCGGTTTCAATAGTATCACTTCATATCACTAAAAGAAACTTACCTGAATGCTGGTGACTTATGTTACTAACCACCATCTGTCTCGTAATCGATGAGGAACTAGACGAGAACACGTGCGAAGGAGGGGAGATTGGTGAGTTCCAGATCAATCATGCGGTGAGTCATAATTTAATTTATTATATTTATGAGAGCGTGTGTATAGATGCGTGGATGTGGGTGTGCATGCACTAACATATTTGTTACCTGTGCGTAATGTCAGAATCTAATTGGGAATTTGGAGGCAACAATTTTACGAATATATCATACAATTTATTGATAAAAATGTAAGACTAATTAAACTTAAGAATGGATGGCCGATTAATGTGCCATCAATCAAATGATTTAGTGTACCATGAATTTGCTGCTGGCATAAAGGTAATGCATCATACGAATGTTTATTCTAGTTCTTGTGTCTTAACAGACAACGTTTTGTCAATTCGATGATTCTCCTATCACATTGAAATGTGGAAATGACTTCAATATTATTTTTTTTTGAAGAATATTTTTAGGGAGGAGATCTACCATGAAATAAAATTGTATTTTAACATTCGCATTGTGCAAACAGATATTGTGATGGTTATTATCCAAAGGTGTAGCAAGGAGTTTTGAATTACCTTAGGTGAAAATCGATTAAAATGGAACTGAAGATTGATCTGTTCATGAAAATATTACACTAAGCATCTTCGAAATTATAAAGATGAAAAGTAATTATAATTAATTGTAAAAACAAGTAAATTCTATCTGTTCATTTTCAAATTTTGTTATTGTTGTAATACATATTATGATTAATAATATTATTTTATAATAATCAAAATTAACAGCATACATAGAACATCTTGTATTTATATGTACTCAAACATTATTTAACTTGAATTTCTTTTCCTTTAGGTTTTCTGTTGTAGATCAAATAAAACTACCTTTGTTAAAACAGGTCTTGAGCCTTATATTGAATCCTTTGTCGTTAATGCCAATCATTGTGTCATACAAGGTGTCTATAGATTACCTAATTCTAGATTCGTATCATGATAAACGCTACTAACGGATTTTTGGGTACTCACCACTAATATATTGGTGGGGAATTAATCACGTTTAACTGTTTGTGTGTGTGGGTGAGTGGATGAAGTGCGAGCGCGTGTGCGTTTGAGTGAGTGTGTACGTGGGTGTGTGAGTGCATGTGTGAGTGGGTGTGTATGGGGGTGTGCGAGTGCATGTGTGAGTGGGTGTGTATGTGGGTGTGCGAGTGCATGTGTGAGTGGGTGTGTATGTGGTTGTGCGAGTGCATGTGTGAGTGGGTGTGTATGTGGGTGTGCGAGTGTGTGTGTGGGAGTGGATGAAGTGCGCGAGTGTGTGACGGAATTAAAATTATGGGGTTGGACGTGGTGATCGTGGTTCTTTCATGTATGGGGGTCGCCAGAGTCTGTTTAGTTCACTTTTTCTTGTCTTACATTCGTTATCTCCTGATACGCGAACAAATTCAGTTATTTGTGCTGGAGCAGCAGGTAATCTTCTCTCGACCCCATAGGCTGTAGCGAAACTGGGGCTAAAAATAATCCTGCTAGGTACGCGACCTGCTATGCCACTTCGTTGTTGGTCAACGAAGCAGCGCTTCATTACATATTTCAGAAAAAATATGTTGTTTCTCTTTGTACAGTAAAACAAAAATATGTAGTCCAATGAATATTAATTTTTTTTCGATAATTGCAAAACGGACTAACATAACAATTCAATTTATGCCACTAATCAATCATATATTTTAATTTTAGTTTTTAATGCTATTCTATGGTATTTTATTATATTTTTAATTTTCAAATGTTAATCAAAGTGTGGGTTAAGGAATAAGTACAGTATGGCTATTGGCTAACAATCTTATTGTTTTAAAGGTATTTAATTTTGTTATATTAAAAATATGAATTTCGATGAATTTATCGCAACACAATTAATCTATTCGTTTAATTGTTATACTGAAAATTTGAAATTTGCTTAACTGGAAGAAACAAAAAAGTTTTGGATAAACAAAAAGTTAACAAAAAACTTACGACACAGGACTTTGAAATTAAATTTCAATAACCATTCAGAACAGTTAGTCGATTGAATAAGTTGTATACAGAGATTAAATTAAAATGGGTTCTTTTTACAATGAATTGTTCCAACTCTACACCCTTCAAATAAACTTGATAGTTAAAGTTGTATGAGACGCAATGCAGAAAGCTATGACAAAATAAATATTTGAAAAATTTTATTCACTGAAGTAATTCAATATACTTTGTACGATAAGAAAACCTAATAAGAGAGCCAAAGTTAACTTGGCAACGTACTAGATTCTTATATAACAACAGAGAAGTACGAAGAAAAAAGATATTGCAAGTCCGCAGTACAAATCTAAGAATTCTTTGCAGTTTAATGCTAACATCTTTGACTATAGTAAGATTTCATCAAATACGTCACTCAGCTCAAAAGACGATTTGGACGTGGCGAATAGTATTATGACAAGTATGATGCAGCGACTGTGACAACATAACAACATGATACTACACATGACGAGTTAGTATTACATTTTAATAAGGGAACTTGTAAGCCAAAACCAAAAGATTTAGTTAGAAAATACAACTTTCTAAGTTAATGAATAATAAAAAATGATATATGTATGTGCTAATAAAAAAAATATGGGGGGGCTGAAATCTCACAGCTCTGAGATATCAAGACTTCGGTCTGGTTTAAGGATTTTGATATAGTTTTCGCAAAAAACTTTTATGAAGACATGGTTTTAGTTTTGGGCAGCGACGTACATCAAACATAACTCTTTGTTAAAGTACAAGTATTTTTTATCTCAGTTTAAAAATTTATCACAAAACTAACACGAAACATCAATACGTTGCCGGAAAATTTAAACAGATCATAAATTACACGATGATACACTTAGCAAACTGCTCAAAAACCTCTCCATTTAGCGTTCCAAAAAAAAATTACAAAATCACAAATTCATATTTCTTTCAAAATTCCAAAAATATTTTAAAAATTAAATAAAATCAAACTTTTTCAAAATTACAAAAATATTCCAAAAATTAGAATAAAATCAAATATTTAAACTTTTTCTAAATTCCAATAATATTCCAAAAATTCTTAAAAATTCAAACTTTTCAAGAATTCTAAAAATATGGCAAAAATTATTACAAATCAAAAATTCAAAGTTTTTTCAAAATTCCAAAAATTATAATAAAGTCGGAAATTTTAAATTTTTCAAAATTCTAAAAATATTCCAAAAATTCTTACGAAATCAAAAATTAAGGCTGTATTCTAAACCAAAACTTATTTGAAACTTATTTGTGGAGACTTACTTATTTGAATAAGTAACCTAAAGAGGTGACTTATTTGAAATTTTTTTTCATAGAAAAATCTAATTTGATTTGACAGTGTCATGTTTGTTTACTAAATGATTTTAAGGAATAAATTTTCTTTTTCGATCCGTAAAAAAATTAATATAATAATTTAAAATGAAGATAATAGTTTTCAAAACTCATTAATTGACCAAATTAAATAAATCGTTCTAATTAAATTTATTTTCAAATTTGCTTTTATGTTGCTGTCAAAATAAGTATGCTAAACCATTTAGAATAGCTTTAAAATACTTATTTAAAATGGCGGTGAATAAGTAAGTCTACATAAATAAGTTTCAAATAAGTCGTCGTTTAGAATACAGCCTAAAACTTTTTTCATAATTCTAAAGTATATATAAAATTCAAAAACTCTATTTTTTTCAAAATTCTAAAAATATTGTAAAAATTATAACAAAATCAAAAATTGAAACTTTTTTCAAAATTTCAAAAATATTCCAAAAATTAGAATAAAATCAAATATTTAAACTTTTTCTAAATTCCAATAATATTCCAAAAATTCTTAAAAATTCAAACTTTTTCCAAAATTCTAAAAATATTGCAAAAATTATTACAAAATCAAAAATTGAAATTTTTTTCAAAATTCCGAAAATTATAATAAAACAAAAATTAAAAATTTTTCAAAATTCTAAAAATATGCAAAAAATTCTTACCAAATCAAAAATAAAAACTTTTTACGAAATTTTAAAAACATTGCAACAATTATTACAAAATCAAAAATACAACCTTTTTCAAAATTCAAAAATAATTTCAAAAACTATAACAAATTCAAAAATTTCCATGTCCAATTTCATTTTAAATTACATTTACGTCATAAAAACAGCTACATTTTTTTTCCAAAAAATTGGCTAAAAAAATAAATGAAATCATTTTTTGACACACTTGACATTATTTTTTTTTGACAAACTTATAATGCCATAATTCTCTATAATAATAATAAAATATGGTGTCATACAAACTATTAATTTTATTTTTTTTTAAAAAATTGGGTAAAAAATAAATAAAAACCTTTCTTTTCACACACTTGACAACATTTTTTGACAAACTTAAAATGCCATAATTCTCAATAATAATAATAAAATTTCATTTCAAACAAACAATTTAGTGGAGTCATATTAGTAAAAAAAAGTGATATAATTGATGTAAGAGCAAAGTTGAATTTTTTTTTGTTTTATGTTAAGGACATAAAAGTTAGTGGGCATGTAATTATTTAGCAAATTTGGAGGTCCGGAAGTGCCTCAAAAATGGTAAAAACTGGTTTTTTGGTGTTTTTTGAGTAGGTCGCTTCACTATTTTTGAAATATTTCGGGCTCTAATGATCATAAAAAAAAATAAAATGAAAAATGTTTGTGATTAAATTTCAAATCCATCTAGGGGGGTAAGATACTTTAAAAGTGTAACCTAACCTCAAAAAACCGAATCGCGTGACTTTTTTTTTTACTAAATTTATGATAAGGGGCGGAAAAATCGTCGAATTTTCATGAAAATTTCAGGAACTATGTATTTTAACAGTCTTAATATGGGATTTAAGTTTTATGAAAAAATTTTAATTTTTTCGGCCACAATTGGCATTTTTCGTTAAATTTGGCAAATGGTGCCATTTTATGAAAAGTCATCCAAAATAAAATATTTTTTTTAATCTGTATTCTGTATAATATCTATCTTGCATTAACCATTTCTCATAATGTATTTCTTCGTAAAATTCAAGAGATTCCAAAATTGTTTCTGTGTAAGCTTCCACGATATTTTTACAATCATTGCATATATTTGTTGTACAATCCACTGTATTATTAGAACAACTCAGTTTCTTAAGCAGATCTTTTTACTAACTTTAAGAGCGGCTTACACATTAAACGTACATTTTCATGTATCATGCATATACATACATTGTGTGTTCCGGTAGGTCCGGCTAAAATACATTCCTTCGGTCGCAACGTAGTGAAATTTGAGAAGCTGATTTTGACATCTTTGTTTTCTTCCAAGAACATTTCGTAGATGTCGGTGAGGGTCCATAACACCAACCGCTTTGATTTCCTAATTTTTGTTGATCCTTCTGTAGTAACAACATCTTTAAGGTCAGGCATTGTTCTACTAATTTCCTCTGATAAGAAGTATGTTTGAATTTGTTTTACTATATTTTGTGACAAACTCTGCACTTGTTTGCTTTGAGGCCAACTGTAAGGACCTACTGTTTCCAACAGATCCATGGCGAATTCTACCAGTCGTCTTGATGCATTAAATTCATCCTGGATACGTTGATTTGACCAAAATTTACGTGGTAGAGTTGTCAACAAAAACACTTGTTTTGATTTACAGCTGGAATCTTTAAACTCTTTTTTAAGGTTCATAAGCCATGATGTATATTCACATTCATCGTTTGGTGATAACACTTTAACTGAATCTACTTGAAATATTCTTTGACTTATTGCCGATGTGACACTTGCAATTTTTTTAAAACTTCCTGTTGTAATATGATTTTGTTTGATAGGAGATTCGGCTAACCTTCCAAGAACATTGTTAATATCTTCTAAAATGTCATTAAGTAGTTCAGGAACTGGTGGAGATATAGTATCAACCGAAACTGGTGATGTATCTAAAGATGCTGGAGGTATTTGAATATTTTCGTTCGTTGGAACATTTTCAACATCCTGATTTATAGAAATTATTTCACTATCGATAGTTTCCGAACATGAAAGCTGCTGTATAGAAAATATTAGTTGCATATGAATTTTTATTCATTTTAATAAAATAATTAAATTTACCTTATTTTTATAGATATAAGTGCGACATGTTTCACATATAAACCGGTCATCACGCAAAGTAAAATTTAGGGTCGCAGCTTTTTGAATAACAGCTGGTGTGACCAGTTTCACATTTTTTGATGTCTACTGATGATTTTTGAGACCGTACAAGTTACAGCACAATTTGAGAGGCATTTCTATTATTATCTTTTCTAAACGTTATGTCTTCTAAATATTTTGGAATATAATTGATTATAAGGCAATCCAATCAATATATATATATATATATATATACCCTTGAAATACTTTTGACATAGGTAGAATCAGGTAAAATTAGGTAGGTACAATTTAATATATTTTGATTGGATGCAAGTATAATTTGGTCAAAAACCGTTTGTGGGCGTCATTAGGAATTTTAAATGTTAAAATTATGAGTCTCTAATGAGATTTTAATTAGTAAAAAGGGGCTGAATAGACATTTTTTAAAATGAATAAACATTTTACACACCCTTTTAATAATTTAAATTCCTTTATTTTACCACTTAACTTAAATTAATTTTTAATAAGTTTTTAACCATTTAACCGCACAGAAAATGGTTCAAATTTATTGCAGGTGTTAAAATATGAAATGTTTAATTTATTAGATCCACACTTAGTACAGGATTATTAACTTAATAAAAAAACACATGTGCATTTTTCATATACCAAACTTTAAGAAATCGTAAGAAAAATTCCATATTGAATTGCTGACTTTTTATTTCTCAATTTCATAGCTGCATATGTTTACTTTAAAATTTGTGAAAAACAAAAAAAAAAGATACTTTTTGAGATATGAGCTTTGAAGTAAACCAAGGTTTTACGCGCCGCCTAGCGGAAAAGAGAAAAGTTATTAATTTTAAATTTACTTATTTCAATTATTCAATTATTTTCCTTTTTAATTGCAAAAATATACGTAAGTCGGATGAAATTTGTGGCACCTATTCACAAAACATTTACCAAAACTACGTGAAAAAGCCTCAAAACTCAACCGCGCATAACTCCGATTCAGAGTACTCAAAAAATAAAAGCAGAATTACTTTTTTCCTTTCGTCAATGCCAACAATATATCAAAATTTCAGATTTTTTAAAAATCAAAAATTTAAAAATCAACAAAAAAATGTACGTTTTCAAAATAATAGCCCAGCTACGTCCAAAAAAGTAAAAAGCATTTGTATTTGTTAAAATTCTATGAAAAATAGAATTTTTTATCAAAGCAACCCTTAAATTCAAAATTTCATTATCCAATTAAAATAGTTGTTATCATTTGTTGTCATAGCTACACAATAATTTGGAAATTAAAAATATTTTGAAATATTTTGTCAAAGGTTACTTGTTCCACATATTTTTATTTTAAAATTTATGAAAATTTATAATTTTAAACTTTTCTTAAAATATTTTGCTTGCGGCGAATAAAAAATAGTATATGATGCACAGACGTAAGCTATTTTGGACTTAATGTGTGTGCAAATCTCGGCTAGCGCCTCGATTTGCAAACTCCACATCCGTCCAAAATCTTTAGCTTTACGTCCTAGCATCATAATGTAGTATATAAGAAATTAAAATGGTTTTAAAATAAAACAAACTGTTGGAAATATTATTAAGTTAAATATAAAGTTTTACATATTTATATGGGCAAGGAAATTAAAGAACACAAACAACAAATTAAAAAAAAAAGTTTGCCTGATAACAAACTGTTAAACATAATGGTTTATGACACAAGCTTTACTTAGGTCAACTAACTAATAAATCATCGACCTATTCAAAGTGTAATGTCAAAAGCTTATTAAATTATTAGGTAATAAAACATATTATCACACCTGCTTTTCTATGTTTGCTTTAATTTAATTAAATATTAATGGAAATTATGGTGGAAATTCAAAAAAAAAAAATATTAACAGTAATAAAAAATTAATTAGGATTTAGGTAATAAATTGAACAACCTTTTTTCCACCGCAAAACGAAATTATTTCATAATTAAAATTGAATTTAATGAAAAACTGTTGAACAACAACTCAGGTAATAAATTCTTAATTAAAAACCTATTATACTATTCATTTGTTTAAATTTATGAAAAATGAAATCGAACTGCCGGTATTAAAGAAGTAAGAAAATAATATTTATTGGAAATCGTACTTAAACGATAGGTTTGCACTTTGAATGCACGCACACAAGTTATTGCATATAGGAAAAAAGGAATAAAACGGTTTGTATTACTTACTTATACAGGGTGAGTTTTTTAAAAAATGCCAGGCTTTTATCTCGAGAACAATGGGGATAAAATAACCTATGGTGATATTTGTTAGATGGGACAAAATAACCTATGGTGATATTTGTTAAAGGTCGAAAGGGACGTCTAGTGGTTATATTTAATGACCTTGAAACTCATAAATATTGTAGATATAGGCCAACGTAGGGTTTTTTTAAATTAGAACCTATATATTTAAGGACTTTTTTTAATTAAGTAAGTCAAACTACACACTTTTTGCTTAAAACATTTTTTTGTAAAGTGTACGATTTTGTAGATATGATGAACATTTGCACTAAAGCAAACGTGTCTTCGCTAAAGTCTTCAGTATAAAAATAAAATTTCAATAAATTAAAAAAAAACAATGAAAATCATTTTCACGCAGTAGAACACTATGCAATTAGTATATTTTCCTACAAGAGATGAAAACGCTGCTTTTTCGTGAGTGAAAATTTGTTCAATACACGTTATTCATCGAATGCAGTGATTAATCGTAATTCATTGCTGTCAAACAACCCTTTTGTTTAATTTAATTTTTATTCTTTTATCTAGTAGTATATAAACGTACATATCAAACGATTGTCTGTCACTGTGGCATTATCATTACTGAAAATCATAACAATATATTGAATTTTATTGAAAATCTGATAGTCGTTGACAAAGAATCGTATTCTGCTTGCATATAGCAACTGCTATTTACTCGGTTAGTTTGTAGCAAACAAAAAATTGTTGTTTAATGCTAAATTGTATTTTTCAAGCAAAAGTTTGCAAATTTGTGAGAGAATAAAATTCATTAAACACAAACCCAATACAAAGTTTTATTCTACCAACAGTAGGATGTAGTTTGGCAGTTTTATCCTACCAAATTTAATAGTTTTATCATTGATAAAAAAGTAAAATTAATCGAAGAGAAAACAATGAATATTATTTTATCTTTTTAAACCATTAAATGCAAAAAAATAAACAAATTCTATTCAATTTCAATACCTATTTTATTGTTTGGTATTGTAAAAATTAAATGACCTACAATGAAGGACATCAAATTTTACACTAATGAGAAACCAAAAAACAATTATATATACAAAACTAACTTAAACATTGGATATTTAATTAGATTGATCATAGTAGCCTTTTGCTTTTTTTTATTCGAGAGAGGAACATGTGCATTATAGTTTGAGTTCTGCGAGTTAAATACATCGAATAAATTGTTTTATTGTCTTCCGTTGATTCGCGCAACAGAATAACATTACCAGCTGCTTATTGACTAATAACGCACAGAATTATTGTTGTATAAAAACAACCTATATCTATTTTAAAGAGTACTGCACTTTTGTTAAAAAATAAAAGAAAAACAGTTTTTTAGTTAGCTAAGATATCTGCTACTAAATTTAAATCTAGGCAGTTGTAGCCGAGAGTGGATTTGAAATTTCTATTTAATGAATCGCACTTTTATGAGGTTGGTTGTATTGAAATTTGTATTTAAACAACTTTAAAATATTAAAGGCCATTAAACTTTTTATAGCTTTTCTAAAATTATATTTTAAAAAAATGTAACGGATAAGGCCAAATAACGGTTTCGGATCAATAAAATCTTGCCGTTTTAACTAAATGGTGAAAACTTTGAAAATCAAAATAACGTTAGCATTGGATAACCACAAAGATCCGTCCAAACCAATAACGTAATGAAAAACCTTAAAAAAATTGACTGGTATTTATAACACTGTTGCGAGTGACCCTGGTTAATATTCGAAGCAGGACAACGATCCTACATCTAGTATAAACGCCACAAAAAACACTACTTTCACAAACCTACTATTTCTCCTCTCTTCTATACAAAACTTTTTAAAAATAAAACTGAACATTGTAGTTTTAATCACAGTTTCTCAGATCAATATTTCACTGTCCACGTCTATTTAGATTCATCCAGCTATTATTGACGATACAGGTAAGGAAGAAATAGAAAGAAATCGATTTATAAAACGGACGTAGCAATATCACAACAACAAATCCCATTAAATATGATTATGATTGATATAAATTCTGTTCCTTCAGGGAGTAAAAGTACGTGAATTGAATTTTCAATTTCCTGTTTCTATCTATATCGTCACAATAAAAGAAAACGAAAAAATCATGTTAAGAAAATTATGGTTATTTTGATAAAAAATTATTTCATGTCAGCATAATATTTCATTATAATTTTTTTCAAAATAATTGAAGAGAGCATGGACATTACATTGTCAGGGTCAAGCCGCTCCTACACGATGCTACGAACACCTTCCAAAGTTGGACGCATGATGGCGATGGTTTCGCATCATGCGTCAAACGGTGGAAGGTGTTCGTAGTATCATGTAGAAGCTCTTTAGTCATGCTCACTCTACCTAACAGAAGAAAATTTTCATCTTCTTGATACTCTCCTTTGTGAATAATTTCTATTTTTGTGCTATTTGTTTTTATTTTTACTATATTTTGTTATAAATATATAGAGCTAAAACTTAAAGGTTCTCTTGAAGCAACCATCACCGAAAAATACATAGGCGTCTCATAGTTTCAACTTTAAGATACTCACGCTTTAAGGTTTTATACATGGTCAAACGTAGAATGAATGAGAGTAAACATAAACAAAGTCAAATGAAGTGAAAGCGAAAATTTTTTCACCCCCTATATTAAGAAAAAAAATATAAACTTACAGAAAAATTTGTGGCGAATTTTCAAAACTGGAAACTTTTATTTATGCCTTTTATGCCTTTTTTCTTTTATGCCTTTTATTAGGACCCTTTTATACCAAAGAATATAATATTTTAATATTTATATATTAAAAATTCATACATGAGAATATGAATGTATGGATTTTATTAGAGCAGTGGGCTATGCATCAGAAATTATTGCACGAACGGTAACCGACTAATAGCAATACTTGAAGTTTACGACCGAGCTTCTTACAATGCTTTTTCTACGACATTATTTTCGATCTTTTTAAAAAAACATCAGTAACGTCGACTCTCCCATTAGACTTTTTCATCTGTTTTTCTATTCAAAATAAAACGAGAAACTGTGGCAAACATTTTCATCAATAAATTTTCAAAATTTTGAAATATAGCAGGCGAGCGTTTTGATTTAAAAAAATGAATGAAAAACGTAATTTTTCAGTTTTTGTTTTTTCATTTTTGGATAGGGTTGCGTTATTATCTTTTTCATTAAACAAATTGTTCTATATAAAAAGTTGATCTTAATATAATATAAGGTTGTTCCGAAAGTAAGTTCATTTTTTCCAACAAAGGACTTAATGGTATTTTTCATAGAAAACTTCACACTTAAGCCACATTATCATTATATCTTAACAGCTGATATAGCAAAGGCTTGCTTATGAAAACGTTGAATTTATTCTACGCAGTAGACTTTGATTGGTACCATTTCAAATATGGAAAGTGAAAACATTTTCGACATATTTTATTATTTTACTATCAAAAAGGTAAAAAGGCTGTTCAAACAAGAAAAAAATTATCAATAATATAATAGCCGTAAGTCTATCCTTCTATACAAGCGTAACGGATACCTTATCTATCCTTTAGTCTATAGTTCAAATATAGTTCAAATTGGTATATTGGTAGCGCGCTCGACTGAGGATCATAAGATTGAAAGTTCGAAACCTGATTGTTGCAAATTTTTTTTTATTTTTTTTTTAAATAACATTAAAATTATTGTTTTTTTACACACTTTTATTTTATTCATATTCATACATACATTTCGTTTTACGATAATGCAGTTTTTAAATTTTTATTTTAAATAACATTAAAATTGTTTTTTTTATCCATAAATTCATTATTTTCTTTAAATAACTTTAAAATTATTGTGCTTTTTTATTTTATTATTCATGAATGAATTCATATAAATAAATAATTCATATATAAATAAAACTTATATAAAATTTTGTTTTTGGATACTTAGAATTATCGATAAAGTAGTTCTTTAAAGTTAGTTAAAAAGTTAAGTTGTCTTTTGTATTTAATTTGTTCAAATTAAAATCATTAAAATCATTTCGATATTTACATTTCGATATTAAGAATAACAACAACTACTATAAATAACATTAAAATTATTGTTTTTTTACACGCTTTTATTTTATTCATACATACATTTCGTTTTACGATAGAGCAATTTGATCGATAATGCAGTTTTTATAGCATTTTATTGCACTGTCATTTCCCGTTTCGTTCAAATTATTATAATTTCGATATTAACAAGAAAATTAATTAGTTTTTTTACAGGCAGTGCTAAAAATCATATAATAGTGGTTTCCGATAATTATTTGCCATAATTTCATTCCTGTGAACTAAATTAAGGAAAAACAAAAACTACTATTTGAGTATGTATTTCTCTTGCAATATAATAGCTTTATCATAAAAGATCGTGTGACGTCATTTTGTTTAGTTATTTTAAGTTTTAATAAAAATTAGAATGCATTCAGGGATTTTATTTTAATTCAGCTACATAATACATATATTTATAATTTTTGTTGATGTTTTATTAATAAAACCTTTTTTATTTTGAATTAGTCACAAGATATGTAATATTTATTATGAAAAATAGATCGAATTTTTTTTAAAGGAATAATTTTTACATTAAATAGTAAAGTTGGTAGATGGTTTTTATAATAAGTTTATTAAAAAAGAAAAGAGGAAACAAATTGATGAAAGTACATGATTAAAGGTCTATTTCCTCACTTTTTGACACAACATTTCGTAAAATACTAGCGCTGTTATGGCAGGACCAGAACCAGAAAATTGTTCTATAGTACAGCGAACATAACAGCATAGAAAAATATAGATTTTTAACAATTTTAAAAAACAATGTAGGTTGAAAACATTTGATATTTTTATGCAAAAAACAGTTTAGGTTATAATATACATTTTCAAACATTAATAATTTAAACCGATTTGATAAAATGAACTTTAAGAAACTCAGTACGAAATTTCGTTGTCATTGTCGATGTAGGGGGTTGTGAGAAAGGTTCGGAGCTCAACGCTAATCCTATATTTAATTTTTATTGTTTTGGTTTATTTTTTTTATAGAACATAAAAATTATTCCTTTTTCATAAAAATTCCTTCATAAAAATTCCATTTACGGCATTTAAATTTTTCGATAATGTAGTTTTTCAAAATTATTGCTCTAATTGTCTTTTAGCCGTTTCGTTCAAATTTATATCGTTGCGATATTAATAAGAAAATTAATTATTTATATGACAGATAGTGCTAAAAATCATAGAATATTTTTTTTCCATCATTATTTTTGCATAGCTTCATTTTCTGTAAATAAAATATAGAAGAAAAAAAGCTGCCATTTCAGTATTTTCTTATTATTATTATTTTCAACCATTTGTCATTGATCGTATAAAAATTTATCGTTAACCTCACGATGGTTTTTGTAGAATTATAGTTAAGCAGAAGGTACACACAGAATAGATTAGAAGAGTTTGGATTATGATGGATAGTACTTAGTAGTTGTATCAAAGCCGGATGAAAAGAGCAAGAGTGTATTGGTGTGCGTAGGGAGGGGAAAGGATGGAGGGGCGGGGGGGGGGGCGGAGCCCGCGGGATACCCCCCTAGTTCGATGTGTATGGAGAAGACATATTGACAGAACAAGTGTCAAAAGTGGTTTGCTAAATTTCGATCCTGCAGTTTTGATGTTGAAGATGCACCACGTTCTAGAAGGCCAGCTGAGGCAGATGTGACACAATAAAGGCATTAATTGATGCAAACCGGCGAAGATCAAATCGTGATATCGCTGAAAGATTAAATTAGTCAAACTTGACCGTTTATGATCATTTGAAACGTCTACGTGTAATCTCGACATATTGGACTCTCGACATAACATATGAGTTCCTCATGTTCTTACAGTAAGAGATTTGTGTCATCGCTTTGACGTTGACGACGACTGAATACAACAATGTTAACTGCAAAAGGAGTAAAGGAGTTAAACGGAGTAAAAAATATGAATCGGCTCAAAACACTTCGAAAACCAATATTCATAAAAAGGGTGATGTTATATGTTTGGTGGGATTTCAATGGCACCATTTTTTTAGCTACTTCCAAAGAACACTGCAATCAATTCTGAAGTGTACTGTGATCAGCTAGACAAATTGAATGATTCATTTAAACAGAAACGGTCAAAATTGATCAATAGGAAAGATGCTGTGTTGCACCAAGATAATGCGAGACCTCACATGGAAGATTGCTAACTCGTCAAAAGCTTTTGCAGCTTGCAAGTTATGTTCTGGCTCATCTACCATATTTTCCAAACTTGACACATTCTGATACATGCTATTTTGTAATTTAATATTTTTGTTTCTTCAAATCATAAATAATTTTAACAATTTAAAAAATGGTTTGTTTGGGAGTAGTGTTGGTCGCAACCTTCACTATAGTAAACGCGACACAACACTCGGCAATCGTTTTGGCGACACAACAATCGGCTATCTAGGACCACCAGAAAATTTGTATGTTACCAAAGACGAATTATAGTCCGTTCGGACTATTCAAAATCGATCGAATAACTTTTGGATTGCAAAATACTCCACTTCAATTGTTTGTGAGCGTCTTTCTGACGCTAGTCTCATTATCAACGTTGATAAATGCAACTTTGCTAAAACTAATATTGACTTTCTAGGACAATTTGCTGATTGAACTACAATCAAACCTACTCTTGAACGTGTCGATGATATTATTCGCTATGAACGTCTCGAATAATTATCCAACGCTATCATTTTCTAGGCATGATAAACTTTTACCGTTGATTCATTCCTCACGCTGGTGCAAACAAGCTATTCTAAATTATTTTCTAAAAGGGTCTTAGAAGAATTGCAAACGCGTCATTCAATGTTCTGAAGACGGCGTATACGTTTTCGACCATTGCAATCGTCAATTTGCTGAGGTAACGTTTTACGCCCATTCTTCACATTCTGCTTAACTTTTCGTGATCTTGACGCTTCCGTCTAGGCACTTGGTACCACTGTTCAACAAAAAATTAGCGAAAGTTGAACACCACTTAGTTTCTTCGATGTACGACTTGACGATCCGCCACATAAATATAACGCTTATGATCGAGAACTCTTGTCAGCTCACTTTATCATTAAGCATTCCCGGTATCTCTTTGAAGGTAGAACCAAAGTTCGCTATGCTGTGTCGCCAAATTTTTCAGCACATCCACATCTGACACTTAGATTCCAACAGTCGAATATGGAGGGGCTGAAATGTCAAGACTTCGATCTGGGTTAAGAATTTTGATATAGTTTTCGGCAAAAAACTTTTATGAGGACATTGTTTTTAGTTTTGGTCAGCGATGTATATCAAACATAACTTTTTGTTAAAGTACATGTATTTTTTATGTCTGTTTAGATATGTATTACAAAACTTACACGAAACATCAATACGTTGCCGGAAAATTATAGCAGATTATAAATTAACATAATTTAGTGAAAAGATTATACAATCAGCAAACTACTCAAAAACCTCTTCATTTAGCGTTTCGAGAAAATATTTCAAAATCACAAATTCATATTTCGTTCAAAATTCTAAAAATATTGTAAAAACTAAATAAAACCAAAAATTCCAACTTTTTCAAACAAAATTCTAAAAATATTCCAAAAATTCTTACAAAATCAAAAATTGAATCTTTTTCAAAATTCCAAAATTATTTCAAAAACTATGACAAATTCAAAAATTTCTATGTTCAATTACACTGTGCGACAAATGGTAGGGGTCAGTAATCCGCTGGGGTTCTGACTACCGGGAAAAGTTATATCGGTGAAAAAAAGTTATACGAGTCCCGGCGTTTCGCTGGGTCACGTCTAGGAATCGAGATATATCGATTTGAAGTTAGCATGTATCATATAGGGGAAATAGTCACGTTTTGGGGGAGACATAACTCAAGAACGACTAGTCTTATTTTACTGGAAAAAATTTAGAAAAATTAAGAATTACAATTCATAAAATCATGAAAAATTCAAAACGGGAAAAAGTGTCAAGTCTTATTACTTTGACGTAAGGTCACATAATCTGTGCACAAAACGACACATAGATCATGAAAATCGATGCACGCATTTCGCTTTTATTCACAATTTAGTAAAGGTATCTCATTTTAACTAGAATATTGAATTTTTTTTTAATATTTTTACTGGAATAAACTCCAAAATTTATTTTTTTAAATGTATTTGGAGATGTGTCTATGTAGGCGTAATATTGTGTATTAATTTTATTTTTTTTTTACTTTCCCAACAAACAATTAACCGTTATCTGATCGACCGATTTCAACTATACGGTAAATAACAAACCGCTAAATTGGTTTTATAACCATCTCACAACGATAAATGGGTATGGATTAGCAATTGTATAAACGTTAAATAATGGTTAACCAACAGTACTAAAAACCGTTGTGCGTCAGTTATTGAACCGTTTTGTGCGTATCACTAAAAACTATAATACAATTTATTGTCAATCTTTAAACGGTGATTAAAATGGTTTGCTGACGGTTTTTGCATTTGACAAAATTTACTTTAAATTTTATTTGTTGTATAATTAAAACCGTTTTAAGTCAACTTAAAACGGTTCTGTAACGGTGGATCCACAGTTAAGAAGCGGTTTGTAATCTTTTAACTTACTCCTTTGACATTTGATTTTTCCAAATTGTTATCAGTTTGGCAACGATGTTTTTGTAAACGTTTTGTTTTCGATGTAATATATTTTTAAGGTATAATTAAAATCTAAGTCCAATATTTAAATAATAGAAAATTTTAATGAGGAATCTATGGAATATTATTTTCGTCATGTTGCGCATTTGTACGTATAAAAATAATGTGCGAATGAAATTTTATTGTAAAAGTTATCTTTATGTCTCGAAAAATTATAGTGCGCTACATATAAAAGCCAATTCCAAAAAAAAATTAATACTTTTTCATTATACAGTTTTGATTTTACGTTTTAGAGCGGTTTTGGAACCGTGTGAATAGCATTGCATATTTTACAAATGGCCACAGTCATGCCAGTTTTCGTTTTCGATTGGTTCGTTTGTGATCTACGAAAAACCGTTGCTCAACTAAAATTATTGCTTGGTTTGCTTAAGCTCAAAACAAACCGTCTACTAACTACGGCTATTCAATGTTTTCTTTTCAACAAAAGAATATGGTTTATAAATCATAACATTTGAACAGTGAATTTTAAGGCATCCAAAAACCGTTCATAAACTCATAGACTAAGAGCCCGCGACGGCCAGACATTCGTTATCTTATAAAAGCTGAAAGTTTCTGTGCGCATACCCCCTACTGAGGTAGGAACGATTAGCGACATATGAAGTTTGAATCATGGTGGCTTTGGCAGGTAACAAAGGGGCCTCCAAAGTTTCGTGAAAGTATAAAAGGTAATTTTTTTATATATTCTTCGGGGTAGTATTATAAGTCACGTCACCCATTGCCAGACACTTACTATCGTGGTAACCACCTGCCTGACACCCTTAAACACTATCAATTTGTTAAAGTTTAAGGGTGTCTGGCAGGGGGTTACCACGATAGCAAGTGTCTGGCAATGGGTGACGTGACTTCTAATACTATCCCGAAGAATATATAAAAAAATTACCTTTTATACTTTCACGAAACTTTGGAGGATCTTTTGATACCTGCTCCCTGCCAAAGCCAACCTTTTTCCAAACTTCATATGTTGCTAATCGTTCCTACCTGAGTAGTGAGTATGCGCAGAAAAACTTTCAGCTTTTATAAAATAACGAAGGTCTGGTTGTCGCGGGCTCTTGGTCTATGATGGATTTTAACTATTGTTTTTTTGTTTATTTTTTTTTGGTTTAAAATACCGGTTATCAGGTCATGCGTTTTGACAACGTAGGTTTTGTTTGAACTAAGTTAAACCTAAAATATCATAATTTAAGTGAGAATATTCAAATAGTGTGCAGTTTGTAGTTTTTCAAAATCCTTAAATTTAAAAATAAAGGTGGTTTGATATTGTCTTTAAATTTATATTATATATTTATATTTAATTAACAACAAATTTGTTGCTTTTAGAATGTCATTTACACTTGTAATCATTCAAGAAGATGGTTCAGAAGCAGATAGTACGGTACGGATAGATAATGTCCGGAACTCGAGCCCTTTCCAGAACTTTAAGCAATCTAGACCTTTTATTGCGCGATGTATTTCAGTAGGTCTATATTTATTATAGCTCACAAGCAACCTGGAGGTTTCTACAATCTGCACTGCAGACCATTTTGTTCGAAAATTGAAACTACCGCGGGTCCATCCTACCAAACATTTCTTCATTACACCTGAAAAAATGTACCTCTTTTAGTTAAATAAATATCAAAAATTAAACATATTTTTACCAAGATCTAGCAAATGTAACGAGTCTGCAATTATAAAATCTTCAACCATGTCAATGGGCAGTGCCTCAAGCATTGATTCACATTTATGGTGATCCGGATCTTCTCTATTACGAAAGCTCTTATCAGTTCTCAATGGGCAATCGATTCGGGGAAAACTCATGTGATGCCCTTCGTTATAATATTCGCCGATTGTAGTACACTTCATGCAGCCATTTTGGGTATTAAAATAAACAGTACCTTTAACAAATGCTCTTGCCGGTGTATCACAAATGAAGCATCTCACTTTGATTGAAATTTTTTGCTGATATACAACAACGCCATTTTGCAGACAGTCAACAAGTTCTTTGACAAATTCTCTTAAATACTCTTGTGGATCTGGTTTTTTTACCCCACTATATATGCCAATTATCATGGGGTTGCTATTTGGCATATTGACAAATTTGAGTAATATTGGCCAAAATTCTGTTAAAGAACTCTTGTAAAGTGGAAGTCCATCGATGTTATATGAAACCAAAAGCTCATATGGCTGTTGAATATCACTAAATATGGTTTTTAAACATCTTTTTAACCCATAATAGCAATACATTCCATAGCCCATTTTTGTTATATTGACGACTGATATCAACGGTGTAGATAAAAACGTTCTCGCATCCTTTGGCAATCCATCAACACCGAAATTCGTTATTCATGCAAAGAAAAATTATTTGCAAACAATTTCACTGTGATTGGGACAACTACACGATAACATATTCCTAACAACAGAATGAGGTTTATTTAAAATATAAAGTGTTATATCCAATATAACAGTAGTTGAATAAAGATAATAACTATTTCCCTGAAACAAATTTTCTTTGGCGTTACATCATGAATTTTTCATTTTAAAGTTTAAGTATTTGAGATTAATTGAACTATATTTTATTTTCACATAAATATTTCGTGTGATTGTCTCAACTTCATCGATTAATAATTGTGAAGTTGTTGAAGCAATTTCGTCGTTTGATTCGCCATATGTGACCGCACGGTGAGGTTGAGACAATTGCATTTCGATTGGAAATAGGACATGTTTTTTTCAGTGTATGAATTCTGCTAATATTAAAAATTATTTGTTTTATTTTATGTATATCATTAAATGTCAAAAGAACGGTTTTAAACTATTGAATTAATAACCGTTTCCAAACCAAGAATTTAACAGAGTTATATTGCGATAGTTTGCTAGCAGTTTCTTGACTGATGTTTAAAAACTTTTTATTTTAGTTAAATTTTACCAACCAAAAACCGTTAGTTAGTCCATAACAAACAACTAAAATAAAAAGGTTAAATTTATGTAATTAAAAAACTGTTAAAATCAATATTATTATTAACCGAAATTCCACGACTTATAAACTCAAAACGAATAACGGTTAGTTAACCGCAAAATGTTGATAGTTTATACGGGTGGTTAACCCACCGTTATTTCAAAAACACATTTCAACCGATATGATATTTTAGTTTTTTTACTGTTTCATAACCCTCAAATTGCAACCGTTAAGAAGTAATAGATAAATTCCCAAAAATTTCTAATAAAGTTGAAAATGATCGGTGAAATGCTAGTCCTGTGACGGTTTTTTGCAACCGCTAGGCTCAACGGTTGGAAATTGTTAGTTGGGTTTTTATTTATTATTTTCTATTTTTTATTTTTTTATTTATTTATTTTATTTCATTATTTTATTTTATTATTTTTAGTATAATTTTATTTTATATTTAAATATTTTGATTATATTTTATTATATTATTATTATTTATTATTATTATTATTATTATAATTACTATCATTACTATTGTTTATTATTATCATTATTTATTATTATTATTATTATTATTTATAATTATTTATTACTAGTATTATTATTATTGATTATTATTATTTATTATTGATTATTATTATTTGTTATTATTATTTATTATTATTTTTTATTGTTTATTTATTATTTATTTATTATTTTATTATTTATACATTATTTATTTATTATTTATTTATTATTTAGTTTATTTATTTATTAAATTTTTTTATTTTATTTTTTATATTTTTATTTTATTATTTATTTATTTTACTTTATTATTTTTATTTCATTTATTTATTTATTTTATTTTTTTTGTATTTCCTATTTATTTGATTTTAATTTTTTTATTTTTTCGTTACTTTTTCAGTATAGTATATCAGTAAATTAAAGGAATTGTAATTCTTAATTTCTAAATTTGTTTCAGCAAAATCGGACTAGTCGTTCTCGAGTTATGTCAAAAAAAGAACCCCAAACGTGACAATTTCTCCTATATGATACTAACTTCAAATCGATATATCTCGATTCCTAGACGTGACCCAGTGAAACGCCGAGACACGTATAACTTTTTTTTACCGATACAACTTTTCCCGGTAGTCAGGACCCCAGCGGATTTTGGCTGTCGCACAGTGTTATATTTACGTAAACAAACAGCAAAATTTTTTTTTGCCAAAATATTATCAAAAAAAATATATGAAATAATTTTTTGGACACACTTGATAATATTTTTTTGACAAACATATAATGAAATAAAACTCTCGATAATAATAATTTCATGTTCATTATGCATTTCATTTCATACAAATAACTAGATTTATTTTTTTCTAAAAAAATAAATGAAAAACATTCTTTTGACACACTTGACATTATTTTTTTTGACTAACTTATAATGCCATAATTCTCAATAATAATAATAAAATCTGATGTCGTACAAATAATTAATTTTATTTTTCCAAAAAATTGGGTAAAAAACTAATTAAAAATCTTTCTTTTGACACACTTGACAACATGTTTTTAACAAATTCAAAAATTTCTATGTCCAATTTCATTTTCATTACATTTACGTCATAAAAACAGCAAAAAAATTTTTCTAAAAAATTGGCTAAAAAAATAAATGAAACTATTTTTTGACACACCTGACATTATTTTTTTGACAAACTTATAATGCCATAATTCTCTAAGGTTATAGTAAAATTTCATGTCATACAAATAATTAGTTTTATGTTTTCCAAAAAATTAGGTAAAAAAATAAATAAAAATCTTTCTTTTGACACACTTGACAACATTTTTTTGACAAACTTATAATGCAATAATCTAGTTTCTGATCTCACATACCAATCCCGACCATCAAGATTTCTCCAAATTCAGTGTTCCGACTCGTAATCACTTAAAACGAACGTTTTTTAAGCCAAAAATACGAAAATTTGCTATTTTTGACACACATAATGATTTTTTTTCCACTTCCGGTATAGCTATCGAACACAGCGTCCTTTCGGACCTGTCCCTCGAGTATACATATTTTTAGAAAAAAAATTTTCAAATCCCTCCAGCGGTTTTCTAGATTTCGTAGGTAATGACGGCCGGACGGACGGCCGGCAGAGAGACATACATATTTTTTGCGTTTTTAGAATCAGTAGGTCCTAAAACGTCGAGAAATGCCAAAAAAGTGGGGGTAAGAATTTCACTTTGAGCTCATGAATGTAATACTTATGTCTTTCAGACCGAAGTATCTTACGATTGATATTTAGCACATATCTGAAATTGATAATGTAGTTGCAGACACATTTTCTCACGCTGGACAAATATCAATTTCAGAAATCATTAACTATGACGAAATTTTTCGACACTTAGTTCAACGATATCGAACTTAAGAAATTAGTGGACAGTAGTCCCACGCTTCAATTCTGATCATTTCCTTTATCTTTCGGTAATTTTAGTGTTAAATATATTTTATGTGATACCTATTCTTCTAATGTTTGACCTTTAATCCCAAAGCAATGTCACCAACCTGTTTTCAATAGTCTCCAAAAGTCCGATTGCAAAAAGTTTCATAATTTGCACCATAATTTTTTAGATTCGGTTTTTATATTATTCTTGATGGAAGATTTTCCATCGGGCCAATGTTATATCACAAATAATTTACCGAATTAATTGTTAATCTCATACCTCAACAATCTCTATTCCACCCTGCATCCACAATTAAACGATCCAGAAGGGCATCCAAACAATCGTTTTTTTAGTGCACTGTCACCCTTAAATCTTTAACATAATGTCAATCTCTTGTTACTTTACCCAAATAATTTATTTAATAAGTTTAATAGAAAATTAAAGAAAACAAAGTTTTTTATAATTTTGCTGTTACTCTATATATATATTTCAGCTTGTTAGGCCAATCTTCTGGAGTAATCTTCTGGAGATTACTCCATCTTCTGGAGATTAGTCCAGAAGATGGCCTAACAAGCTGAAATATATATAGAGTAAGCTTACAATACAATGGCACTAGAGGAGGAGAGTTCTGGCCAACATTTTTATTAAGACATTTAAAAAAATGTTAAACATAGCAGGTGATGTTTTGTTTTAAAAAAATAAAGAAAAGAGTAATTTTTCAGTTTTGGTTTTTCATACATTCTTCTATTTTCATTATTTACTCGTTTTCTAGTTTACATATTATCTTCAGATATGTAAGAGACGTAATGTATTTGTATTGCAACAAATCGTACTCCTTTTCACAAAAAAAAATGCAAGCACTAAAATCGTTCACAGTTTTATTTGCAAGCTTGATAGATTTATAATTCAACCCACAATATATCACAACAAACATTACAAACACGAAGTGTTTCAAAAGTTTTTTTGCTTATTAAATTTAACTGTATATCCACTAAATATTTTGATATAATTAACTTAATCAAAATTTAGCTCACCTTCTAGTCCAGAAAACGCATCCTTATCAATATAAGCGATTGAATTTCCTTCCAATTCTAACGAGTTCAATAAAACCAAATGACTGAAAACGTTTGCTGGCACTTCAGTTAATGAATTGTGAGCCAAAATTAGTGAATCCAAATTTTTCAATCCTTCAAAATCGCCTTCTTTGATTTTCTTTATTTTATTTTCTTGAACTTCCAACTTTCTCAATGTATCCAAAAGGAATAATGCTTTTTGTGGAACTGACGTCAACTCATTGCCACCCAGATTCAATCTTTTTAGTTTTCTATAAATAAAAACATTTCATTTATTTTTATTTTTTCATTCCATTTTTATAATTTCGAATTTTATTTTATTATTACTTATCAAGCCCACGAAAAGCATCCGCTTCAATGGAATTAATTTTATTTTCATATAACGTTAAAATTTCCAGTGTATCCAATCCTTCAAACGCTTTATTATGAATTTGTGAGATCTTATTGTGATTCAGATTTAAAATCAAAAGATGATGTAGATTTTTTAGAGCGGTTGATGGTACATTTTGCATTTGATTCTGTGAAACATCTAATTGTGTTAGTCCTTTTCCTAGAAAAATAGAGAAATAAAACTTTATAAATTGCTTGAATCACATTTCAGTTACCTCTGTATTCTACTTCTTACTTCCTTTGTGAAATTTAAGAAAATCATATCTTTGTATGAAAATCTTTACAAATTGAGTTCATAAGATATTCAAATAAAACATAAAGGCAAAGTAAGAAAAGCGAAGAACTAATCTGAAATTGATTTAGAGATATAAATTCTGAAGATTTATTTAAATTTATCGTTTCTATTCAAATATGTATCTTCATTTCTGTAACAGATTTCAACATAATTTTATGTTTTCGTATTGGGTGAAGGAAGTAAGTGGGTGGGAAAGATTATCATTTAAATTTGAATCAAAAAGAAATGAAAAGTGTTAGGGATTATTCTTTGTAATATCGTTTTTTTTTTGTGAAGTAGGACAAAACGAAGGGAGAGTTAAATGATGAAAATTGCGAAAGGATAAAACTTAAGTGAACAATGTTGGTATTAGAATTGTTTTATAAAAAACAAGATAATGGAACAAAATACTAGACCTTGATTTATTATAATTTTTTATTGTTAAAACAAAGTTTACCTTTTATGTATATAATTGCTTAATTTCGATCCTCTCTTCGAATTACCTCTGGCTTTGCTTCGATTCATAGACTAAAACTTTTTGATTGACAGGTGGAGTTGGATGTGGATATAGGATAAATTAAGTTCTGGCTTAAAAATAATGTTAAAAAAAATCGCTTTGATTTTAGTTACAAACTTCTTCCCCTTCCTTCTATATACATAATAGAAAATATATGTTGATGGGTATGGGTATGTGATGTAGAATAACAAAATTTGTTTTTTTTCTTTTAGTTTAAAGATTATACCTTCGAAAATATGTGTATAAAACTTTAGGTCAAAATTTCAAAAATTAATAGAGTTACATACAATTTAAAAAACGAATCCGCTTTTACAATTCTATCAAGCTATTTCTATCAAAGCTAATAACTTTGTTACTGTCTAATATTTTTCACCAAAAATTTATGAAAACTTTCTTAATTAGTCTCGTCAAAAAAAAATTATTAATGGGGTTGAAAATTTGTTTTGGAAAACGAGGGTACCCTTCTCCGACAAAAATTTGTCTGCTATTGTGGAGTCCGACAACCGAAACATGCCAAAATGTCAATTGTCGGACTCGACAATAGCAAGTAAATTTTTGTTGGAATAGGTTACCCTAATTTTTTTAAACAAATTTCTACTTCAAATTAATAAAAACAAAATTGTGGTAATAAATTTACAAGACCCCAGGCAATCGCTATGTTTCGGAGAAACTGTCGAATCGAAGAAAATGGCAGATATAAAAACTGCCGAACACTCGTCACAGACAAGCGCGTCACGAAGTATAAAATATGTGGTTATCATCAAATGAAAGGGGTGATGGTCTGTTGACTATACAAATTATAACGAACTTTTATTTATTATTTTTTTTTGAGAACCTCTTTTCGAGAAATCGATGCGACCGTGGAGAGAAAATTTTGTTTATGACTTAACCACCACTTTAGTACCAATATTATAATTAAAACAATAAGAAAAAGATAGCCGTCACAGGACTCCCGGCAGATGTGAACTATAAAGTTGATAGTAGAATTTATAATTAATAAAAACATACAGTGAAACTTCTATAATTCGAATGCACTACATGCCATCAATTTTTGTTCGATTTAGGCAAATTTCGAAATATAGAACCGAGAACAGAATTTTCAATGACTGAACTTTTCATTATTTTAAAACATATAATATTTATTAAATAAATTCATTTCCAAATGACTCAAAAGAGTGAAAAAAACGAACCCACAATGTATTGACATAATTAAGAATTGCAACGAACATAGCAATTTAATATGGACATACAAAACATTAACTTACAAAACTCAGAATTACATAGTTTGTTCTAAAATGCAATATTTAAAAATATCCTTTTTACAATTTATTTTTAATTTTTTCCTTATAATTACTTAATTACTTGCTTATTGCAACAATTTGAATTTTATTTTTTATTTTATAGAATATCGATTTCGACTTGCGTCATCCTCAGTTCTTAAAGTTATTATTATTTTAATTTAAAAGTGACAAAAGCACACAAACAGTGAATAATATGGAAGACCATAACACATATATTGTTTGTTCGTTGAAAAAATTTTTAATATTTGTTTGTTTGCTACACATTGATGGTCTGTTGAAAAACTGATCTATCTTGTAAATACAAAATTGAATATCATCCGGAACATCGTTTTGCATTTCAATTACTGACATCAATCGAAGTTCGGATTTGGTGAAAATTTGGTTTTTCTGGAGAAATTTCTTGGACTTCATCATCATCTGAACTCTCATAAACTGTAGTTGGCACTGAAAGTGTCAAAATTGCTTCATCGTCGAGATATTCAGTCACACAAATATCATCATCAAAATGAATATTCTTCTGCAGACAAATTAATAGTTGATTGGTTTTTTGTTTTCCATTCGTTGTATACAGAAATATATCCATCCAGTTTTAAGTGTGTTTCTTGATATTTCTTGGGCTCGTCTTTTTATATCTGCTAATGATAATAAATCTTCCTCATCCCACTCGACATCTTCAACAAATTGGGCCTTGCGGAAACAATTTCTAATTGTGTTTTCCGTTACATCGACAGCCCAAGCTGATGATATGGTTCTAACAGCATCTAGTATGCTGATAGCTGTCGGTTTGTTATCCTCTAATCTGTTTAAGACGAGATTTAAAATTTTCTTCCTATAGTGAGTTTTTAGGCTGTTTATTATTCCCATTGGTTGAAGTTAAGATGTTGCATTCGGAGGCAAATATTTGACTCTTACAAACCGAAGCTTGGTTTTGATTTCTTTGGGATGTGATGGGCAATTGTCGACAATTTTTCTATAATTTTTGCCAATAATTTTTCTGTTTTGTTGACCAAATATTTTGTCGATTTTCGTCAACCAATCTTCCCATATGGCACTCGTCCATGCCTTTTGATTGACATAATACTCAACTCCTAGTGATTTAATTCCGCGGAATGATAGTTGATTTTTACTTTTTCCAATGATAAGCAGTTTTAGTTTTTCCGATCCTGTTATGTTAGTCCCAACAGGCAAGTTAGCCTATTTTTGCTTCGTTTGCCGTCGAAACATTTATCACCCTTGATAGCAAAATTTTTATTAGCCATTGGAAAAATAATCGAGTCTCATCACAATTAAAAATGTTTCGTGGTTCGAAATTTTTTATAAGCTGTGGTAAAACATCGTTTTTCCAGCTTAAATATGTGCTGGTGCCAACTGAAGCACTTTCTTTACTGATAGTCCTAAAAACCACATTATATGTAAATTCAAGAGCTTTCTGCCTAATTAAAGAACCACCCACTGGTAAGTTCTTATTTCTTGCTTGTTGCAAACAAGCAAGAATCGCTCTGTCAATTGTGTCGTGCTTACACTGTTTTATCCGCTTTTTAGTCTTATATACTCTTACAGTTAGTTCACCGTAAGGATCAACGTCATGTAAAAACAAAAACATAGCAAAAGATAACAAGTTCGAAAAAATATGCCGTTTCTTAAGCAAGGAGAGACCTACAATAAATTTGTCAATCAATTCGAAAACGAAAATAAACGAAATAAAATTTAGTGTAAAAATCCCCTAAATTTTATTCCGATTATTTTCGTTTTCAATTAATTGACAAATTGATTGTAGGTCTGCAGCTTACTTTATATTTATTTTGTTTTTCGTATTTTTTTCCTATTTTCGACGTTTTAAATTCGATTTATAGAGAAATTTGAATTACAGAAATTCGATTTATGAAGACCGATTTACTCATAAGAGATATAGGCGAGGAAATAAAGCACAAAAATAGGCCAAACCTAAGCAACTTGGCAGAGTAAGATGGCTCGAGATGCGGTTTTTTGTATTCGATTCAGGAAATCATCAGGAAAGTTTGTGAACATAGCGACTTTTCGGCAAATGCATATTGCACCCATGCATAAGAAAAATGCATTTTAAAAGTGCATTCAGTGATCTGATAAAAATAATTCATAACTTGGTCAATGATCACTGCAGAAATAGAACCATTTTTGTTATTCGGGGTTTTTTGGGTCCGCTGAACACGAATATGATGTCAACAATGACTCTCGGAGTAGCTAGCTGATCTGCTGGAACTTTCCATTAATTCAGCTCGAAATTGATCGAAGCTCATTACTTGGGGGTTTTCGGGGTCGCTGAACACGAATATGATGTCGGCGATGACCCTCTGAGTATCTACGGCCCAGGGCGGGTATGTCTAACTCATCCCTGGAACTTTCCATAAATTCAGCTCGGAATTGATCAAAGCTCGTTGCTCGGGGGTTTTTGGGGTCGCTGAAAAAGCATATGATATCAGCGATGACCCTCGGAGTACCTAGGGTCCAGGTCGGGTATGTCTCACTCATCTCCTGGAACTTTCCATTAATTCAGCTCGAAATTGATCGAAGCTCGTTACTCAGAAGTTTTTGGGGTCAATGAACACGAATATGATGTCGGCGATGAGCCTCGGACTACCTAGGGCCCAGGGCGAATATGTCTCACTCATCTCCTGGAACTTTCCATAAATTCAGCTCGAAATTTTTCGAAGCTCGTTACTCGGGGGTTTTGGGGCCGTTGAACACGAATACGATGCCTGCAATGACCTACTGAGTATCTAGGGGACAGGACGGGTTATATACACCTCATCTCGTGAAACTTTCCATAAATTGATCGAAGCTCGTTACTCGGGGGTTTTTTGGGCCCGCTGAACACAAATATTATGTCGATGATGACATACGGAGTACCTAGGGCTCTAATTTCAGTGACTTAAAAATCCTGAAGTAAAGAGTTTCTATCTGTTTGTTATAATCTTATATCAGGATATGAGTTAAATGGCCTGCCCTGGCCCGCCTCGGGCCACTAGGTACTCCTAAGGTCATCGCAGACATCATATTCGTGTTCAGCGGCTCCAAAACCCCCCGAATAACCAAAATGGTTCTATTTCTGTGATCATTGACCAAGCTATGAATTTTTTTTAATCAGATCACTGAATGCACTTATAAAAATGCATTTTTCTTATGCACGGGTTCCATATGCATTTGCCAAAAAGTGGCTATGTTCACTTTTCTGAAGGCTTTCTGAATCGAGGGTGAAAAACCGAGATGCGGCCAATCTTACTCTGCCAAAATATAAATACGAATTTATGGAGAAGTTCGAATAATAGAAGTTTGATTTATGGAAGTTTGACTGTATAAAGAAATTTTGGATAACAAAATAAAAAAGAAATAGAGTTTCGTTAAAAGAATTGGTATAAATATTGACTAGGGTTACCAACTCTTGAAAGCACGCGTCCGGAGATTTTATAATACACAAAAATATAATTCAACTAGGGTAGAGATTTTTGTACCATTATCTCTCATAGAGAAATAAAAGGAGAGATAAATTGAAATATATACAATTGTCTTTGATTGATTCAATTAAATTGTAAATATGTCACGTGTCCATAAATGTCACGTCGTGATTGGTTCGATTTGTATTGTATTTGAATTTATCTTAAGGGGAAATTTGAGTGTGGGTATGCAGACTTTATTTTTAGTTTTCTCCAGGAGAGATAATTCTCTACACTAGAGAAATAACAGGAGAGATAATGGTACAAAATCGCTACCTAGGGGACCCCTGTGCATTTGCACAAATTTTAAAATAAATATTTTTTAGGCCTGAAATAAAATCACAATCCAAAATAATACGTCTATCCACAAGCAAAGCATAAATTGAAATTGAAATGAGAATAAAATTTGGAAGAAATCAAAACCTCCTAAATCATAGCCCTACTGATTCAAGCCATTTGCAATAAACAATGAACATGGCCATATGCAAAAAATTGGATTACTGTTTTTGATTAAATGCTTTTGAATTTTTTTTATATGGAGTTTTATTTTTCCAGTTGGCGTTAAGGTGATTTTTTGAATTTTTTTATATTGAGTTTTAATTTCAAAATTCCGCTACAAGTTCAAGATTTTGTTTGTGCTAAAAGATGAGTTAGACTTCTTTATCGGAGGTTTTGAAGAAATTCAAAAAATTTCGTTTATTTGTTTCGTTTATTTTAGTTTTTTTTGATTTTATATATCTTTTTGTATTCTCTTCTTTCTCTTCTGTATTCTCTTCTTTCCTATGGCTACGCTTTTTCGTGGCTTGTGTATTATATATATGATAAAATTTAATTTAATTTAATCTCCATAACTAAACTCGGTAACTTTTTCTAGCCCCTCGTAGTTTTGATTTTTCGACCATTCGTTATTGAACGGGACGTAATAACATTTGCTTTTATTGTCATTGTTTTGTTTGGGATTATTTTGATTTGACTGATATTTATTATTTAATAGTAAAATTAAGATACGCACAGTTTTATATGGGCAACTAATTAAATTTAAATGTCAAAACCATTCAAAATTAACAACAAAAAACTGTTAACATTAACCCAATATAGACATAGAACATCAATTAGCTTATACGTAATATGGAAAACAAAATATCAAATGAACCAACATGAACCGGAGATTTGCCTTCCAAACCCTGAGCCCGGAGATTTGCCGGCAAACCCTGAGTCTCCGGGTGAAAAATACTCAGTTGGTAACCCTAATTTATTCTTATTAATAAATAGAAAAAAGGAAAAAATATATAAATACAACAAAATTTTTACAAAAAAAATTTCAAAAAAAAGTTCGAAATTAAAAAAAATATTATTGAATAAAATTAATTATTATTATATTTTATTTTTCATGAGGTATGACGGCATGAAATTATCCTACCATTTTTTCTACACCATACAATTCGGTTTTACTATCACGACGTGCTTCTGCCGAGCGTCCCGTGAGGGCAAACCTTTTTTTTAATTTGTGAGTAATAGAATTTGAAGATTTCTAAGAAATCAAATTAGTGAAGTTAAAAAGGCAAATTTCATTTTAAGATTTCACTACAAGGCAGGCCTTGGAGCACTTTAAACATTGTAGGCATGTTGAAATATTCTTAACAGTATCGTAAGACATACTTCTTATAATCAAACATTTTTAATCGACCCATAATTCTTTTTTTTCCTCAAATTCTTTTCCTTTCCCCAAATTAATGGCACATAATTGAATTGTATCGTATGCTTGCCGAAAATAATATGCGTTTGCCTTTGTTATTTCATTGTCGTTTAAATTTTTCTTTTTTTTTTATTATTGTTTGATGCAATTCTGTGAATGTGTGTGCTTAAAATTTAAAATCTGAGTGTAGTAAGATAGAGATGATTGATGAATATTTGTGGTTTCATTATAATTTATTTTACTAAACGTTATTTTCGTTTGAAAACGTTACTTCCGTCCGAAAAAAGATTAGAGTTACTTGTCATAACTCATATTGCGCCTTAAGCAGTTTTATTTTAAAAAAACTTTATTCTACTGTTTTAAAAATGCGCTAACGCAACTCGAGTTCTGTGGCAATGCAGGAGGGCTTTCGGTGGCAATTGGGAGTTGACTCCAAAAATGGTCTACTGGATGCGGTACAACGGCTTGCTTGCTTATGTATCACTAGTGCCTTCAGGACAACGCCCACCACGAGTCTGCAGGTCTTATTAGGGCTTCCTCCCCTGCACATATTTGTAAGAATGGAGGCTCTTAAGGCTACAAAAAGGCTCGAACTCCTGGGAAACACTAGGAGCTGTAGGAAAAATCATCAAGCGCTATGGAGGGATCTGGAAGAACACCTGACAGATTTGTCCATGCCGACTGATGACACAGTACCTCTAACTGCCTTTCAAAAGCAGTATAGAGTTGTAATTCCAACGATAAAGGACCGGTCCTCAGCTAATTTGCTATTGGACAGTGCGGCCAACACGTTGGACATCTACACAGATGGATCCCTCACTGAAAATGGTGCAGAAGCTGCTGTTTACTTCAGTAATGAAGATCAAGGCCTGCAATTTCCACTTGGCAAATACTGCACAGTCTTTCAGGCTGAGGTATTCGCCATAAATGCAGCATCAAAGCGAGTGACTGACCTTAAGTGGTCTGGCAAGATCATTAATATTTTTACTGATAGCCAGGCTGCTCTAAAAGCTCTGGGAAGTTATACTATTAAGTCAAAAGTAGTGCAAGAATGTTCTAGGTCCTTGAATTATCTCGGGCTTAAGAACAGCATATCACTGATATGGACACCAGGGCATAGTGGGAACACCTCAGGAACGAAAAAGCTAATGATTTAGCAAAGAGCTCCGCAGGGAGGCTCATAGGTCCTGAACCAGCAATTGGTATATCGAAAGGTAGGATAAGATCACTAGTCGAACAAGTTCTCTTCGGGTCCAGTGACTCTCAATTGAGGAGCATAGAAGGCTGCAAGATCTCTAAGACGTTCACTCCAGAGCTGAACCAGCATACCACCAAATTCTTGTTAAATCTGACTCGGTTAGACTGCAGGATAATGGTGGGACTACTAACAAGTCACCATCATGTGAACAAACATATGGTACGGCTTCGAGCAGAAAATGATCAAACATGCCGCTTTTGTCTTGAAGAGGATGAAACAGTCCCTCACATTGTGGGAGAATGTTTGGCTCTCTCAGGGCTCCGAAGCGTGATGTTAGGATCAAACTATCTAAGGATAGAAGATTTCTGCAAAGCAGACCATTCAAGGCTGTTGGCTTTTTTCAAAAAGGTCTTCAGCTTTTGAATATGAGGATGGCATAAAGGACTTAGCAGTCTACATGTCAGGCTATGACTACATGGTCGCCTCGCTTAAAAAAAAAAAAATGGTCAGTTCCACTGGAGGTACTGAAGCTGAAAATACAGGTGATGCAGAATCAAGTTCGAGTGATGAAATATTGGAGGTACAGCAACAGCCTATCAGCGGACCAAGCGTTTTACGAGATATTATTTCATCACCAACGATAGTTAATCGTGATGAGCCAATTAAATGAACATATTGTTGCATAAATGAACATATTGTTCCATTTCTAGCTAATCAAATTTTTACTATTAATCGAAAGTGGTTATGTCGCAGTTTTGAGTAGGGAAAGGATAAATCGGAGCAACTGGGTAGAAACGTACAAAATATTTTAATTGAGACTCTTGATTCTTCCGATGAAATAAAAGTGCAAGTAAAATACATAAATTTATACATAAATTAACACACAGGCTTACTCATCATTTTGTTGCACAACAACAGTTCATGTATTTGAAAAACACAAAATCAAACATAAAAGTAAGTGGGAGAGTGGCTTAGTACTTGGCGATTTTTCGGAAAATTACTCTTTTTTCATTCAAGATTCTGTGCAGAGTTATCATTGGATTGGTAGACAAGCTACGATACACCCGTTTTTAATATACTATAATTCACCTATACTATACTAGTCAAGGTATCGATCACTTAAGTTTTGTCATTATCTCTGATATAACTGAACATGATACTGTGCATCTATTCATATCACAAATGTTTGATTTTATAAAATATAAAATAGAACATCCTATTGAAAAAATAGTCTATATGACTGATGGTGTGGGTCGGGATCTCAGTATAAAAATAAATAAAATTTTATAAATCTATGCTACCACAAATCAGATTTAAATATAGCCGCAGAGTGGCACTTCTACGCTACCAGTGATGGAAAATGACCGTGTAATGGAATAGGAGGTACATTGAAACGAGGTACTCATAGATTCATTTCGATTATCATCGATTTATTTTTAATTTCTTTTATATTATTTTTTATTATTAATAAATGTTTTGTTTTTATTACACAACTTGAATGAATTCTATACAACATGCATTTTATTTCACATAATTTTTCTTGCTATTTACTTCTCAGCATAAGTTTTAATATATCAGGTACATTCATTTATGATTAATTTCCGACAGGTAGAAATGGGAGAAAAGTTAAATTATGTGAAAAGCATCCTCACCCTCAAATACTTAACTTGTATCCTTGAAATAATTAAATGTCTATAAAACCAGAATTCAGGTGGTTTTATTTAAATAGACTGCATTGTTAAAAAAAAATTTGAAAAACGGAAATTAAAATTTTGTAAGAATTTTATTTTTAAAATAAGAAATTATGCGATTGGGAAACTTTCGATTTAGATTAAGAAATACTTAAACATTTTTTATCTGGGAAAAACTGTGGTAAAAGTGAAAATACCCTTAACAGCGCCATCTTTGAAAATATTATTTAAGTTTAAGACAGATTTAAAAATTACTACAAAATTTTAAATAATTTTTTTATAAGATCTATCATTACCTTTCTAATGAGCTATAAATGACTTAAATCGATTTAGTCAATCGTTAGCAATCGGTAGCCAAAGATATTAATGTTTCGCCAACCCGTAAAACTTTGCCCCCACCCTGTGTCATCCGCAGAGCGAAATTTCATTTTTCGAAAGAAATGGTATTTTTTTTTGTCATTGGTATTTTTTTTTGTCATCTGTGTATGAAATTTCTCGAAATCAGAGGGGGTCGGGAACATCGATGTTGCGGTGACGTGGAATTGCTCATTTGCTCAATATAATAATGAAGTTAAAAGAATTTTACATAAATGAGATTTATATCAATGTTTATCCACATCAAATCAAATTAATCGTCATGCTGTAGTTTCATCTTAATATGGCGATTTGTATTGTGGATTTAATATATTATGTTGCATTCTTGTTATTTGAAGCGATAATCGATATAAAATAAAGAACATAGTATGAGGTTTTCCAAAATGGAGATTTTATTTATCGTCAAAATTGAATAATATCAATTTAAATTTTCACAAAATGTCCAGCCTGCTGAAGAAAATTTTAGATGGATGAGATTATTTTTAATGTTTATCATCATTAAGTCAAATTGATCATCATGTTTTAATTTCATCTTAATGTTGTGATTTAAATTTAAGCTGAATCAACTCTTATATCATAAAATGGATGAATGTCTATTAAAAACGTATATATAAATGAAATAAAATGGATGAGGTTTTTATCAACATTTATTCACATCAAATCAAATTGATCATCATGCTGTAGTTTCATCTTAATATGGCGATTTAAATTTAAGCTGAATCATGTCTTATATTGAGGATTTAGTATGTTATGCTGTATTTTTATTATTTGATGTGTTAATGGAGACAAAAAACAAAGGAGGTGGATATTTATGTATTATAAATTTAAATACACATATCAACATATATTTCGTAAAACATGTCATCAAATAATTTCAACATTATTGATACCACATTCGAGAAAAGAATATCAGATGGATGTAAATTTTGCTGATTGTTAATCCACATGGAGTTTTTCATTATATTAATGCTGTGAAGTGAGCAGTCTAGACATGACCTAACTTATGAAGTTGTTATTTTTATCCCTCCCACCGACTAATTATGTTCCTTTTGACTCGAAAATGAAGTGTATGCAGTTTTACTGAAATCGGAAAATAATTACCCACCGCGCAGTGGCGTCGAAGATAAGAAAATTAGCAGAATAATAGGATTTTTTATGTTTAGCAGATATAATCATCTTAAAATATAATATATCTCATAATTTCGATTTTTTTATTAAAAGCTAATTAATTAACGATTCCAACGAGCCTAAGTATGTAGAAATCGATCTTAGGAAAGCGTTTTTATCGAATTTCTTCTTCTTAAATCAAAAAAAAAATGTCTGCGAAAATTCAGAAAAAATAAATTTTTATGTTAGATTTAGACTTTGTTTGAGTAACACAAATTTTTATTTTTGGATACATTGCAAGCAGAATTAACTGGACATGGTAAAGTAGATCGTTTGCCAACCATAGTAACATTTGGTAATATTGAGAAGTTATTAACGGTTCCTTAATGCGAAGAAGGGAGCGGCTTATCGATTTCGAATGCAATATATGAATGCCTTGAAGAATGGGATCTTACTGATAAAGTCGAAGCCATGTGTTACGACACGACATCAAGTAACACTGGACCAGAAAAAGGTGGAAAAAAAGTTTGGCCACAGCTTGATTCGATTCCCATGTCGTCATCACATGCAGGAGATTAAACTACGAGCTGTTTATGATCTCGAATTCGGAAAGACCACAGCACCCGATGTTTATCTGTGCAACAAATTTCAGAAGGCATGGGACGATGGTAAAATTAATCCAACAATGTTCAAAAGTGGAATATCGGACAAAAAACTGGGAAGCAAAATTCCAAAACACTCGTGAGAAGCTCTAGTATTTTTTTGTCATGAAGAATTGGAAAAATCACACCCACGCAGCGAATATAAAGAATTTTTGGAAGTTACATTGATTTTTTTGGTGAAACCATTGAGAATTACAAATTCAAACGCCCAGGTCCGACAAGTCACGCCGTTTGCATTTTTTCGAGACGTTTGCATTTTTCTGATTATGTTGTATGTAAAAATTTGGTTAGTCGCAAATAAGGACTTGGACTTCATTAAATCGGCCATCGCTTTTAAAAAAAATTGACCAAAGAGTTTCAGAAGAAATGTTGGTCAAAATTTGTTATCATCTTCACTATTTAACGGAAGCAAATATTGGCTTGGCTTTTTTCGACCCAGAGATTTCGTTTGATGAAAAACGAAAAATGATTCAAAACCTTGAGGTCCCAGCACGAGACATCCTCATCGCACCCCCAAACTCGCAAAAAAGATTTTGACGCAGTAAAACATATGCAACTTTTTGCTAATAAGAACATTAGTGATTTTGTCACAGAAAAAACTCAGAGTTTTTTATTCGTTTTAGAATTTGTATTGACTTTTTTGCTACATGAACCATCGGAATGAGGATTTCGTCAAAGCCACGTTGTTTTGCCAAAATTTGCATGTTGTTAATGATACCGCCGAGCTCGGTGTTAAGCTGATGACATGGAATACAACAACATTCTAACTAAAGACGAGGAAGGTCACAATGCACCATTCAGGTGGTCGAAAACTACAGATGCAAATACCTATCATACAATAAATCTAATTTAATTTATTGATTTCTTTTGGGAAAATGTTGCTTTTGAATGAAAAATTATTATAAATTTAACCATAAAAATTAATTTTTTTCTTTGAAAAAATATTATTATGAATTAGTGAATTTTCGTATATGTAAGAAGAAAAATTAAGATAAATCGCTTTTCTAAGATAGATTGCTACATACTTAGGCTCGTTAGAATCGTTAATTAATTAGCTTTTAATAAAAAAAATCAAAATTATGAGATATATTATGTTTTAAGAAGATTATATCTGATAAAAATAAAAAATCCTATTATTCTGCTAATTTTCTCATCTTCGACGCCACTGCGCGGTGGGTAATTATTTTCCGATTTCAATAAAACTAGATATAGTTCATATTCGAGTCAAATGGAACATAAATAGCCGGTGGGAGCGAAGAAAATGATGGTTAGAAAATTGTTCATACATATCTGGTCATGCCTAGACTTAACACTTTCAAGATGAAGATTTTGTAGTCACCAACTTTTATTCTCATCATCAATCTCTGCGCACATATGTCTCAATATTTTATTATATTGATGACTTTGTGAATAAACTGAATCATCAAAAACGGAGATCATATTTATTGGCAAATTAATTCAGTAAATTATTTGTGATATAACATCACCCCGATGGAAAATATCTTCTCAAGAATAATATAAGAACTGAATCTAAAAAATTATGATGCAAATTATGAAACTTTTTGCAATCCATACAATTTTCGACCGATCTAGTTTCAAATCAATGAGAAAATTTTAAAGTTTAAAAAAAATTTTCATTCTCATCAGGGCTAGCCGACTAGATAAACTACCAAAAAATGTCAACGCTAAATATAAACCAAAAATTAGGTTACAACTCTAGCAAAGTATAAAAAAACAAAAAATTTACATAAACATAAATTAAATAGATTCAGGTTTAGTCAATTAATTTCTCTAGTGATCACTGTTTTGTTATACTCTAGACATACTAGTATTGAATAACAAACTCGTATCGGCGAGAAGAAGATGACTAGTCTTCACTTGTGTCTATTGACACATAATCAACAATTAATTCAGTAAATTATTTGTGATATAACATCACTCCGATGGATAATCTCCCATCAAGAATAATATAAGAACTGAATCTAAAAAATATAATATGTATATATTTTTTCAGTAATTTATTTTCGATATCATTTTAAAGAGTTTTAGAAGAATATTTATATAAAAGATTATTTTATACATATTTGAAACAGAATTTTCTTGAAACAAGGAAATAAAACTTAATTAAGAAAGTTCTAACATTTTCTATTTAGTCAAATGAATATTCATATTCAAAAGAATATCAATATTTATTTATTTATTTATTCACCAACTCAAATAAAACAAATTTGAGCTAGTTAACGGCAAACAAATGATATCAATTTGTTATTTCTATAATTGTTTGTTATGATTCAAGTGTATTAAGTTTAGTGTCTCTATAGATTCTAAATGAAGAGCTTTTAGATTGAATTATTAATAAAAGTACTATGATGCCTTTTAGATATCGATTAATTAGAAAAACATAAGAAAAATTGTCTGAATTTTAAATTTCGATAATGCTTATTATTCATGTCATTCATATAATATAGTATATTTGCTTACAAGAGATGAAAACATTGTTTTTATCGTGAGTAAACATTTGTTCTCGCGTACGAAATGTAATTTGTTTCTATGATAGTATATACATATTCGATATTTACTATAAATTATAAAATTAGAAATCGACAACATAACATTCAAAATTCATATTCTATTTTTTCGTGGTTGCGTTGATTAAAAAACTTTGTAAAACTATATGAAAAACCATAGCAACCACAATATGTTATTCTTTTTACAATAGTGGAAAAAGAACCCATTTTCACATGGCATTAAGCGTTATGAAAATAGACTTTTCATATGCTATCATAGAAAAAATAGTTTGATGTGTTAAATGGTAATTATTAAAGAAAAATGTTTCCAAATATATGACCTTCGAAAACTTCAGTAGCAAAATGTAAGACTCTACTCCTTTTGATACGTTTCTTGTTGGAAATGTTACTTGTTGAAACCATTACAACTCAGTGAGCTCGTAAACCATTATATTGATCTTCCGTTTAAAGCGTACAAATTTTAGTGTTTTGCCCGAATCAATAGTCACGAAAGTTTTAAATCCACAAATATTTAAAAAACGTGTCCATCAACGCACAAAAAAAGTTAAAACGCATGTTGTTGTAGCCTGTTGACTGTTACCTTCATTTTAGAATTATCTACATTCAGGTTATTTTTCCTAATAACCAAGCTTAGATTTTGGTTTCTACAGTTAATTTAGATTTCATTAGCTGGAGACAATAAAAACAAATTGAATTATTCCTCATATTTCTCACCATTTGCCACACCATATTTTAATAATGTTTACAAAAACCTTGATTTCATCATCTAATTTTAATCTACGATAATCTAATAATCCTTTCAAAATAGTACATTATGATGCTAGGACAAAAAGCTAGAGATTTTGGACGGATGTGGAGTTTGCAAATCGTGGCGCTAGCCGAGATTTGCACCCACATTAAGTCCAAAATAGCTTACGTCCGTGCATCATATACTTTTTTTTATTTGCCGCAAGCAAATTATTTGAAAAAAAATTATTTATTCTAATTTAAAATTATAAATTTGCATAAATTTTAAAATAAAAATATGTGGAACAAGGAACCTTTGACAAAATATTTTTTATTTTTTTCAAATTATTATAAAACCATGACAACAAATGATAACAACAATTTTAATTGGATAATGAAATTTTCAACAGAAACAGTTAATATGTAAAAAGAAAAGACAACACTTAGGAATAATAAAAACCGTCCTTTGTTGTAAATGTCTTTATTATTATTAAATTTGTAAGAAAAATTTGATATTCAAAAGCAACATTAAGCACATGAATATTTGATTAAAGCTTTCGTTTGTTGCCAGTTTCAACAACTCAAGACCATCAAAAAGAATCTTAAAAAAAGGGGTGGGTTTTTGTTTAAATCTCTTTAACTTTCGAAAAAAATATCAAATAATTATAAAAATAATTATAATTATTTGATAATAATAATAAAATTTATGCTAACGAACCCACATGCTCTTCACAAAACAATAAAAAAATATGGAGAAGCTGAAATCTCAAGGCTCTGAGATATCAAGACTTCGGTCTGGGTTAAGGATTTTGATATAGTTTTCGCAAAAAACTTTTATGAGGACATGGTTTTTAGTTTTGAGCAGTGATGCATATCAAACATAACTTTATGTTAAAGTATATTTATTTTTTTTATCTCTGTTTAGATATGTATTACTATTACAAAACTAACACGAAACATCAATACGTTGTCGGAAAATTATAACAGATCAAATATTAACATAATTTTGTGAAAAGATTATACAATCAGCAAACTACTCAAAAACCTCTCCATTTAGCGTTTCGAGAAAATATTTCAAAATCACAAATTCATATTTCTTTCAAAATTCCAAAAATATTGTAAAAATTAAATAAAATCAAAAATTCAAACTTTTTTCAAACAAAATTCTAAAAATATTTCAAAAATTTTTACAAAATCAAAGATTAAAACTTTTTTCCAAAATTCTAAAAATATTGCAAAAATTATAACAAATTCAAAACTTGCAACTTTTACTAAAATTATAATAAAATCAAAAATTTAAAATTTTTCTAAATTTTAAAAATATTCCAAAAATTCTTACAAAGTCAAAAATTGAAACTTTGTCCAAAATTCGAAAAGTATTCTAAAAATTCTTAGAAGATCAAGAATTGAAACTTTTTTCAAAATTCTAAAAATATATATAAAATTCAAAAATTCTATTTTTTTTCAAAATTCTAAAAATATTCCAAAAATTAGAATAAAATCAAATATTTAAACTTTTCCTTAATTTTAATAATATTCCAAAATTCTTAAAATCTCAAAAATTCAAACTTTTTCCAAAATTCTAAAAATATTGCAAAAATTATAACAATATCATAAATTAAAATTTTTTCCAAAACTATAATAAAATCAAAAATTTTTAAATTTTTCATAATTCTAAAAATATTCCAAAAATTCTTACAAAATCAAAAATTGAAAAATTGAAAATATATAAAATTCAAAAATTTTTTTCAAAATTCTAAAAATATTCCAAAAATTAGAATAAAATCAAATATTTAAACTTTTTCTAAATGCTAATAATATTCCAAAAATTCTTAGAAATGCAAACACTTTGTCCAAAATTCTAAAAATATTGCAAAAATTGTAACAATATCAAAAATTGAAACTTTTTTCAAAATTATAATAAAATCAAAAATTAAAAATTTTTCTAAATTTTAAAAATATTCCAAAAATTCTTACAAAGTCAAAAATTGAAACTTTGTCCAAAATTCGAAAAATATATATATAAAATTCAAAAATTCTATTGTTTTTTCAAAATTCTAAAAATATTCCAAAAATTAGAATAAAATCAAATATTTAAACTGTTGCATTTGGACTTTTTATAAGACAAATCATATAATATTTATATAAAAAAATAAAGAAAACTTGCACGGGAGACGAATTGTGCTCCACCCGAATTCGCTTTAGGAATCTCTTATCTAACAAAAATTATTCTTTTTAGGCAATCATTTCTAAATCGCAGACAAAAACAAATGACAAACGAATGATAATTATAATATACATATGTTTATTTCTAGTTAATTAAAAAAAAGGGAAGAAAGCTTGACTTACAAAAACTTGATTGTTGCCCTTCAGTGAATGACCTTGCCGTAACTCGTCCTCAAATATCCCAATCCAATTTATATTTAACTCCATCAAAGTAATAGGTGTCCAACAAATTTCCAGCAGGCATTATTTGCTAAACATAACAATAGCACGGCCATATAACAGCCTCCCAATTTTTAGCTGTTCTATTTTTTTCTCCTTTAAAATTTATGTGGAATGATTGTGACCCACAATATAACTTCTTTAACTCCCAGAACTAATTATGCTTACTGAAAATTATAGTTTTATTTTCAATTAAAAAAAACCTGACAACAACCAGATCGCTTGTTTAACATTCGAATTCTTATTTCATCAATGAACGAGAATAACATCACATAATTTCCAAGAATGCTAATATGGATATGTCTGACACTCCATATTTAGATTTTAATTCAAAAACTGTATCGTTCTGTCTTGTTTTTTTGTAGATGACCGATCTTCTTAATTTGTGATAATTTCTTTTATACAATAGACAAATTTTGACAAAATCATAAAAAATCGAACTTTGTTCGTCTTAATTTAAACAAGCTTTATATTTACGTTTTTCTATTTATTATTTCTTTATTTTTAACACTGTTCATGTTTTTATGCAAAAATGAGAGACATGGAAAAACTCATTTACTTAAAGGTTCTGTATTTTAATTATATTGATATACATATCTATTTTTTAACTCATTAAAAAATTTTTCCTTTTTGTTTGATCTTCAAACTCGAATTGAATATCAAAACAGCCATGACAGCACTTTTAATATTTTTTCTTCATGTGAAAATCACAAAGCTACCAATCGGAATCTTTCGTTTTCCGTTCAGTTTTTTATGAGTGTGTCTATTCTTCTTTATTCTTTATATTTAGATGTTAAAAAGGAATTACTGCTGAATGGGTTTTAAAGTTGAATTTGAATTTTTTTTGAATTTGGAGTTCGAATTTTATTTTGATAGAAAATGAATTTTGAAATTTTTTGCAATGTTTATATTTGGAAATAGCCAGACGTTACAAAACTTTTTCTAAATTCTAATAATATTCCAAAAATACTTAAAAATTGAAACTTTTTTCAAAATTATAAAAATTATAATAAAATCAAAAATTTTAAATTTTTAAAAATTCTAAAAATATTCCAAAAATTATTAAAAAGTCAAAAATTGAAATTTTTTAAAATTCCAAAAATATTGCAAAAACTATAACAAATTCATGTTCAATTATATTTACGTAAGCAAACAGCTAAATTTTTTTTCCCAAAAAATTATCTAAAAAAATAAATGAAATTATTTTTTTGACACACTTGACAATATTTTTTTGACAAACTTTTTTTTTTAACAACTTTTTTTTTTCTCCGTTCAACATTCATCGAGTATAGATGTGTTTTTTTAATTATTAATAAAAAAATTAAAATCATTAAAATATTAATTCTTAAATATAATTGGTTGTGTTGTGTGTTTTTTCTTACCAAAATCAAAACTATTAAAATATTAAGTAAAGTGAAATTTGTTTTTGTGTTTTCTTTTTATAAAAACCAAAATTATAAACTAAGCAAAATATTAAAAAGATTAACTGTTACTTAAAATTCTGATACGAGAAAGTGAATAAGAATTGTAAAACAATCAAAAATTCAAAGTCAACATTGTATAAATACTGTATACGTGACCTTAAAAGTTTCACCTACAAAATACACACAACAGTTACTAAAAATGCATTATTTTGAATGTGCAGATAAATATCCTAACTATAACGCATCATTAACATGTTCGGCTAAGGATTGTGGTAAACCTATAACGCAAAAACAGGCCATGTTTGTATGCAGCTCATGTGCCAAAAGTTTTCATCCATCTTGCAAAGCCATAATTGGTCAACATATAGCACGGAAGGCGGCTGAAACCGATTGGTTTTGTTCAGATGTATGTGAAAGATCTTGTAATCAGCAAATTGCGACAAGTGAAAATCAGACTATTGGAGCTACTATGGCTCAAATTCTGGCTAAATTGGGTAAATAAACAGCTAGCTGAAATAAAATCTATGATAGTAAACATTCAAGCATCCCAAAAGTTTATTTGTCAAGAGTTTGATTGTATTCGTGATGAAGTTAAAAAAATATCTGAAGTGAATAAGAATCTAGTGGTTAAAGTTGCTAGAACTGACAACACTCAGTGGTACTTGCGAAGCGTATCAATGATTTGGAATCAAAGTTAGATCGAGTTCAACAAGAACCTATATCCAGGAACTTAATTATAGCTGGGCTGCCCAATGATGATATACAACCTAAAATTATTACTAGTAAAGTGTTTGAAATCCTACAATGTGCGAATTCTATAAATGATGTGTTATCAATGGAATACATGCCTTCATCTGATGTCTCCAAACATTTGCCAAAACATTCATCAATAAATACAGGTACTAAAAATATACTTATAACGTTTAAAAGTAGTGAAGCAAAAAACTTAGTAACAGACATGAAAAAGGGGAAGTTGATCCATCTTGGTCAAATAGGAATTAATGCATCTGTTGATAAGCAAATATATTTTCGTGATCATCTCACTCCATATCAATTGGGTTTGTATCGTGAATCTAAGAAGCTTAATAAATACATCAAATATAAATTCCTGTGGGTTAGCAGATGCAATATATGTTTTCGGAAGGAAGAAAAGGCAAAGGTCGTCAAAATTACATCCAGGAATGATCTTGCTAATCTCATGGAAATTCACCAAATACTCCCTGAACAGATGGAAGATATTTGAGCATATATATGATTCAAGAAATACCAGTAATTCTTATCTTTATTTGTTATTGTTGCATTATTTTAGATTAATTGTTTTTCTGTTATTATTATTTTTAGGTAGTATAGTTTTATCAATTGCAAAGCTTGGAAGCATTAGCGATATTTTATTTGTTCTATTCTTAGATTTCGGTTACACACACACAGTTGCACACTTGCGTAAATGCTTATACATAATCAATTATCATATGTCACGTCATTTTTTTATAATTGTAGATGGATTCTGATGATTTTGAATTGATTTCAGATTTCAATGCACAAAATGTAAATTGTAATACTGGTTTGGATAATGGTATTGTTGTTAACAATGCTGATTTAAGAATACTGTATTTGAATGTCCAAAGTATTAGGAACAAATTATATGATGTTGAATTGTTTGTTAATACTTTTAGATGCAACATTGATATTTTGGTGTTGACTGAAGTTTGGTTATTGGAAGAATAAAATATTTTTTTTAATATAAAGGGATTTAATTCATTTTATTCAAATCGTTTTTGGGGATATGGTGGTACAGCTGTTTATGTTAGGTGCGCTATTGATTGCGTCAAAATATTTTCCCTAGATAGTGATTTTTGTCAGATTCTTGGCGTTAAACTAATCAACCAAGATATAAACATATTATCGCTATACCGATCTTAGAAAAATGATCTAAATGGTTTTTATGGTCTTTTGGAGGAATGTTTGAGAAAATATAAACGAAGTTTGATTTTTGGGGATTTTAATATTAATCTGCTTGACCTTGAGAGCACTGTTGTTAGACATTATGTTGAAATTGTTAACTCATTAGGTTTTATAATCCTGAATAAAATTCAAAGTAATTTTGCGACTCGTTGTAGCAATACAGTTAATACGATAATTGATCATATAATCACTAACTTGTTTGTGTTTAAATACGATTTAAAAATATTTGATGTGGAAGTATCTGATCATAAGTCGATTCTTTTACAGGTATCTAAAACGAATCTAATACGTAGACCAAAACCTATTGCATACAAGATATTGAATTATGATACAATCTTTTTGGATCCAGGCTGGGCTTATTTACTAAATAGTGAAAATATGGATATTTTCATCAACGAACTGCAAAGTGTTGTCTCACGATGTACCATTACTATAAAACATTCTTCACCAAATAAAGGCAAAGGATTTATATTGACAAATAAAATAAAACAGCTATTAAAAGAGCGCGATAAATGGTATAAATTAAAAAAGAAATATCCCAATGACAGCTATATTTTGCACAAACATAAATTTCTTAGTGTCATTATAGCAAAGAAAATTAAATGGAGTAAAAGGAAAACTAATTCGGACTATATTAGTAAAAATATTGGCAAACCGAAACAGTTATGGAGCTTCTTTAAGGAAGTCATCTATAATAAACCCCAATCTGACTCCAAAAAAATTTATCTACAAACTGATAAAGGAATATTAACTAATCAACAAGAAGTTGCCGAACTATTCAATCAGCACTTTATAAATGCAACAGCTAAAATTGTGAATTCCCTCTCAATTCCTGTAACTAGCGATTTCGACTACTTTAATTATAGTGTCTCAGTCCCGTTCACACTTGACTTAACAACTGAGTCAGAGATTAACACTATCATACGTGATTTGTATGAAGGTTCAGCAACTGGTGAAGATTCAATTTCTGTAAAATTTCTGAAGTACACTTCCAACTATGTTGTACCTGTCATCACAAAGTTTTGTAATTGTATATTTAACACAGGTATATTCCCAACATCACTAAAACAAGCTAGAGTTGTACCTGTTTATAAATCTGGCAGCCAAATGGAGCCTAATAACTTCAGACCAATATCCATCTTGCCAACTATTTCTAAAATTGTTGAAAAAGCTTTACTCACGAGACTTAATATCTTTCTACTCGAGAATAGTACGATTGCAGATACACAATTTGGGTTTACCCCAAATTCAAGTGCAGAAGCTGCATGTCTAAACTTAACTAACATGCTGAGTAAACACTTTGAAGAAAAGAAGTTCTGCGGCACTCTCTTTCTAGATATTCGTAAGGCATTTGATTCTGTGGATCCAGATGTCATGATGATTAAATTAAGGAAATTTGGCTTTTCTAAACTACAGCTAAACTTGTTTAAAACGTATCTTATGAATAGAAAACAAATAGTAAAAATCGATAATTGTTCTAGCTCGTCAGGAACACCTGTAAAAGGAGTACCGCAGGGGTCTGTCCTGGGACCAATTTTATTTAACATATACATCAACGATATAACTTGTATCAATTTAAAGGGAAAAATTCAACTTTTTGCTGACGATTGTGTAATCACATATTCTTCTGATAGTCTCACTGGAATGATCTGTGATATCAACTCAGATTTAATTCTACTGCAAGAATGGTTTGATTTAAATCATTTAGCTTTAAACCATAGTAAAACAAAGTATATGGTTTTTGAGAACCGTTTGCTGGACGTGGAAATATTACAAAACTACCCAGTAACTTATAGCTCCTTTAAAATTGAAAGGGTTTGTAAGTATAGTTATCTAGGACTAGTCCTTGATAGTAAACTTAATTGGTCACCGCATATTGAAAAAGTAAAAAAATCTATATTACCATACATTTTTGCCATCAATCGTACAAAACACCTTCTGCCCAACAAGTCATTGCTTCTTTTGTACTATGCCTACATTCAATCTAGATTAATATATTTAAGTCCAGTCTGGAGTGGCTGTGCAAAATACAAGATTGAAGAATTGGAAATATTACAGAAGCGAGTACTGAAGAGTATATTATGTGTATCTGTAACGTACCCGTCCGCAGATTTATTCAAGGAGTTTTTGTCATTTAGTCTTCTTTTAAAAAGAGATCTACTACTTTTGATTCACAAAATTGTAAATAACCAAATAAAGCACAATTTAAACATAATTCCTTTATCGTCTGTTCACAGATATGAGAACTTTCTCAGCTTCAAACAGAGTTTTTCTCTAGCTCTGCCTCTCGAAATAATGTGTTTTATCGTGGATTAGTCCAATATAATGATTTGCCTTCTAATATCCGCCATACACTAAATCAAAAAACCTTTAAGTCAAAATTAATGGATTTCCTAAAACAATCCAGCTGATGCTTCCTTGGTTTAATTTGATAGATTAGTAATTTATTTATTTGAAAATTAAAATTGTTTAAAATTGTTTAATATTATTAATTTATTATATTGTTGAAATTATTAAATTATAAACTAATTAAAAACTATTAATTGTGTGTTGAGTATCGTAGAATTACAATACATGTTATTATTTGAATTTTGTAACTGAACCAAAGCTAAAGTTAAGTTTATTATTGTAGAACTTTAGTATTTATGTAAGCTTAATTATAGTATACGTCTATACTTAATAATTTTAATTTCATTGTACATAATTCCTTGCAGTTGCTATATAACCTTAATGGTTCGAGCAGCTTATAAAACAAAGAGAAAATATGCTAAGCAAATATACAATGTATAATCCATATTGTCTAATAAAAAAAAAAAAAAAAAAAAACTTATAATGCCATAATTCTCAATAATAATAATAAAATTTCATGTCAAACAAATAATTAATTTTATTTGTTTACAAAAATTGGGTAAAAGATAAATAAAAATCTTTCTTTTGACACACTTGACAACATTTTTTTGACAAACTTATAATGCAATAATCTAGATTTTGGTCGCACATACCAATTCCGACCATCAAGATTTCTCCAAATTCAATGTTCCTACTCGTAATCACTTAAAATGAATGTTTTTTAAGCAAAAAATATGCAAATTTCCTTGTTTTGACACACTGGACGATTTTTTGACACACTTCCGGTACAGTTATCCGCCCTTTCGGTTCTTCCCATTGATTAAACCTATTTTTAGAAAAAATAATTTTTCAAATCCCTCCAGCGGTTTTCTAGATTTTGTAGGTTGTGACGGCCGGCCCGAAGACCGGCAGACAGACATACATTTTTTTTTTGATTTTTTAGAATCGGTAGGTCATAAAACGTCGAGAAATGCCAAAAAAAAGTGGGGGTAAGAATTTCATTTTTAGCTCATGAATGTAGTAATACTTAGGTCTTTCAGACTGAAGTAATTATATTAAATTATTTCGACACAACATACTTTTTTAACTAAGTTATTACAGAACCTGGCTGTGTTTGTTATTTTGCAAAAATTATGAAACAAACTATTTACGAGCATTTAAATTATTTATAGAAAACGAAAACGTATACTTCAGGATTATATTAGTGTGTAAGAACACTGATAATTTTTAAACACAAAATAAGTTTTGTGTTGCACACAAAATGTTATATTATTTTGACAAAAAAAAACGTGCTAAACGCACGTTTTGCGTAAAGCAAAACCGTGCAACGACTAAGTCTAAAAAGAACAAAAGTAAAACAAAAAAAACAAAACAAAAACTTGTTCTAGAACACAATAAAATTTTTAGCCAATAAGCGATAGCGTCATTTTTGTTATAAAGGTGCGTTAGCACTTATGCACCTGTTAGTGCGATCGTTTGCCACAACACTCCCCTCCCCCTAGTGCCATCGAAGATATAAAAAACGTGTCCATCAACACCTTAATAGTTAAAACGTATGTTGTTGTGGCCTGTTACCCACATTTTAGGATTATCTACATTCATTATATTTCATAATAACCATCCGTAGATGCTTCTATAGTTAATTTAATTAGCTGGAGAAAAAAAAAAACAAATTGAATTATTCCTCACATTTCTTACCATTTGCCACAACATATTTTAACAATGTTTACAAAAACCTTGATTTCATCATCTAATTTTAATCTACGATAATCTAATAATCCTATCAAAAAAATATTTTAAATTACAATTATTATTTTTTGCTCTGTGAAATATTCTTTTTAGCCTTATTAAGGAATAATCAACCAACAGAAACAGTTAGTATGTAAAAAGAAAAGACAACACTTAGGAATAATAAAAACCGTACTTTGTTGTAAATGTCTGCAAATTATAAATTTGTAAGAAAAATTTGATATTCAAAAGCAACATTAAGCACATGAATATTTGATTAAAGCTTTCGTTTGTTGCCTGTTTCAACAACTCAAGACCATCAAAAAGATTCTTAAAAATAAGGCGTGGGTTTTTGTTTAGGTCTCTTTAACTTTCAAAAAAATTTGAAATAATTTTATAAAATTTATGCTTACGAATCCACATATCTCTTCATAAAACAATAAAATAATATTAGCCGTAAAACCAATTCGGTTTCTTTATCGTTCGCTCGATTTTATTTAAAACAAAAGTTTCAGGCACATTTGTGTAAAATATCTCGCAAAAATATTTGTATTTCCGTTATTATTCACATTTTCTTATTTTCTACCGACACTGGTATTAAAGTTTTGGTTTTGTTTAACATTAAGACAACTTTAATAAATCTTTCATGTCAGAAGACATTTCTTGTTATTTTTTTCATGCTGAACTGTTTCTGTTTCTAGTATTCTCAAAGTATATCATATAATTTATTACTTTCGCTCTTTTTGTAGAGTTTAATGTTACGATTGATGAAAATTTTATTTTATTTTAACTTAACCAAAAATATTTGTGGTGATAAAACAGAGTGTCTATTTTTTTTAGAGGTTATATTATTGGGATTTGCTAGTGGCGCTGATATTATAAAAACGGTTGATGATAATTTTAACGATTGGTGGAACTTCGATGTTCATCACAAATTCTGTGTAAATATTTTTCTCAAAAATTTTGTGTTATGTACTTGTACTTTTGCACAGTTATAAAAACTGTACTCTAAGGCTTACTGAAAACAAAAATCCTTCAAATATTTGTTTTATTTCCCTATCTTTTATGGATACACCTATATACCGAATTAGATAATAAAACAAAAGTTTTTTATGGAAAAAATAATTTTATAAGAGTTGTCGAATTTGGATTTTCATCGAAAATTGTATTTATTACATGTTCTACCCTCTCACAACCCTGCCAGCTTTTTATTTATTTTCGATGATATGTTTTATTTCGTGTCATCTCCCTGTTCTGGTCATTTTTAGTCGCATTAAGATCAAAGTTAAACGTAAGCGTCCTTTTAATTCCAATCTTAGTCGTACAAACTTGTTTTAAAATATTGTTGATAGAAAGTCCAATTGTGACTGTCTTAGACTATGACTTAAAGTCATTTATTTGTATCGAAAAAGTCTTAATATAACTTAAAGCCATATGTCATATTTTGCTGTATGACTTTTATGTTGTTTTTATTTATTATGAAGCAGTTGTCAGTGAAGTAATTTTATTAGCGTTTAAAAGACATTTTTCCGATTCGAGGCTGTCGATATAATTCTTCTCGTGCTCTCCATATTGAACACTTAGTTCAATGGTTTTTTTGTCACAACTCTGTCAATTTTTGGTGTATCTTCAACGGTGAACAAGCTTTTCAAAAACACGACGCATTAAAAATTGTTAGAGGAAAAGCTGATTAAATCGGTTTTTATTATTTGATTGAAATCAAATCATATTAATTTTCAAGTTTAGCGGTCATACGTTTTGTTGCTTTTTCCTCATTTTTTGAAAACTATAAATCAAATGAAAAAAAATAGATTATGAAATTCTATGTAAAGATTTTCATCTTGCATTTAAAGGAAAAATGAATTAAAGTGTAAGTTATAGAATATTCAACACAACCAACAAATCAACATAACCAAGAAGAAATCAAAAAACTTATTTTATTTGCTTTGATCTACTGTATTTATACTGGTAGTAAAGTTGCAAAACGGAATTAAACGGACATTTATTGAAATAAATCATGATAAACAACCTTTTAATGGAAGTTTGGTTGTATTTTTTTTTCAAATCATATGAGGACGCATCTCGGAAATTTATGTTGAACAATAAAGAGAGCATTAGACAATCAACAACCAACGTAGTTATGAATACTTGTAGTGCGTTTATAGTGCTTTAAAACTTTACGTTCATCAATGAATTAGAATCTCTCTCTTAGTACAAGAATCTTACACAAAAATAAAGAATGTCATAATTTGTGTATTGTCATTGTAGTAATGGCGCTTGCTGTAAACACTAATGTATTTCATTTCCATAAATAAATCTTTAATTTTTGTTATAATTAATTACTTTATATATTGTTTGAAGTTATAAATATAGGAATAAACATCCTATAAATTGGTGACCTTGTGAAATTTTGTGGAAATAAAAACATTTTCTTAGTTTTTCAAAAATGTCAAACAACGAAAATGAACACGCGTCAAAAAAAGAAATTTCGAGAGTTTCAGTGAAAGTTCTGCCATTTTGGGCGTCACAACCACAAATTTGGTTTGCTTAAATTGAAAGTCAATTTGAAATATGTAACATTTTAGTAGATACTACAAAATTTAACATGATTGTTGGAAATATTGAAAGTGGTGTATTGTTGCAAGTAATTGATGACGTTTTACATCCACCAGGAACAAATAAATACGAAAATTTAAAAAAACCTATCATCGATCGATACTCGGACTCAGAACAAACTCGCATGAGAAAACTGTTATCAGATGTAGACTTGGGAGATAATAAACCTTCGCAATTATACAATCGATCCAGATTTTTTAAAAAATATTTGGCTCCAAAGATTATCATCACAGGTTCAAGCTATCCTCACAGTAATTACAGGGGATGCTATTACATTGAGCAAAGTTGCCGACACAATTATGGAATGCGGTGAGTATAATCGCAACAATAAGTTATCAAATACTGCTAGCACTTCTGCATCAAATATTGCATCACATACTTCATTATCAGTCGAAGAAAAAATTGACGAACTCACTCAACGCTTTAACAGATTGCAACGATCTGGATCAAAATCACGTTCTCGAGTTAAAATTAGTAGACACCTAGCAAAAAACCATAATCTACTTTGTGCTGGTATCATCGGATATTTGGGGAACGTGCAAACAAATGCAATCTATCCGATTGCAGTTTCGAACAATCAAAAAACTCGATTCGCACCAGTTAAATCCGTCTGATGCTGGTGCTAAATAAATAAACCGTTTATGTCTCTATGACGGATATGCTAATAGTCACTTCCTGATTGACACTGGCGCTGATAATTTCACAGATTCCACGCAAACAAATTAAAAATACTACAAAGGCGTCCTTGGAATTGAATCTTTTTGCTGCCAATGGAACGCCTATTAAAACATTAGTTTAAAAACGACTAAGTTTAAATTTAAATCTTCGCCGAGAACTTCAATGGCATTTCATTATTGCTGATGTTGATCAACCAATTATTGGTGCTGATTTTTTGAAGAATTATGGTTTGTTAGTTGACATTAAAAACAACAAACTTATTGATACAGTAACCAATCTTCATGTACTTGGAAAGACATCAAAAGTATCGTCAGCTAATGCATCAGTCTCAATTTGTGATTCAAGCCAAAAATTTGCATCTATTCTCAAAGACTTCTTGAACATAACCGTCCTTTAGGACGACCTCCGGTACCTATCGAAGTTTATCGAAGTTTACCGCAATCGACCTCCGGTACCTATTGAAGTTTATCATCATATTTTAAAAACAGGATCACCAGTTTATTGTAGTCCAAGAAGGTTATCTCCAGAGAAATTGGAAGCTGCACGCTCTGAATTCAAATGTTTAGTCAAGATGGGAGTTTGTTGACCTTCTAAAAGCTCGTGGGCAAGTCCGCTACATCTAGTAAAAAATCGGATGGTTCATGCAGACCATGTGGCGACTACAGATCTCTTAATGCACAAACAGTTCCTGATCGTTATCCGTTACCGTTTATTCAGCATGTTCCACAAGTTGCTAAAAACAAAAAGATTTTTCTACCATTGATTTGAAACGAGCTTATCATCAAAGTCAATCCAGAAGACATTCTGAAATCTGCCATGACCACACCAATTGGTTTATTTGAGTTTGTCTATACGACCTTTGGTCAAAAGAATGCGGCTCAAACAAAACAACGTTATCTCAATCAAACACTTCAAGGACTTGATTTCGACTTGATTTGGCTATGTTGATGATATGTTAATAGCTATGTTAATAGCTATGTTGATGATATGTTAATAGATAAACACGCAGAACATCTTCGAATAATTTTTGGACGACTTCGTGAGTATAATTTAGCAATCAATGTTTCTAAATGTGCTTTAGGTCAAACGAGCGTTTGATTTCTTGGTCATATCATCTCTGAGTCTGGCATTCAACCTCTTCCAGACAAAGTAGAAGCGATTAAAAATTTCATTCGCCCAAAAATTGCGAAAGAATTAAAAAGATTTTTGGTAATAATTAATTTCTATCGTCGATTTATACCAAAAGCCGTGGATAATCAAATGATTTTATAAACGCTTACTGTGGGGAGTAAAAAAAATGATAGAACTCCGATCATTTGGACTGATGAAACAATCAGTGCATTTCAGCGATGTAAAGATGATTTAGCTAATTGTGCTCTACTTGCTCATCCGAATTCAACAGCTGATTTGTCATTAAGTGTTGATGCTTCAGATTTATCAGTTAGTACAGTTTTACATCAATCTTCGAATCAACAACATCAACCACCGCTTGGTTTTTTTCTCAAAAAAGTTAACAGATACAGAAAAAAACTACAGCACGTACGACAGAGAATTGTTGGCCATTTATCGAGGAGTAAAATATTTCCGCCACTTGCTTGAAGGAAGAACATTTTACATACAGACCGATCATAAACCGCTTACATTTGCATTCAAACAAAAACTTGGTAAATGTTCACCACGTCAAATTCGACAGTTGGATTTTATTGGTCAGTTCAGTACGGATATTTGTCACATATCTGGTAGTGATAACATCGTCGCTGATTCGTTATCACGTATTAATGCTGTCTCTGATTCCAACTGCATCAATTACGATGTAATTGCCGAAGAACAAAAACACGACGAACAATTGAAAGCATTTCTGAATCCAGGTGGTAAGATTTCATTAAATCTTTGATTGATTAGTATTCCAGAATCTAGCAAACAAATTTATTGTGATACTTCTAATAACCGTATCAGACCATACATCCCTGCAAAGTATCGTCAAGAAATCATTAGAAAATTTCATTCAATCTCGCATGCAGGATCTAAAGCAACAATGACATTAATCGCTACACGATTCGTTTGGCCGGGTGTTAATAAGGATTGTACAAAGTTTGTCAGAACATGTATCAAAAGTCATCAGACATTACAATTCACCAATATCAAGATATGCCACAATAGATAATCGCTTCGCTCATATCAACATTGATATAATTGGTCCAATGCCAACGTCAAAAGGTATGAGGTATTGACTTACAACGGTGGACAGATTCACTAGATGCCCAGAAGCCGTACCGATGCCTGATTCCAGCTGAAACAATTGCTCATAGTTTAATTAATGGATGGATTTCAAGATTTGGTGTTACAGAAAAAATATCTACAGATCTCGGTTCGCAATTCGAATCAGCAGTTTTTAGAGAATTTTCACGTTTACTTGGAATCAATCATCTCAGAACAACGGGATATCACCCCCAAGCTAACGGAATCATTGAACGCTGGCATCGAACTGTCAAATCATCTATTATGTGTCATCAACAATCTTACTGGGACTTCGTTCTGCATACAAAGAAGATGTATCAGCAACACCTTCAGAATTAGTTTATGGGACTTCAATCAAATTGCCTTGTGAATTTTTCACAACATCCACTAATTTTAATCCAGATACTGAATTTATTAAAAGTCTTCGTCGTCATATGTTTCAACTCTAGCCTACTGTTACTGCTCACCATGGCACAAAAAAAGTGTTTCGTAAAAAAGTCTTTCATCTTGAACTCATGTTTTTGTCCGCGTTGACAGAGTTAAGAGATCATTACAACCACCGTACGAGGGTCCGTATGAGGTAATAAAGAAGTACGAAAAATATTTTGATTTAAGAATGAATAAGGAAATCGTCAAAGTTTCAATCGACAGGTTGAAAGTGGCATTTCCACCAAATGATTTCACGAACGTTCTAAGATACGTAAGATACGAACCGAAATAATAATTGCAGATAATACAGCAAAGAGTGCATCTACAATGAACGGTAGCAACTGTTTTGGTATAGTTATATGACTGCCAAGTAATCCTATTAGATTATTACGATTAGTATAATAGCACCAGTTATACTTGGTATTGTGCGCCAGCATATGCTTCTCATCGAACAGTGGTAACCAATAACGACTTCGTTTTTGCTATGATAAGAACTCTAGAACAATTAAATTTCGAAGTAACCGGAAATTATTTGAAGGAGTGTTACATATAAAGAATATCAACCAAATAAATAGTATATAGGTTTATCACATTTCAGTAGTAATTTATAATTCTGATCAGAATAATAGGATAACGTTATCCAGATATTTGATATGGTACAACAGCATTGATGTCGCCCAATAAATTCCACGTCACACATCCATACATTCACGCACCCCCAGTCTCACACCTACGCATTCATTCATATTAATTATAAAATAAAATCGAACTCACCCCATGTTATGGCCCAATCCCACTTCTCCAATCCCTATCAGTTCACCACAGTCCGATAAATAAACAAAAGCCACTCCAACAACGAATCGTGCAGGGACGCCAGATATATTACTTTGTAATCCCTGGCACACAATAATTGTTTCACGTTCGGTAATCTATACACGGTCTTTCCAGGTTTCTTTGCTAACTTTGACGTGCGTAGTATTCACGATTTTCATTTACTATCAATTAAGAAAACAATTCATTCGGCCTTGTTTAACATTGGTTACAATGACAATCATTTATTGAGATAGTATATCCATTTTAATTCTAAAATAAGTTAACACAAATAATTTTGCAACATATACTGTTAGATTTGACTAGAATGACTTATCACAACTGACTCATCGTCTTAACTTTACTATAAATTAACACAAATGTTTTGCAATATATGCTGTTAGATTTGACTAGGATAACTTATCACAAAATGACTCATCGTCTTAGCTTTACTATAAATTAACACAAATGATTATGCAAAATAATATTTAAAGGACACCCACATACAAACAAATATTAATTTTTTTTATATAATTTTAAGGATCCAGAGGCACCAAGCTCGTAAGTGACTTCGATCATTTATAAACGTGACCAGCGTAGGTCGTAGTAATTATTGTATATTTTTTTGTTGCGATCACTTTAGTGATACCGGATCTCCAAAGGAAATTTACTACACCGGTAAAAACTTGTTTTTGTGAATTATTTTGACTTTACGAGCCGCCATATTACATCACCGACTGAAAAACTTATGTTTAAGTAATATGTCTGGAGCCGTACCTTGGATCATGTAAACAAAACTTAGAAATTGATTTTCAATAAATACACACTAACTTTTTATTTTATGCTAAAGGACACTCACAAACATGTAAATAATTTTTTTGTTTTGTTTCTTTTAATCTGGTTATCCAGTGATATTTACAACTTCTGTTCACAAAAAAATTGACAGTCACATAAAGAATGTCAGACTGAGAGGATTTTTGTTGTTTGGGTTATATCACAAGCATATAAACTTGTACTAAATTTTTCTATTTCAATTGCACTAATAAAAAAATGATCTAATTAACTATTTTATAATAAATTGAATCTAATTTAAAATTTTCCTACTTAAATTTAAGTAAAGAGCGTGAATTCAAAAAAATTCTGATTTTTCGATATTCACGAATGATTTTACTAAAAGCACAAGAGACAGAAGCTATTTACCGCGTTCTATTTATAGTATAAAAAATGGTAGCATTAACTGGTAGCATATTTTAATAACTGAAAACCCACTAAGAAATTTGTAGCACTAATTTGCATTAGAAAAAATGGGGAAAGAATTATATAAAAAAATTATTGATTACGAAATGATTGTAGGAAATCATACATGGAAAAAACGCGATTACGAATTAATGATATTGCACAACCATTTTATGACAATTTTATCGCGATTAACGATTAGAAATTGAATATAAAAATTATATTGGGAAATAGCACACAACTGTTTTATGATAATTTTTAAACGGAACTCATTGGAGATGACGATTACGGTTTGAGTATAAGAAACTATGTTTAAACGAGACACGAAAGTAATTATGAAAGTTTCTGTTAATGTAAATTAAATGTGTATGGGAAAGTGGGTCGACTCTCAATTACGAAGTTTGAATTACACTTCATAACAAGCATACGGATACATCATCCTATTATTAAACAATAATAATATATATACAGTATATAAAGCTAACAAAAGAAATCGAAAGAAACAAAATATAAAAAAACCAAAGTTAATAAATTGAAACAAATATTAAAATTGAAATACAAGTTAGAAACATTAGTGAAATTGAAATTAAATCTAAAATAAAAATTAAACCTTCTTATTCAACATTTAAACTGGGCTGAGGAAATAATAATCACATGGCACGTAATTATTCTAATGTTCCTGATAGTGAACATTACGTCTTGATATTACGTCAAATGATTATCGTGTTCATATATTTTAGTTGTAAAATACATCCCCTTCCACAGTCTTGCCGCTCCAATCACCGTGAACGTCTCAAACAAACCATACAACTTCTCCCTTTGCTAATTCATTTATTTAACATTTTTGAATTTATTTGCAATTTGTTGGTAGAAAAAGTATAGAGTAAAAATGGCGTAAAACTAGAGTAAAAGTATGTGTATGGTAATATTTACACAAATATGAATTTTAAACCACTTGCTACACTCGTGTTTAAAACGTTCATTCTTGTAGAATATTATTTACATTCCGTATTCGTAAAACAACAAACTACTGTTTATATTGGTTGCTAGCTACAGACTATAGTCTATATATAGTCTCTCCGTTTTGGACAGTAGAACAAATCGTAGCTTTCGAACAATCAGAATAGTTAGTAATTTTAAATTTAAATTAAAATTATTAATAATACAAAAATTAAAATCTAAATAAAACAAAATTTAAAAACATAGAAATTAAAAACGATATAAAAAATTTTTTTTTTCCAAAACCTACTGTAAAATAAAAAAATTTTTCTGTGATCGAACATAAAGTAATTCAAAATTTTTAATAGCAAAATTCATAATACTAACTCTTTCCGCAAATCACTTTTTGTTGATTTATAATTTTATTTTGTTCAAATTTTTTATTTACTTATGTGACAAGCATACATAAGCCTGCCCTTGTTATTGACATACATGAGTTAACGTTAAATAACATATACCACTGGTAATACTCAAGGATTATTGTTGAAATCAAAATGTAATCAATGTTTTATTTTTGATAAAATTTGAATGTGATCGCTGCTTAAGTACTTTGAGAGCAATTGTCAAATTATTAACGTAAGTGTTACTTCTAAATAAAACACCACGTTGTAAGATGCATATAGTTTGTTTTACTAGTAAATTATTTAATCTGATAAAATAACAGGTTATGGGCCCAGATAAAACAAATTATCAGTTTTGTTTAAAATTATTAGGATTAATTTAATTTGCATAATTTCGACATGCATTGTATTGAGATAGTGAGGTTAAGTAATTCTGTGACAACTATAGAAATACGGCAATACATATTGGAATTAAGTAAAGTTAAGCTGCAAAGTTGAGTTTAGTGTCAATGTGAATTTCGAAGTAAATTTTGATGAACATCAATCGAAAATTCAAATGCAGAATATACCTTGTGTTTCCAAAGTTGAATGTGCATCGATTGGAGTAAACTTTTTTGGTTTATTTGATGATTTTAGTAGACAAACATTTGTTTATATGCGGAAACACAAACATGAATAAACCTTTGACAGATTTTGTTCGTTGAAGCATTTTGTGGAAAAACTAACAGGTCTACAAATAAAATGTTTCGTAGTGACATTGGAACGGAATTTTGTTTGAACAAATTTAAAGATTTTGTTGCCAAACATTTTTCAACATCAAACATCGATTCCATATAAACCGTAAACAAATCTAGCTCAACGAACGTTTAGAACTGTAAAGGCGGAATGTATGTTCAAGATACATGGTTAACATAAAAGATTTTGTCTAGTCGTATGACAAACTCTGCATATTTCTCGAAAGGTAGTGTAAAACGTAATCTCCGACTAATTCCAGTGATATGTTTTGTCAAGGGCAATTTTCCAGTTTCTTCTTCTAATCCATCTATACCTTTATTCAAAAATACATCCGTAACTATAAAGACTCAAGTAAATTTGACATAAAAATTCATATTTGGGGGTATTTTGAGAGAGTATAAGTTTCCAAAAAGCTTTAGTAATAATAATAAACAAATCTATGCTTTATTTAAAAGAACAAAAACACAAAATTTTCGATGACTCATTCGTATAAAATTTATTACAGATATTAATTATCACAACACTGTTGTTTTTATATAACTTAAACACTAAAAATCTCAAATAAATAAAACGGATTACTGTTTTATTCCCTATTGTAATAAAAATATGTATTGTAAATCAATTGAAGCGCAAAAGGTAATCCTATTTATAGCAACAAAATCAACTAAGCTGTATTTTACACAAACGCAAATCAATTCCTCACGCTACTTTTATTGCCAATTTTTATTGTATAAAAAATTCATTAAACCAATTTATTTGTTTTTATTTGAGAAAATAAAATTGAAAAATTAAGGAAAAAAAACTGCTTTGGGAATTTTTTTGGGGTTTTCAATGTTTATGATCAGCGCCAAAATTGGTAGAGATGTTAGTAGGAAAGGAACATAATAGGAAATTTAAAAACTAACATTTTAAGTGTTTAAATTTTTGACCAAAAGTATTGCACAAGCATGAGAATAATAAAATGGTGACTCAATAACTTAATGATTTCTTGAATGGCTCCGACTAACAACCGATAAAACTAAAGTATTTAGCTAATTCCTTGTCCTAATCTAATTGAAGCTCTAGTTGTTATGCACTCCTGTACATTTACATACTTTTTAAATGTCCTAAGTACGAGCAGCAGCAAAACAAGTAAAGATTGTAAGATTTTTAATAGCATATCATGACACTAAAGTCAAGGAACCCATAGTCTAACGCTCCAAGTTACATTTATTTACATATATTTATGTAACAAATACTTATTTCTATATAAATCTTTCAATCTTCACAAATTTTAGCTTTCTTAATCCGTACTTAATCCGAACGCTTCAGAGATTTATACCAATATGTGATTTTTTGTTAAGGTATAGTCGTATTGTGTGCTTTGTTGAAGATGAAACCTTAGTTTTGAGGTAAATGCGCTTCCTATAAAACACATTTTCTTACTCATTACTTTGATATTAAATTCCACTTAACATTTTTTGTCTAACTAAGCGGCTAACTTTTAGAATTTAAATTTGAACTTTTATGTATTGACCATCTGTATTGCTTTCTTGATTCTAAATTAATTTGCGCTAAAAATGTGGAAACATACATAAGTATGTTTCCACATTTTTAATTATTTTTTTATTTCAACCATTATTATAATATAGATTATAGATTATTTAAAGGTTTTCACTGCTCACATTACAACGTCCACATAATCCTAACGATTAATTATAATTTAATTAATAGCCCGGCATAAGAAATACTTGAGGAGTGAGGCGTCCCCACAAACTGTTTCGATGTGATATCCACATTATTGCTCCAAACTCCTAATTAGTTCAGTTCCATATAAAATTCAAACACGCAAAAGTAATATCACATAAAATGAAAAAACCAACATAAATAATATAGAACAGCATTAGATGGTTGTTAATTTATATCCAGAAAGATGTATCAGCGCACAGTGTTGTTGTTAACTTTTGTATTAATTAACAGCTCCATCATTTTCCATTTAATAAATATGTATTTAAGAACCATGAAACGAAATTCGTTGGCAGTCCAATTTTATGATAGATCCAACTACCTTTCCCGTACTGATTTTAACCGCCCTTTCCACAAAATACTGTTGTTTTCTACTGGACCTTTTTCATCCTATATTAACAATAAAATTAAAATTTATACATACATCCTTCGTCGTTAAAATAACTTAACATGATTTTTGCCCTTACAAAATGTAATCTATTCAATCGATATAACTTTAAAATAAATAGCTAAGTATATAAGAAGAAAGTTAAGAAAGAAATACAACTTAATATAAAGAACAATATTTTCTTGACGTAAAAATCTACTTTTCAATTTTATTTACTTGAGTTTTCTTTGCTAGAATGGAAAAAAAATTTAATATAAAAAAAACAACATATTGTATTTTCTGTCTATCTGTTGGTCCTTCATGATTAGATATATATTGCTTAGATTGTGTTGTACGAAAATTTGTTTCATAGTAGAACAAAAAAAAAGAAAATAATGTTAACCTTATTTAATTTAATTTGATTTAATATAATTTAATTTACTTTATGTATTTATTCAGTTTTTTGTTTGTATTATATTTTGGACGAGTTTTATGGGCTTTTAGGACAAAATTGAAATTTAGGGTGGGTTTTGTAGCTTAAAACGGCGAATGGTGTATTATTTAACCATTATATTTTGCTTACGTTTGAAAAGTTATATGAAGATCTTGTCTTGCAACTATTTGGTAATCCTAAATGAGAGCAGTTTAAGTTCTGCTAAGTTTCAACAATATTGAACAACGTTAAACATATTTGACTGTTGTAGAATTTTCTATTAGAAACATCATAACTGAATAAATTGGTTAAAATTAATAAATATTTTTCTTACTAATGTGCAGTGAAATTGTGTAGCATAGGGAGAGTTGTGATAGGACTATTCAAATCTACCAAAAAGATACGGTGATACTTAGAGCACGCGTTTGGACCAATTCTATTTTGTGTTTTAAAATTTCTTGATCTAGTGCGGAATGAGGATTGTATAGCTTGCTCGACCAAACTGGTGGATATTTACACTAATTTCACTAAAGTGGGGATCCAACTCATGACCCTGAGACTCTTAATATTACAATTTATCATACGTCAGTTAAAGAACTATTAATAATAATGCATGCTCAATTTGACCATGTAAGCTGATGCGTAATGTCCTTTTGTGGCCTCGTGGAGTGATCTGACAGTTTACTGCTCATTTATACAATCCGATAACTGTTCGGTTGTTGCTAAATTGCAACCATCAATTTGATACACTTAATCGAAATCTAAAAAACGTTTATATTGGTTTCACTTCGATTTCCTGTCGATTCTCAAGTTCAAAAACCATCTAAAACCTCCAAAACCCAAACCGAATCAAACAAATTCAAATGACTGATTAAATCATAATTATTCCGAGTAAGAAAATTTCAAGGGGCCAAACCAGGCCAAGCTCGCGCCACAGCTTTTGAGTGTTGGACCAGATTTAACATTTTCAAACGGCCCAAGCTTGGGCCAAGTGTGGACTGATGCCCTGGGCCACTTGGGATAAGTCTGGCAAATAAGACTTGGGCCAGGTCTACCAAATCAATTTTTTCCAGACCTCCTTTAAATGTGTGGAAAGTGGTTGTGGAAAGGGCAACATATATATAAATAAAGATAAACGCACTTGTGTACAATGCATTAGTCTGGCCCAGACTGAAACCAAAGCTTATTAGCCAAAGCAAGCTTAGCTCACCAATACGGGCCCAAAATTGGTTCGGTGTTTAATATTAGCAGTTCCTACTCGGATAATTTTGATTCATTATTATTGTAATATGTACTAAATTATTTAATTTCTTCAACACCGTTCACTTTTTTTATTATATAAATTCCTTAATTGATCATAAAATGGTTCGTCTTACAAAAAATCGTTTGAATTTTGCTAATTTTTTGAACCAAAAAATTCTATACAATCAATCACACACTTGCTTTCAATAATTTTATTTTTAACTTAAATAACACTATTATTTATATCTAATGGTATTTTGTATTAAAATTTGTGTCAAAAATATTATATAATTCGGAAAAATGCAGGTGTTCGTTCCAATACACAACTCAAAACTTGATTAATTATTCTCAAAAATGTGGCTTTACCAATCGATTAGATTATCAGTGGTTTCCATTCATCTTCCTCGTTTTGGTTTTTGTTAATCTCGCAAACCTCAAAATTAACCCATACATTGAAAATCTGCCGTATAAAAAACTAATGAAACAGACAAACCAATTATTAATATCGCGAACATTCTTCATTTATAACAATGTTAAACCAAGCTATCAACGATTTGACACAAACGCCTGCGCAGAACCAACGTACTTTATTTTAATATCTGTTCAATTCAAAATATAAGATCCGTTAAATATTTTAAAATAAGAAAAATATTATGCATTACAGTGGAATGTCATAAATAGACAGATGTTATTTGTGAAACGAATACCAAACTGTTTGATAGTACGAAATGTATGTGTGATTATGTGAGAAATGTTTGTTTAAGATTTTTAAAAAAAAATGTCCACTGATCAGATTTTTGTTATTCGTTAAAAGTTCAAGTTCTTTTGATGGAGAGCGAAAACAAACATCAGCGTATAGTGAACTAAAGCAGTGACTTATGTCATGTTCAAATATAAAAAATAAGGAAAAATCCGAAAATTTAAACGTAGAGCGATCACTTAGATTTTGTTGGGACTAATATATTTTAATTTCAATAATTAATCTTTACAAAAGATAAACGATCACTTGACGATAATTTAATTGGTTGTGAGACTTATTTTTTGAGAGGTGTTTATATGGTGTTGTGATCTCTATTACGCAACACATTTTATTCAAAAAAATGTTGCAAAAGTTGCAATTTCCCTGTAAACTGGAATAAACAAACAACAGGAAAATCCTACATATAAAAATACAGCGAAAAAAAAAATGAAAAGAAAATGTAAATTAAAACGTCACAAGGAAAATTATTACTTGAATTCATTTCCATTTTTTTTGAATTTTGCTTTTTGTTTTGACATTAAATCAGAAATGGAAATGACACAATATATATTTAAAACGATTTCTCTACCCATAAATTAATTCAGATTTAAACTTTTCTCTGTCATTTGCACTAAGTCATGTTTATTGTTGTTAGATTGCATGTACGGAACTGTTTTTAGTATTATGAGAATTTATTGTTTTGAAAGAAGTTTTGGTGTTACAATAAGTAAATAAATCAAAACTGAAGTTTGAAATATGATAAACAATCTACTAACCATGAGCATATTAAAAGATTTCATAATTGGGCATGTGATTTTAATCTAAATTTTATTTCCATTTTTCAGTTATTTTGATGCCACACACATGATGATAAATTTAACTTTTATTGTCTGCGTACAAAGTTTTAAGTTAGGTGTTGACAAAATGTTCATAAAACAATTCAAAATGTTCATTTTTAATTTGATATTTGAGATTTTTTGCAACGAAGAAAATCATTTCTATGCGTATAAAAAATTAGGACACTTTCAAATAAAGAGTTACAAATAAAGTTCCATTTCGTAACTATAAAGTTTTTGATGAGCTTTTCCCCCAAAAGCTCAGAATCTCATCAAACAATCAAAACCAATTATTGCAATCATAAATATACTTCAAGAAAAATTACTAAACGTTGAAATGCCTGTTCATTTTGTTTAATGAAGTGTAATTCAAACTTCGTAATTGAAAGTCGAACCACTTTCCCACACGCATTAAATTTACATTAACCGAAATTTTCAAAGTTGTTTTCGTTTTTCCTTTAAACATAGTTTCTTATACTTAATCCGTAATCGTTATCTACAATAGTTTCCGTTTAAAATATGCCATAAACAGTTGTGTAATTCCTCTAATTTGAATTCGCTCTATTTCACTAAAGATAGGAGGAATCAATCAATGGATTGCTTCTTGTTTACTGTAGTGTCCTGAACCTTTGAAGTTGTTTCTACTTCCTTTTTTTTTTTTAAATTACAATTTCTTGCAACCAATTCGTAACTGTCTCATACATAATTTTCTTTCAGTTGTTATGACCGAGCGGTGTAAACTCCTTAGTGGGTACAATAAAACAAACAAACAAAATTTCCCAATAAAAAAACTTATCGTTTTATTATTATCTAATAATATCCGTTGTTTCACTATAAATACGAGCGATACAGTCTATCTGTCTCTTACTTTTTCTGATTGAAAAATAGGAAATTTTGTCTGAGAGTTCGGAAAAGATACAAATAAAATACGTATCGAGTTGATAACAAAAAAATTAAAAAAAAATTTGATTTACACTCATGAACTTACTGAATCCATTTTGGATTTTCATGTTTTGATGTGATTAAAAATTAAATAAAAAGTAAAACAAGCCGTAATAATGACGAGATTGTTTTTTTTTCGGTTCATGAGTAAAAGTATTTCTTAGTGTTTTAATACGGCTCCTCTATATTAAAAAAAATAATATATATGTTTGTGCCGTAGTCAGTGAAATATTTTTGTATTTCCGCTATAATTGCTGGACGAGTTATCATGTGCGCTGTTTTTTTTTTTGTACACGTGTAATTCTTTTTTTTGGACTTAATTTTTTTTGTTTGGTGATATTAAAATCAAAGCCAAGTCGGTAGGGATGACGACGAAATTGCCTATCATCTAGGAATTCGAAGTAAACTAACTGGTATTTACAGTTCAGTCGATAGGGATAGTAAGAAATAATTTAATCTCTATGCTTGTACCATGTTTAGTAACATTATTTTTTTTGCTAGTCGAATGTTCATATAAAAATTGTTCTTTTAACTTGTAAAAATAAAGCTAATGAAGTTAGTTGTTTTTGGTGTTACGGTAAAGTTAAAGTAACTGCATTCGTGTTGATGGGGAAAATGTTTTATAAGCCCTAAAAAATTACGGTTTGATTCTGGTATCGTCGTGCCGGTTAGCAGAACGAGATTTAAAACAAACAAAAATACGCTATATGTTAGTGCCGTTATATAAGAGACCTTGAAGCTCTTTCTATTTTATTGAGTGTCAGTAGATGATAAAATAAGAACATTTTTGTTATCTTTTATGTGCTGGAATTATTTAGTGTAATTGATCTCCAATTATTTATAAGTGTTTGTATATGTATTCTTGGTTATAAATCGAGAACTAAGGAACAATATATACCCACCGATGTTGAATTGTTTTCGGTTCAACTTATTTTATGTTAAAATATATAAGAACGAGTGGCTTATTCACCCTAAATTAAATTATGATGTAAACATGATTTACATTTAACTGATTGTTATGCATTAAGGAAATTGATATATATATATATATATATATATATATATATATATATAAAATGACACTCTGTCTCAAAATAAGCCATATAAGTCATAGAATTTAATCATCAACTACACCTAAGTTTATTGTATATACTCCAAGCTATAAATTAAAGAAAATTATATCTATATCGACCGAGTTTTTTATCACCGTTAAAGTATCCGTCGGGGAAGTGGAATATTATATGTCAGCAGCAGCATTTTGGAATTATTGTTCGATTTAGAACTAAATATGCACTAAGGAGACTAGACATTGGGAACCGTCCACACTATGAGGTGAGTCTTATTTTAATTTTATTCTTATGTATGAATGATTATGGATATGTATGTACTATGTAGGTGTATGAGTGTGTGCATATGGATATGTGGATGTGGATGTGTATGAGCGAGTATGCTTGTTGCATGCGTATGTGTCTGTCAGAACCCAAATGGAACTATGTAAACAATAAATTTTGTATGATTATTGTAGATAGTTTTATTGATAAAAACTTAAAAATAACTAGACATTAAAAAATGTATGGCGGATTACTATGTAATCAATCTAATGATTTAATGTAGCGTAAATTTGATGACAGAATGAAGAGCCAAATTCGTGAATTAGCTGTAACAATAAGAGTAATAAAAGAAGATATAGCGGATGATGAAGAATATCGTCATTCTATTATTGTCATATAACTATTTAATTCAATCACTGCGTCTCTACGGATAATGCTTTGGTCAAGTCGTAGTTCTGGTGCTGCATCACAATGCGAAAGCGAGTTCAATATTAATTTGGAAGATTTTTTTTGATAAGTTTTTATTTAGCTTGGAACAAAATTAGGATAAATCTTACCACGGCATTTGGGGATATGCATCTTGTTTGTTGAACATGTGTATGTTCCTGAGGTGAGATTATAAGGAAAAAGGAAGGGAAACCATTCCAAAGCATGGAACTATCTTGACATCATTCGTTGATTTCTGGAAGGAGTGGTACTAGTATGATCAGTCTGTACTAGTGAACGCATTGGAACAGCTTTAGTAAATGCTGATATGCGAAATGTTGCATTGTTGTTGACCGGTTACCGAAAAGTTAAAACTAGATCCACAGTCACAACGACGTCATGCCCTAATTTTTGGTAAACATAAATGTTTGTCCTTATATTCACGCCGGCAAGCACCAGATCCTCCGTCTTCTGATATTCTTTTCCTAAGCATATTTTTTGTCATGTATTTGAGCTGGAAAAGATTTCTGAATGTTCAAGGAAACATTCAAGAAAAAAAAATGCAATATTGCCTACCATACTCAAACGGAAACCAACTAATTTGTATTCGGGTTGGATATCTCATATCGTACTTATCATCAGTTATGATAAGGAAATCAAGCTCATCTGACAGGATTGAATATAGTAGCTTGGCCAAATCGAATGGATGGTAGTATATAAATTTTTTTTTAAAATCAACTACCGAATCTGCCAATGCAATTCGATGTGGAGGATGTAAAACCCACTTTCGATAATATAGCCTTACGGATGGACCAAATATTAGATATCATTAGGGGTATGAGCGAATGAATGTAGTAGTTTATGAGTGGGGTGGAATAAATGTACGTATTGGCTTTGCTGTGTGTATGTGTATGTGGGTATGGTTGTGTGTGTGTGGGTGAGGAAGTGGATGAAGTGCGAGAGCGTGTGAATGTGTTAGAGTTGCCAGTTGGACGTGGTGATCGTGGTTCTTTCACATATGTGGGTCGCCAGAGTCTACTCATTTCACTTGTGTATTTTTTCCTATCCGTTTATTTGGTCTCGAAATACGCGTACAACACTGTTATTTGTAATGGATCAGCAGGATACCTTTCTCTACCCCATAGGCTGAAGCTAGCTTGGAGCTAAATAAATCTTATCCAGGTACGCGACCTGCTATGTCACTTCGTGGCCACGGAGAAGCTCTTCCCTACATTTGCCATTGCCTCCTGAACGTCTTTAAGAATCTTTTCTATACTTGTGGATTTGTGTCCAAAGTTTCTGTCCAAAAATTAATCTAAATTTGATTGTTGGAAGCAAATAGGCGTCGAGAAAAATGTTTGCTGCTGCATGCCGCTCTTTCAGAAAATAATTCTATTTGTTTTTTGAAAAAAATTCCATCAAGCTTCACAAACTGTTTTCTAACCTAGGGTATAGCTCAGATTCACCTTTTTTCTCATCAAAAACCTCTTCACCGAAATTTTGTGTGGTGCTGTTGGTTTCCTCGATTGTCAACTCAACCGATTGTAATATCTGTGTTTTGGCATTTCTCCAATGAACACTTTTTGTTTTGATTGAAATGAAAAATGATCGCTTATAGAATATGCTTTATAGATTTTTATCATTTGAATTACTTTTATTTTAATTTTCATCTAATAAATAATGCTTTATTCAATGTCTAATATGTAATTTGAGGAGATAGTCCAGAGCCGAGAACTTTTCTCTTATATGCGGATCAGGTCAAGCTACTTAACTCTTGGTTTTGGCTTAGTTTGCTAGCGCCCTTTTTGCTTTTTGGATTATATCATTCATATATTCGTGAAGCTTCTCGGTTGCATATAATGGCCAGTTTATTTAAAAATATCATTGAAAAACATTTTTATGGAATTGGCTAACCTGGTCAAGGAGGGATCCGGATATAAAGTTTAGAGCCAAAATCGGCTACATTCCCGAAAATATAATGTGTATAGTGCACGAATGTATCCACATTTCATGCGTTTTTTACACTAATTTTTAAATATTTCAGTGCATGTTTAAAATCTAGGTTAACTTTGGTATTTGAGTATTTGAGTGCTAACGTCATACATAATTGTTTTAATTTAACATTTTCAAATAATGTAAACATGTATACAGAATGTGCATAGAACTTCGGGATAAACACAAACAAATTTGGTATATGACTTTTATAACTAGGATCTTTTAATTTACTATAAATTTTTCCTAGACTATTATTTAGTGTAACGTAAGTACGACAATAAAAACACATATAAAAATAACGTTAATTTTAGATAGTTTTCTTAAAATTATGAAAAAACTTAATTTAAATATCAGTAAACCGACATAAAACAAGGTAAAGAAAATATAATATTATAATTTTTTTAAATCACTAAAATTAATTATTCAAAGTGTTTGTTTATTTTTTGTGTTCGTTTTCATTACCTTCACAAAAACCGTTCTCTCGCACATAATTTTGATGAAAATAAAATAAAATTCCTTGATTTAATATTACGAAAGTCAGTCATATTATTCAGTAAGCCATTTTTCAAAATTTTTTTACGAAAGTATTACACTCTTAATCCGGGCTGAATAAGAATACTTGTTTGGAACTAGTAAAAACAGATATGGACTGTTTTTGATGTCCTACATTTTCCAAGTCAAAAAATCAAGAGACATAGGTAGCACATAGAAAATAGAAAACCTTCAGACATATAAACTTTTACAGAAACACATATAACAAACAAATTCCACAAGCATTTTATAACCCAAAAAAAATTATATTTAAATAATAATATTTACAAGAAATAGTTAATCTCACAATCAACAATCTCAAGAGCTTTTATCGTCTAAAGAAAATTTCTCTTATGATTGAAAAAATCAATAATGTTTTGTGTACATAAATGAAAGTAATACAAGTAAACAAGTTTCAGATCTTAAGAACAAGATTTATGAGGAAGAAAATAGTATCATTGAAAATTGAATTAAATCAAATTGGTTTATGCAATTGTTTGCTTTTATCTTGTGAATAAGCTAGTTTCATACAATCAAGTTGACAATTTGGGTTTTATCGTTTAGGAAGAGGGTAGGGTAGTAATTTAATCTGAAGATAACAACTTACTTTTGATTATGAAGATCCAACATTTGAGCAAATTGTTTGAAGAATTATTTACTGTAAATGCGGTGAGCAAAACAATTCAGAACCTTTCGCTGTTTTTAAACTGAATGGATTATACACATGACTAATAAGTTTTACCGTCTTAGAAAATTAAATTAAGACGTTTTTTAGCCCTAAAAAGGGTCTTTCCTTCCACCTCAAAAAATTCTTTATAACAAATTAAAGAAAAACACAAATCATTGATAAAAAATTTCTCAATCCACCACAAAACAATAATTTTATAAATGACGTTATAATTTTATAGTTTTTTTTATATGCTGTGGTAAACAAAATTTTTAACGAAACTTTTTATGATTCATCCTTTTTGTGAATTGAGGTGACGTATAAATATGCCATTGTTGTGATCGATTATAGCGATTTCTCAAAACACAGTCGTTAGATTGCAAGTGAAATTTAGATTCAAAATCACGCAAGAAACGAAAAAAATTTCAAACACGTCATAATTAAAAATCATTTAAAGCGGTATTTTACCATTTCTTAATATCTATGATATTACCGACGTAATCTATCTCTAAATCAGCCTGCACTGTATATTCCGAGTTAAACAACGCTAAGACTTGACTCAATTTTCTTTAAAAAAATCCAAAAAAAACTTTTTTTCGTTCACCTACATATTAGAGTGTTAATTTATTACCATAATACGCGGTCGTAAAGTTTCGCTTCTTAACCCTATATTTCTAATTTGCCTAAATTGTGTAAGAAATAAAATTTTTTATCAACGCAATCTTGCAATTCAAAATTTCATAATCCAATCAAAGTATTTGTTATTTTTTGTTGTCATAGTTAGACAATTTATTTGAAAAAATAATAAATATTTTGGTCAAAGGTTAGTTGTTCAACAAATTTTGATTTAGATTAAACAATTTCTTTTTAAATATTTTGCTTGCGGCGAATAGATAGAATATGACGAGCGTCGGCTGGCGCTTCGATTTACAAACTACACATACGCCCAAAATCTTTAGGTATACGTCCTTGCAACATAATCTACTATTATTACAATCGTAAAATATTATCTTTTAGAAATTTAAAATGCAGATCTCTTTAGACTTTCAAAGACTAAGAGTCATTTATTTGGATCGAAAAATCTTAATACTGAGAAAAAAAGTTTAAATATTGACATGAAATAAGACAAACAAAAAATATAACAAATTTTTTAAATCACTAAAATTAAATATTTAAAATGGCTGTTTGTTTTGTATGCTTGTTATCATTACCTTTCCCAAATATTTCTTTTCGCACATATTTATATGTAAATAAATCGTCATTTTATCGATACTATCAAAGTCATATTATTTAAAAATTAAATTAAATTAAGTTATTCATTATTTAAAACGTAAATATGTTTTTGTTTCGTTAGAGCAAATGTCAAACTAAATTAAAAAATTTAATAATTTTGACAAATTTGGTTTATGATCACAAGTCTGCCGACGACGTCGTTATGACTTTTATAATGATTTTTCATTTATTTTAATATGTTAGTCTTCAAGACATTCACTTTGCTTACTGTGCTTGGACCGTACATGTCAAAACTGCCTCAACCATCAGCTGCAGTAAAAGTTTTCTACTAGAAATTATTATCAATTTGGGTAAGTGTTGGAGAGGCGTGTAAAAAGAAACATGTTCACAGCTGAGTCACTGAAAATATAACGAACTTTCAACTTAGAAATTAACAGAGAAACATTCTGGTAGTGGTCTTTAAAAATAACCCATGCATGAGAGATCAGTCGCAATGACAGAAAATGCACGCACTCACCTTGTCTTCACAGCTGATTTAAACTTCATAGCAACAGTTACCAACAGCAAAAAATGTAGAAAATACCAACATTTTTAGTAACAGTGAAACGCTCCATACATTATTCAAGCTTGCGAAGGAACATATTGTGCTTGATGGCCAGTCACCACTGTCAGAAGAACTCGTTAGAAAGACTTCTACCAAAACCAAAGCAAACAACACTATTCCAACTTATGTCGGGAAGGAGCAATTTGCTCATTAAATATAAGAAAACAATTGTATTTTAATATCCAAGAAATTTTACAAACCTAGATGTAGGATTTCTATAACAAACCAAAAACTAAAAAATGACGGTTGGCAAAGGAATTATTAGTCACAACAGCAGCAAATGGAACTTAGCCTATTTTGATTCTGGTATATTTTAACCCCACAAACGCATCCGGGCCTTCCGTATCGATATCGAAACATCAACATGTGGTTTTTTGTTTTAAAGTTTAGTGTTTTACGACTGTTGTCATCTTGTACCTTTTGAACTCTGCTGAAAATTGTATATTATTAATTTTGGAAGATTGGCATTATACGAGGCACTTTTCATGATCTCGTTGTTTTTATAGAAGAGTAACTAACAACACACGGATGTAATCGAATACATTGTTCTTCAAATCATACTTTATTCTTTTACTTCATTCTGTCCATTCATTGAAAATGGACGAGATATGACGATCTTATATTCACATAATGCAGAAAATTTTGCCCAAAAAATATAATACGCATATTTTAAATTTATTTAAAGATTAAAAAAATCCAAGTCCCAACCTCATATATATGTTTGTTTTAATTTAACATTTTGAAATCATACAATATGTGCATAGAACTTTCGGGCACAAATACAAAAAAATTTGATGCATGACTTTTGTGATTAAGATCTTCTAATACATTATAAATCTTTGATAGACTAAAATTTTTGGTAACGTAATTACGACAAATGAAGATCGTGGTCGTATTAAGCTCTAAAATAAAACCGTATGTGTTTAATTGTAATTGTAAATGATGCGTCTATTTTTTCGCCATTTCTTAATGATACAATGTAAATGAAAGTTAATCAGATATAAAAAAAATTAAAATATTTGACTTACACATAAAAAATAATATTAATTTTTTATAATTTGATTAACATTTAAAAAAAACAAATTTAAATATCAGTAGGCCGACATAAAACAGGGCAAAATATATTAAAAAAATATGTCAAAAAGGATCATTTGATAGCTCACAGAGATCACCTGCACGAGGAATGTAATATATTGCCGGTCCGTCAACATAATGAAATGGTTACCAAACAATATCTATGGGCCTGTCACAAAGAGCAACATCTCTGCAATGACACCTTATCCACGACTACGCCACCTATAGAGACATAAGCAGAGAAGTGCTTCTCAAATGATGTCAGAAACAATCAAGTCACTGGTAACATTGACGAGCTTACGTTTATAAAGGGCTTAAAAATAATTCTCAAATGGTCAAACTTACACGCAGCACCAGATACATTCTAGCGCAGTCAAGATTCAGCTGGTTACGCATCTTAAATAACTACATGAATAAAATTGACCAGAAAATTGTTGACAAGGGTCCTGTATTTTAGGGCACGCCACATGAAGCAGACTTCCTAATATCTATTCAATTGTCCAGAAAACCAACCAACTGATGAAGGAAGATTTGTGTTACCACTCAAGGGATCTGGACATGGATCAGAAGGAGTAGCACCACACCCGTCGCTACAACAACAACAAAATTAAAAAAATATAATCTTTTTCTACACCCGTACTATAAAAATACACTTATATGACCAAAATCCGTTTTATAATGATATTCATTTCGATACAGATTTTATTACGATACAGATTTTTAAGCAATAGAAAGAAACCCATAGTCTTTCAATCAAACATGCTATGCATTTGACGTTTGCTCAAATTTTCGTATGGGAAAAAAAATTGAACTTTGAAATTTGATATTTGATATTTGATATTTGAAAATTGAAATTTTCGTTCTTCGTTATTTACCGGGTGTAGAAAAAACAGCGTATGCCACTTTCATATAATGGTTATTAATACACTCGCATATACCATACAAAACTCGCCTAAGGCTCGTTTCATATCCCGGTTAATGCTCGTGTATTAATAACCGTCATTACATGATCGTAGCATAATATACTATTCTAAATCACTAAAATTAATTTAATTATTCAATATGTCTGTTTTTACTTCACCACAATTTTAAATTGTGTGAAGTAATGCAATCTATCGCGAAAAAAAAATCTTACATACCCCAAATTTTGTTTTTTCTTTTGTTTTGGACCATCCTCTATCTAAATAGCCAATAAAAATTTTGGTGTACGTCTGTATGTGCGTGGGTGGGTATGTGTGTGTGTGTGTGAGGGTATGTGGGTGACATTTCTGCATAGGATCTTGATGAAAATTTGGCAAATGATACAGGTTCACTTGAAAATGGAAGATCTGGATTCATTTTAAATTTGGACAAAATGGCGGGGGGTCTCCCGAACACGTCTAACTTTAAATCTTGAATAACTTCTAATCCTGGACTATGATCTTATTGAAACTTAGTATATAAGGTTTAAATACAGTTTCCAATATTACTGCATACCAACTTCCGATTTGTCACTTCCGGTTAAAAAGTTTTGTTTTTAAGTGTTTATCCCTACTGTAGCCTACAATTCATGACAAAGATTTTGTCAGCTTTTGAAGCACATTGGATAAAGGGTTGGAGGGTCCACCATACAACAGGTGTTTTTTACCCGATGTTTTTTATGTTTGTTGGGAGCATAAAACATTCGTTCGTGAATGAATTTTGATGACACTTTAGAAAAAGATGCAAATATGTATGACAAAGAACTGATTAGTTTTTTAGCGATAGTGACCAAAGTGGTGTGGGGTCCCTGGAGTACCTGTTTTTTCGAAAGCTCAATAACATCTGTACCTGATAATTGAATTGAATGAAACTTGGTACATCAGCATTTAATATGGTTCACAACAGTTCTGCGTAGCAACTTCCGGTTTTTTACTTCCGGTAAAAAAATTTTTTTGTACTTTTTCAAGATTTTTCAGTGTGTTTATGCACACTACACCCTACAATAATGAAGTGATTATGATGAAACTTATGGAAAACGTTTCAATTAGTGTGAGAAGATAATTATCATCTCTTGGGATACATTGATCAAATTGGCGGGGGGTCTACCATGCAAATGCTGCTTTTCATACTTTGTTTTTAAAGTTTGTTGGGAGCATACAGACTCCATTCATTAATTTATTTTAATGTCACTTTGGAAAAAGATGGAGACTTAAATGACAAAGATTTGATTAGTTTTTGGAGAATATTGGGATAAGTGGTACGGGAGCCTCCCGAACCTGTTTACTGTGTCACAATTTTTTCAATGTTTGTTGGGAACACACAGCATTCGTTCGTGAATAAATTTTGATGATACTTTGAAAAAAGATGCAAATATGTATGGCTGGCAAGGAACTGATTAGTTTTTGAGCGATAGTGAGCAAAGTGGTGGGGGGTGTCCCATACACCTGTGTTTTCGAAAGCTCAATAACATCTGTACCTGATATTCGAATTGGATGAAACTTGGCACATCAGTATTTAGTACGGTTCACAACAGTTCTGCGTCCCAACTTCCGGTTTTTCACTTTCGGTAAAAGATTTTTTTTTTAAATTTTTCTTTTTTTTCAGTGTCTTTATGCACACTACAGCCTACAATAATGAAGTGATTATGAAGAAACTTATGAAAAAGGTTTTAATTAGTGTGAAAAGATTATTATCATCTTTTGGGACACATTGATCAAAGTGGCGGGGCCGCGAATGTGGCGACCATACAAACGCTGACTTTTCACACTTTGTTTTTAAAGTTTGTTGGGAGCATACAGACTTCATTCATTAATTTATTTTAATGACAATTAGAAAAAGATGGAGACTTAAGTAACAAAGAACTGATTAGTTTTTGGACAATATTGAAGTAAGTGGCGGGGGGCGTCCCGAACACCTGTTTAATGTGTCATCATTTTTTCAATGTTTGTTGGGAGCACACAGCATTCGTTCGTGAATAAATTTTGATGACACTTTGGAAAAAGATGCAACTATGTATGGCACTGATTATTTTTTGAGCGATAGTGAACAAAGTAGTGGGACTGTCCCATATACCTGTTTTTTTGAAAGCTCAATAATATCTGTACCTGATAATCGAATTAGATGAAACTTAAAACATAGCAATTTAGTACGGTTCACAACAGTTCTGCATCCCAATTTCCTGTTTGCCACTTTCGGTTTAAATTTTTTTTTACGTTTTCTCGTACAACAGAATTTATGTTTGATGGGATACTACTGCTTTCTTTAATATTTGTATAAGTAGAACTATAGGTATTCGGGGTAGCGACTTGCTTGATAAGGTGGTTATAAATTACTGGTATATTGATTACCACCTTATTTCCCCATAAATAATCCATACACTGGTTTAATATCGTTATGGTGTATACGCTCGTAGTGGACATGCAAATCCAACTCCATAAATTAATTAATTATTGCCCACTAGATCTTCCATAAAATACTTTTCTTTTATAAATTTCTATTGTTTTTTTACCCTTATTAATTCTGGTTTCTTTTTATTTTCAGGTCAGCTCACTGGTGCAGTAATTCAACAAGCGGCTAACTCCAACACAACCACACAATACATAAGTAGACAAACTTCTGGTATGTTCTTTACCTTTTTTAACTTTATGTAATAACCTTAGACACAAACATTTAAATCACAATTAACTATTGTTTTTTATTAATCCAAAAATGAAAAGGTTTACATATTTTAACACTACATAACATGGGGTTTATTTTTAATATCTTTTATACAATAAGAACAATTAAAGATTGCGACCATTCGTCGCGAGAGAAAACTAAACTCTGATCTTACAAGAGAAAAATATTCTCATCGTTGATTATTATTTACACTGTTAGGATTTTATTTATTTATAAGTTTCGCACACTGAACTTATTTTTACGTTTGCTTATTTTCCCTATGAACCGTTCACCACAGAACTACGCGAAATCTTTAACATTGGTTAGCTTTAAATTAAAGTATTTGATGGATATTAGCTGTGTTTTTTTGTAATTCTATATAGAATAGAATTAAAATATCAATATAATTTGACAGCTAATTAATTCTGAACATGCTGATAATTCCACATTTTATACAGGTTTAAATTTTCATTCTCGATAAATTAATACAAATTTTAAATATTAAAGTCCTATGTGTTGGTATCATTGACATATATCTTATATATTAATACGCAAAAAAAACTTTATACAGCCTAAGGCTTTTTTATTCGAATTTTGATTCATTTCAAATTTTCACTGCTAACTGATATTAGTGTAACTTAGATTTTAAAGATTTTTGGGATTTTTCGGATCATATATAAAAAAGTTATAGACGAGTTAAAATGTATTTTTGAATTTAACGGCCTCCCACATACAATATGAAAATGGAATTGCCCAAGTATATATTTTTTTTTTTCACAAAAACGATAAGCAGGCTACAGACCTTCAATCAATTTGTCAATCAATTCGAAAACGAAAACAAACGAAATAAAATTTAGTGTAAAAATCCCCTAAATTTTATTTCGTTTATTTTCGTTTTCAATTGATTGACAAATTGATTGAACGATTGTAGCCTGCTTTAAGAAAATATAAAAAAATTAATATAAAAAGTTAAATTTAGTATTTTATATTTTCTTTTCACATTACAATTTAGTTTATGAATTGATTTAGGAGTGAATAGACGTAATATTTTTCTTTGTTTTTTTATTAGATAGACGTAATATTTTTCTATGAATGTTGTGAATGAAGAAATGAATTGCACGTGGTATTTATCATTTTAAAATTCATGTGTTTGTTAAATTTGTCAGATGAAGATAGAATTGATTCAACGTGATAATGGTATGAGTGAGTTTATATTATTTTTCTTTGTTTTTTTATTATTATAATTTTTGTTTGATTTTCTTTGATGTAATTATTATGGTTTTAATGGTGAAATGAATGTTGTGATTGACGTATTATTTTTCTTTGTTTTTTTATTATTACTAGAATGGTCCGGCGTGCTTCGCTACGCTTATAAATAAAGTTTTGCGTAGATATTTTGTTGACGTAGAAGCAATGATTTCAAAAAGTGGTAATGAGAAATGCTAGCATATAATTTTTAATTTTTCTTTTTAAATATATGAATAAGAAATAATCAGAACTCTAGCTGATCGGATATATGACAAATTAGCGATAAAATAAGTTAGAGATCAAATAAGCTTACTTGAAAACTTATTTGATCGCTAATTTTTCATATATCCGAACTGATCAGCTAGAGTTCTGATTATTTTTTATTCATATATTTAAAAAGAAAAATTAAAAATTATATGCTAGCATTTCTCATTACCACTTTTTGAAATCATTGCTTCTACGTCCACAAAATGTCTACGCAAAAACTTTATTTATAAGCGTAGCGAAGCACGCCAGGCCCTCGTAGTTTTAAAAATTCGAATAGTGACCTTTGTGTTGTTTGATTTTTGTTTTGTTTTGACGTTTTTTTGTTTAATAAATTAGAAAAATGAGTGCAGATAAAAAGTAAGTTAAAGTTATTTATTGGAATTATATTATATTTATATATTCAAAATATTCATTTTATGATTATATGAATATTTTTTTTTAATGTTTAGAACTAGACGTTTGTGGACCGAACAGGAGACCGATGCATTATGGGATAGTTACGACGAACGAAAGGAAGAGTTCCAACATGTCAGGAAGAAAAAGTTTGCTTTAATAAGGCTTTAATAAGTAAAAATATTTTGGTAAGGCATTTAAATAGTAAATATTTCAAATCAGTGTTTCATATCAGAACCTGTTATTAGAACCTGTTTCATCAGTTGATTCTAAAAAATCCATCAAAAGCTTAAATATCATAAATTTATAAGTATTAAAAATGTGTAATTTATAAAAATGTTGATACCGTTAAATGTTCCTCAGAAATGGCCATTTTTTTCTGCAACATATACTAGTTATAATAAGCAAAAATAGTTTTGACTTTTCTAACAACAAATACTAGTTATAATAAACAAAAGCATTTTTGACTTTTCTAGTCATTGTTACCATAACAAAAGAAAAAAATTCAAATTTAGTAATTCTAAACTGTATCATTTTTTTGCATTTCTGTTATTCTATTCCATATAGAATTACAAAACAACACAGTGTAATGGGAGGTTTATCAGGTAGACCGTGAAGGTCTACCATTTGGTCTTGCACGCCGAAAACCCTGCCGCTAGCTCGTAGAGCGAAGGTTCTAGACCAACCTCACTAACAAGAAATTTAAAAACAAAAAATAAAACATCACGCGTGCCTCAAACATCACCTAGGCGTCTGAACGAGATGTCCGACATGCCACAACTCTCCCTATTCGTACCAATTAACACATCATTTTAACACAAAAATAAAAACACAAAGCCAAAATATACATTAAAATTTAACCAACCTTTCACCTTAAAATTGAGTTGCATTATCCCTGGTGATCCTTGTGTCTTTCTCCGCAGCAGCTCCCAACTTATATTTTGGTTACAATATTCAATTAAATTCCTGTATACTCATCCAAATCACCACACAAATTTTGTTTGGAAAACCACCCCAAGACTTGTTTGCCTTGTCTTCACTATATTTTGTTGATGTAACTTAATTTTTCCGAATAAACACTTCTCACAGATTGAAACGCAATTTTTTAATTAATTCATTCTTTTTGTTTCACATTACATTAATTTTCTTTATTCGGTCATTTTTCTGTTTACAATTTTCCATATTAAAAACTTTTTTGTTATAAAAAAATAACTATAATCAATTTTTATAGACGATTTCTTTTCATTGTTATATAAATGCATAAATTTATTGAATGAACCAACTCCAAATTAGGTGGTTTTTGTATTTCATGAAATCACTACATAATTACTAATCAACAAAATTAAACAAACACAAAATAACTCTTCGTCCAAAAAAAAATAAACTAATGGTTCCACTGAACCCCATATCCCCAAAACTGACTGTCCGTTCAACTCTCAACCACGAACTCCATTTGTACTCCTTGGTACCACTCCAAAAACAAACAACAACCAACTCACTGCTAAAAAAAACTCATTTCTTCAACTGCCAACCACTAACTAACTAGATAAAAACTAAAAAAAACTATTTAAAAAAAGTACGTTGCAGAAATAGTTCTCACGATAAAAAGATGTTAATGCAATTTTGTTTTGGTTTCGTGGAATCTAAACGAAATAAGAGCTAGTTTTGTTAGCTAGGAACAGACATAAAGGTTTTAAATGACAAATGTTATTAGATTAGAAAAAGAAATAAAATTGTAAAAGGGTGTGATGAAAAGTGTTTGAAAAGACGGTTAAACATATTTTCGAATATTGTGGATAGTAAATTACTATCTACGAGGAATAAAGTTACCGAGCATTTGTCATAAGGGTGATGCCCATTACAGGACAGGACGAAAGGAGGAAGTTCGGCTGACTACATTCGTCCTGAGAATCAGAGGAAAATTAAAAGGTGAAATGGGAGCTGGGCTCGAACCCAAACCCCGAGATAGATTCTCAGGCTCTACCAACGGAGCTAGCCGGGCAAAGAATATAAAAAGGAGAAAAAGAATTAATTGTGAAATGCGTTGTAAAATAGAATTAGAATTCCTGGACTGAAACCAAAACAAATTTCTAATAAATAAACGAAAGGAATAAAAAGGGCGAAAAGAAGAAATCGGTGAGGCAACCAAGAGGAGTTCCACTACGACCGAATATCTTTTGAACGATAGGTACCCCGTCGTTTTGAAACCACATCTTCTAGTTCGTAGGCAGCACTACCTACCAACCTAAGGACTTTGGCTTCCACAAACTTGGGGGACAATTTGGCATTGAAGTGATTTCCAGCATTGCTTAGTACGAAATTTCGTCTATAAACAGTGTCACCGGGAGAAAATTTTATATTACGGGCTCGCAAATTATAACGCTTCGCACTACGTACAAAAGCTTCAGCTGTAAGTTCTTTAATTCTCTGTCGAATCTTCGAAAGTTGGTCGTTTCTTTCAAGGGTTTCTCCAGGTTCCTCTAAACTGTTCGTTCGTTTTAACTATGAGTAAGTTGAGCCATGAGTAATCATAGGTAAACCAAACATTGCAAAATAAGGGGAGGAATCAATGGTCTGATGAAGAGAAGATCGCAGAGCACAAGCAATGTCACTTAAGTGAATATCCCATCGTGTGTGATCGGTCGATAGATAAGCCCGAATAGCAGCAATAACATTTCTGTTTACTCTTTCAGATGCATTTGCCTGTGGGGAATACAGTGCTGTAAAAATATGTTGTACCCCAAATCTTTTCAGAAAATTTTCAAAATGTTTTGATTTAAATTGTGAGCCGTTGTCAGAGACTATCACTTCAGGACAACCAAACACATGGAATATATGGCTCTCTATTAATTCGCAGATGGGCTCAGAAGTGAGCTTACGTAATGGAAACAACCATGAAAATTTAGTAAAATGATCTAAGACAATAAGGATGGCAATATTACCAGCTTTTGTTCGAGGATATGGTCCAATAATATCAATGTAAAGTCTTTGTACCATTCGTTCTGTTTTTAGAGGAGTTGTCATGGGTGCACGTAGTATCATGTTAGGAGCTTTTATTTCTTTACAGGCGCTACAACCAGATATAAAGTTTTTCACCTGGATTGCCATTCCGGGCCAGTAAAAGAAGCGACGTAGCTTATAGAGAGTTTTAGCGACTCCACCATGGGATGAGGTTGGTGGGTTATGAGCCTTTAAAATTAACTCGTCAGTTAATTCCTTAGGGATCCATAACTTCCAAACCTCACCTTCTGGTGGCACGTCAGCTAATGAATGATTAATTCTTTTATATACCAGACCGTTGGCAATTCGCAGATCGGGAATAGTACCATCACATTCTTCCACTATTTTTAGAAGCTCAAGATAATCAGATGATTTAAAATGTTTGGATTCCAAATCGAGCTCAGGTGTATTAAGCTTGACATTTGAGATCGAATCAACCGAAAACATTCGAGAAAGCGCATCAGGAACAACGTGTAAACTTCCTTTTCGATGTTCTATTTCAAAACGGTATCCCTGCAACTTCAGACTCCATCTGGCTAATCGACCGGACAAATCTTTTTGTTGCATCAACCATTTTAGAGATGCATGATCCGTAATCACCTTGAATTGCTGACCTTCAACGTACGCTCTAAACTTTTTAATTCCAAGTATTGCAGCGAGACATTCTCTTTCACTTACCGAATAATTTCGCTGGGATGAATTTAACTTTTTCGACATATAAGCTATGGGATGTTCTATACCTTCTTTGTCAGTTTGAATTAATACGCATCCAACACCATCATTACTAGCATCACATTGTAGGATGAACGGCTCTAAATAATTGGGATTTACCAGAACTGGTGCTGAAGTTAATGCTTTCTTTAATAACTTAAAGGCCACATCAGCTTCAACAGTCCAGACAAATTTACCAGTAGTTTTTTTCAACAAGTTTGTAATTGGAGCCGTTAATGAGGCAAACCCAGAAATAAATCGACGGTAGTAACCAGCCATACCCAATAATCTTCTAATTTGTTTCAAAGTTTGAGGAACTGGGAATTCGGATATGGCTGCAATTTTATCGTCGTCGATTTTTAATACACCTCCTCCTACAACATAACCTAAATACTTGACCTCGGGTAGCAAAAATTTACTTTTCTCAACATTTATAGTTAAGTTCGCGTGTTTTAAGTGCTTGGATAATTCTTTCAAAAGTTCAATATGTGATGCAAAGGTATCTGTAACTATCAGCAGGTCATCCAAATAAACGAAAACACGTGACTTCAAATGTGGTGGAATTACCTGATCCATTAATTTGGTCATTGTTTGGGGCGCGTTGCACAGTCCGAACGGCATTCGAACGAACTGATACAACGGCCGACCTGGAACAGTGAAAGCTGTTTTTTCACGTGAGTACTTTTCGAGTGGTATTTGCCAAAAGGCATCTTTTAAATCCAAGCTGGAGATAAAGTTTGCTTCCGGAAGGCGACTCAATATTCCATCAATTTGTGGAAGGGGATATGCATCTTTCTTGGTGACGGTATTAACCTTACGGGAGTCCAAACATAAACGAACCTTACCAGGTTTGCGTACTAGGACCACTGGCGAGGACCATGGAGTGGAACTTTCTTCGATGACACCCAGCGCCAGCATACGATCCAGCTCATCTCCCATCATTTTCTCTATGGCTGGTGATATGGGATAGTGTCTTTGTTTGATGGGGACAGCGTCACCAACATCAATGATGTGTTCAAGCACATGTGTTTGACCTAAACCCAATTTAGAAAATGACGGAAGCAGCTGAATCGCATCCTGAAGCTGTTCATCTTCGTCGGAAGTAAGGTGGGTGGAAATTGATTCAATAGAATAATCTAAAGAAGATGCGAAAAGGACTTGATCTAATAGTTTGAATGTTTTAAAAAAATCAATACCCAGATATAAATCCTGGGTAAGAGAAGGGATGACATAGAGATCAAGGGACTTACTGCGGCCCTTAAATGAAACTTTAGTAGTAACACAGCCAATAACTTTTTGGCTGGTACCATCTGCAGTTTTGATCTTAGCTGTAGAGCGAGTAAGAAGATGGGGAGTTTGCACCATTTCTTGTGCGAATGCACCATCGATGACACTGATAGACGCTCCACTGTCCAGCAGTCCAATCCGAGTTTGATTCAATAATTCAACCTTGGCATGATACCTTAGATCATTTGAAAGTGTAAAAATTGAAGAGATTGTTTTAGAACGAAATGATTTGCGAATACGCCAGAAACGACGCATTCGAAGAGTGGATCTCGATGGAGATTTGGTATTTCCAATGGCATCAATGAATATTCTGGACCTGGCAGCTAAGTAATCTTGAAGTCGCTGCTTATGTGACTTAAAAGGCAGAACAGGTGGAGTTATAACGCTACTTGGATCTCGTTCGAGGATGGTTATTTGCGGTTTATTTTCCGTTGTGGTTGTCGAAAGGTTAACAACGGTTGATTCGACAGGAGAAGCATCTTCTACAACCGTTGGGATGGAGAGTGTGATAGATGTATCTTCAGCTGGTAGAGATAATTGAACGTTGGTGTCTAGAACTGAAAGAATAGTATTGGTGTCTGTAACTTTAAGAGGGGTTATTTCGGAAGTGGGACCCTGTTTGAAGAGTTCGGGGAGCGAGGAAGTGGGTTTGGTACCCCGCTCCCTCGTCGGTTTTCCTGACAACGACGGCAGTTGGGTAGATAGGTGTCATCTTTTCCACACCCGAAACAGAAAACTCGTCGTGCTGCAGTGCAGTCTTGATGAATGTGACCTTCTCGTTTGCAGTTCCAGCAGTGAGGTGGTTTTGAAAAAGGTTTTGCAATGGATGGGTGGTTAAGTGAACACACTTCGGGTTCTTCTTGGGGTTCATGGACCTCGAGGGGTAACTCAGAAATATGCCGTGCAGGTCTAAAAGAAGAATGTCTGTACCCAGAGTTAACATCTGCAAGTAACTTTTCTCGGTCACGACAGAGCTCTCGCAAGTGTTCGACGCTGTACACTTGAACGAACATCAAGTCCTTGCGAATGTCCCCATTTAGGTTGTTTTTCAACAGGGACAATAGGTCTCTGTCACTAAGCTGTGTGTTTAATCTATCGGTTAATCGAAGTATAGCGTGCAGGAAGTCGTCAAATGTTTCACCAGCTCGTTGTTTACGGGATCTCATAAGTTCTCGGATCTCATCGTCAGAACGACGATCCTTGAACTCTACGCGTAACGCTTGACAAACGTCTGGCCAATGAAGCTGTTGGGTCCGCCGATGATATCGCCAAAACCATTCAGAAGCACGGTCGACGAATAAAAGATGAAGGTGACGAGAAAGGATATCAGTTGAATTGGGGAAAGAGTTGTGGTTCAGGACTCCAATTCGATAAATAAATTCTTCAACTTCTAGACCGTCAGGTCGACCGGTGAACCCTACATTCCAATTCCGGATAGTGTTGGAATATTTTTCAGTGGAAGCTGTTCCATTGTTCTGGGTAGGAGGTGGTGGAGGATGAACCTGGGGCGGATATCTAGAAGAGGTGAGGTTCACAGGAGGAACAAACTCACGCTGGAACATGGAATGAGTAGGGACTGCTGACATATTGTACCTGGGTGGATGACGTACTGGGGAAGCTTGTTGATTAGTCATCGGATTATTAGGTACGTTAAGCTGATGATCAAATGGTTGGATGTTGAGCGGCTGCCCAGAAGGTTGATGCAATTGTTGATTTGCCCGTGGCATAAATTGGGATCTAGCCTGATCAGCAGTCACCAAAGATGACTGGCCGTTCGATGGATGGAGAGATGGTGGTGCTGGACCACGTGACATCGATAATCGAGCCACTTCTTGCGTCAACACCCGCAAAATATTGGCTTCACTAGCCCTTATACATGCTTCCATCGTCTGTTGGGTGACGGAAGAATTTGGACTACGTACAGTCCCAGACACAGGTGGAAGGGTAGGATTCCTGTAATCAGTATTGTCATCAGCTGTTGTAACTGGTGGTGGGGATGAACGTGTTGTTTTTGATGACTTTAATTTGGAGTTGTCGTTTTCTCTTCCATGCTTCTGACGAGGATGTAATTCGTCTTCACTGCCATCCTCCCAACTTACCCGAGAGGTATGTAATGGAGGAGGACCAGCTGGTAACTCAGCTCCTTTCGAAAAGGGGTTTGGAACCAACGCTTGTGTTGGTTTCGGTGCTCCACGGAGAACCGTTGAAGTGGGGTGATATGCTATCGGTAATTTGGATGTAGCTTTACCGTTAGCACCCACCTTGAACCGGGGACTTCTGCGGTATATACAGCCATGACCATCGCTGTCTGTGAGGGAAGCGGCTGCTGCCTCGTCTCTAAGACGTTGGGCAGTCGATCTTTCACGAGCAGATCCTTTCTTCACTGCCCCTTTGGACTGTGAAGTGGGAGCCGCGGCTGCTTAGAGGATATCAGATGGAATTACGTATTGGCAGGTTGGGCATGCCTTTAACAGCGAAGGTGTTATCCAGAAACACCTTTTATGGAACGAATGGCCACAGGGCAGAATCAGGGCCTCACTTAGGCCTTCCATCTTCTGCCTGCAAAGATTACATACCGCACTGCTGTTGACCAAGGTGATTTGGGGAGTGGAAGCCATAGTGACTTAAAGGAAACCGAACGAAAAGAGATGAAAACCAAAAACTTAAGGATTCAAAAAAACAAAAGAAGTTCCAAGAACTGTAAAAAAAAATTTATGTTTTCAAAAAAAATGATAAATATACGAATTCTAAAATATCTAAGAACGTTGAAAATAAAATCAAAAAAACTTATTAAAACCAATTAAAAACAATTAAAAAAAAATGATGAATTAAATAAAATTTCAATTAGTGAAACGAATTTCTAAACAAAAAAACGACTAAAAAAAAATTGATTTTAATTCAAAATTAAAAACTTTTCAAAAAAATAGTAATTCAGAAAATAAAATCAAAAAAATTAAACTTGAAGGTTGGCAGTTGTAGACAAAATGATTTCAATTAAAAAAAATTCAAATTCAACAACACTAAAACAAATTTAAAACAAATCAAGAACTGATATTATTTCTCAAAACCTAAATGTAAGAAAACCAAAACTTCAAAATCTTAGTACTGAAAATAAAAAATCTTACTAAGTTAACTAAAATAAATCTCTAACCTTTACAGTAACAGTTGGAGTTGGTTGGTTGAATTCGGGATCGCTGATACTAAATTCAAAACAAAATTTAAAACTAAATTGCAAACTTACACAAAAAAAATTCTACAGTTTAAAAACAAAATAAAAACTTCCAAATGTCAATCATAATACAAAAAAATTCAAATAAACATTATTCAAAAAAACTTTCAAAATTCAAAATAAATGTTCAAAAATTTAAAATTTGCAAGAAATTCCAAAATATACAAAAAAAAATGAAAAGCTCAAAAAAATTATTTTAACATTTAAAACATTCCAATTCAAAAATATTAATCAAAATTTCTAAATATCTAAAACTAAAAATATTCTTAAGACTTTAAAATTTATAAATAATTTCAAAATTAAAACAAAATATTCAAAAAAAACTTAAGATTAACCAAAAATTTCAAATAAACAATTATAAAACAAATTTTCTTTAAAATTACTTTTTTTTAAAAAAAATTACACAACAAAGGTTTCAAAATTAATGAAAATTTTAAATCAAAAAAAAATTTCCAAAATTCCAAGATTATTAAAAATTGTAAAACAAATACCAAAACAAAACTTTTAGAATTACTCAAAATCACTTCTAAAATTGTTCATTAAAAACCTAAAACTATTATAACATAAAATCTTTCAGACTATTTAACTAAGAGAAAAGAAAATTTAAACACTAACAAAGGTTTTCAAAATTTTAACCTTACTTCATACTCAAAATTAATTAAAATATTTAACAAAACTCAAAATTAACATAAGGCACAAAAAACAAAACTTAAACCTAAAAATTAACAAAACCTTCCTAAAATCAAAACTTCACAACGATGAGATATCCAAAACTTAAAATCTTACATTAGATAAAAAAATTATACAAAAATTCGAATTGCAAAAATTTCCAAAAATATTTACATCAAATACAATTACCAAAATTCTCAAAATTCTAAAATTACTGAATATGCTAACAATTAATAACAATTTTTCAAACAAAAACTCAAAATTAAAATTTAACTAAAAGTAAGACACTAAAATAATAAGAATTACCCTAACAAAAAATTAAACAAAAAATTCAAAACGAAATATCTATGTATTAAATAAAATTCTAAACTTCTAAAAAAATTATTTAAAGTACATAATTGCAAAAACATCCAGATTTCAAAATTATTCAGAACAATACAAAGATTACAAAAACTATTCAATAAAACACAAAAACATTGTTCAATTATTCAAAATTTCTATAATTATAATAAAATGTAAAATTAATAAAAGTCAAAATTCAAAGTAAAAAATACAACAAAATGATTTCAATATTTTCCAAAAAAACTAAGGAAGAGTTGTGACCGACAAGAAACCGATCCGACAAAACTAGGTGGTGATAAAAATTTTTTATTAAAAGGGCTTTTAATAGGTTGTTTCTGTGGTGACAACAGTCTGACAAGCCAACACACATGGTCTAGCTATGGCTCAGAGAGCCAAATGCTAGCATTTTCCATTAATGCGTCCGCCAGTCAGCCCAATGCCAACACCCAAACATCCTGTATTGAGAAAAAGTTGTTAGTCTTGGTGTTGCCCGGATGTAACAATCGTGGCACGAAGGATAGACGATATCATCTACTGGCAAGCATTGAAACAATACCTATCCAGCAGATGTATCTCTATTATCGTCCACGCACATCACATCCACCAGCAACACTCTAACAGGCTATGCTCTAACGAAATTGAGTCGAAGACAATGTTACAAATTTAAATGAGCATAGCAGCACTATAAAGTTTCCGTTCTGCAGAGGACCCAGAGTCTAATGAAACATTCGCAGGGTGGGATGGTATTGGCGGAAACTACCAATAACCAACAAGGTCCATCACCTTCTTGTTCCATCATCTCCGACCTCCTCTACGAAACAAAAACCTTACTTTAACTGGAGTCCGCGGGATCGTAAACCCCGTTGAACCTTAGCCTTATGGGCTAATGCTCACTCCTGCGGTATTCATAATAACATAAAATTTAACACAAAATTAATAATTTAAAAAAAACTACATACACAAATAAAAAAAATTGTTGTCTCTAGAACAACCCTGTTTGGATCCAAAGACCCAAACATTGTCGCTCTAGAGGCCCCGTTGGACGCCATCTTGTCATGGTAGGTTTATCAGGTAGACCGTGAAGGTCTACCATTTGGTCTTGCACGCCGAAAACCCTGCCGCTAGCTCGTAGAGCGAAGGTTCTAGACCAACCTCACTAACAAGAAATTTAAAAACAAAAAATAAAACATCACGCGTGCCTCAAACATCACCTAGGCGTCTGAACGAGATGTCCGACATGCCACAACTCTCCCTATTCGTACCAATTAACAGATCATTTTAACACAAAAATAAAAACACAAAGCCAAAATATACATTAAAATTTAACCAACCTTTCACCTTAAAATTGAGTTGCATTATCCCTGGTGATCCTTGTGTCTTTCTCCGCAGCAGCTCCCAACTTATATTTTGGTTACAATATTCAATTAAATTCATGTATACTCATCCAAATCACCACACAAATTTTGTTTGGAAAACCACCCCAAGACTTGTTTGCTTTGTCTTCACTATATTTTGTTGATGTAACTTAATTTTTCCGAATAAACACTTCTCACAGATTGAAACGCAATTTTTTAATTAATTCATTCTTTTTGTTTCACATTACATTAATTTTCTTTATTCGGTCATTTTTCTGTTTACAATTTTCCATATTAAAAACTTTTTTGTTATAAAAAAATAACTATAATCAATTTTTATAGACAATTTCTTTTCATTGTTATATAAATGCATAAATTTATTGAATGAACCAACTCCAAATTAGGTGGTTTTTGTATTTCATGAAATCACTACATAATTACTAATCAACAAAATTAAACAAACACAAAATAACTCTTCGTCCAAAAAAAAATAAACTAATGGTTCCACTGAACCCCATATCCCCAAAACTGACTGTCCGTTCAACTCTCAACCACGAACTCCATTTGTACTCCTTGGTACCACTCCAAAAACAAACAACAACCAACTCACTGCTAAAAAAAACTCATTTCTTCAACTGCCAACCACTAACTAACTAGATAAAAACTAAAAAAAACTATTTAAAAAAAGTACGTTGCAGAAATAGTTCTCACGATAAAAAGATGTTAATGCAATTTTGTTTTGGTTTCGTGGAATCTAAACGAAATAAGAGCTAGTTTTGTTAGCTAGGAACAGACATAAAGGTTTTAAATGACAAATGTTATTAGATTAGAAAAAGAAATAAAATTGTAAAAGGGTGTGATGAAAAGTGTTTGAAAAGACGGTTAAACATATTTTCGAATATTGTGGATAGTAAATTACTATCTACGAGGAATAAAGTTACCGAGCATTTGTCATAAGGGTGATGCCCATTACAACAGCTATTAGCTCATTATATATCCAGAACACTATGTTTCCAGAGCTGTGGTGAAGTCAGCCTATGCATCAGCGTCGCAATATTTTTTTTGTTTGTTTCCATTCACTGCATTAGCCATTTTATAAAGTGTAATAAACATTTTTTCAGCTTTAATTCTTTTGTTTACTATTATTATCATTAAATAAATTTTGTTTCGCTTCGTTTTTTATTATCCGTAAAACATGCGTCTGAAATATTTGTGCATATGTGTGCAAAAGCGTTTTACGACATATGCATGGTATGGTGCACATCATGGGCACGACATATGTTATACACAATTTAGTGCACGGGGATGGCGTATCATGCACATTTCATGCATTTCGTTGTCCAAATTTTATGTCAATAGAATTATTGCCTTGTGGAATTATCCACACCTTAAAGATGCTGTGTTTGTGTGCCAAATTTTATAAGAAAAAGAAAAATAAGAAATATTGAATTGAACACCCAATTATGTAAAAATATTGATTTAGAATTTTTTTATCTTTACCGAATTTTAGTGCTATAAATATTTTGTAGTGGAATATTTTTAATTTTCAATGGGATGCAAAGACTTTCAGTTTAACTGACCGTTTTGTTTTTTTGGTAAGAGTACCAGTTTTGCAGTTTTCATTGGATGACATCATTGATATCCGCACTGGATGCCGTCAATCATATGAAGACATTGTTTTACTTTGAATCATTTATTTAGTTTTAACTTCAATTGTAGATAAATCTGGCAATTAAGATAGCAAAAACTACCAATTGCAAGAAACATGTAGCCAAGAAAACAAATTATACTAATTAAAAAAAAAAGTCAGGCAAGTGCGAATATAATTCGCTCGCCGAGGGTTCCGTGTATATAATATTTGAGAAAACAACAGTTTTTGTTTGCATTGTTTCACATTGGGTTGCATTTTACCCAAAGCTCTTTATGGTGGCTAAAGAAAGCTTTAATAACGCCAGCTTATAAATCATTTATATTGGAAAATATATTATCAATTGTTGTAGCTTTAACTGTTGTTGGTTCATGAATTTTTCTTTATAAATTATTTTGTAGAAAATAGTTTGAGAGCTAGTTTTGATGATTTTTATTCAAACCAACGGAAAAAACGGAGAAAAAAGTGTCATTAAATTATTACCAACGAGTGCATTGTTAACACAGTCGAGTGATTTGTCTACTGAACATTGGGGAGATCGGTATAGTATACCAACAGGATTTGAACTTCAGCTAGTCAGCGCCGGCGCTAGCAATTTTGGCGCGTGGTGCAGTTTTCAAAAATGCCGCCCTAAAAAAATCTATTTGTCGTAAATAATCCGTTTCCACATCACCCATAAGGTAGGATATGCAGTGCATTTTTTTTAACGAGGTATCCCACGTAGGTATAGTCCTCAAAAATAAACATTAAAAAAATAAATAAAAGATTAAATATTGTTATCGTTCTAATCCAGCGTACGAATTTCAATAACAAAAAATTAATATTAAAAATATATTTAAAAAATAAATAAAGATTTAATATTGCTATCGTACTTACTAATATAGCGTACGAATTTCAATAACAAAAAATTAAAAAAAATTGGATAAATAGCACTAAAATTCAAGCGTGTATTTTTAAATTGTAAAATATATTAGTTAATTAATTACAAAGTCGTCTATCAAATCACTATAATCTAAGTTGCTCAGAAATTTACTTTCTATAGATATTCTAGCTAAATCTACCAGTCTTTCTTGTCCTATTGTACTACGTAAATAATTTTTAATAATTTTTAATTTAGAAAAGCTACGTTCACCGGAAGCTACTGTGACTGGTATTGTCAATAAAATTCTAAGAGCTACAACTAGATTTGGTAATATCTGGTCGAATTTCTTTTCAAATATAAAATCTAATGATTCTATAGGGCTTAAAGTTCCTGAAATTATACTTTGGAATGTTTTAATTTTGTCCCATAAATCTAAACCTACTATATCAGACTTTGAATTGAAAGTTAAATGCTTTTCTAGGGAAAGACAATTATTTAAATGATCAGAAGCATTTAATGAAGCCACAGAAATATTATGCAAAAATTTGAAAATATTATTGTGTTCCGAAATTTGATCAAACCGTTCGTTAACAGATTGAATCGCCTGATCAAGGATTTGAAAATAAAATTTAACTTCAAATTTTTGTTCAGGATTTGATATAATTTCGTCTCTACCTTCGTACGAAAAAAGTTGAGGTTTTCGACTAGGGCGACTTGGAGCATCCGGGAAATTTGGTGGAACATCTAATTTTAAAGCTATTTCTTTAGCTTGCAAGATAAACCCCAGAAATTTTTCCTCATTTCGTAAGTTCGTCAAAAACTCTTTTGTGCCCTCTAACAAATGTACTGCCGTCGTTAAACAAATAGCAGGACTTTGTATAAATATTTGCCAAATATATTCATTTTATCAAGAATATTATATCAAATAATTATTGAACAAATAAATTCAAATTGAATAATTTTGAGAGATAAACTATTCGTGTTATTTCTTGTTATTCCGTCCTTATCCTTGTCACTTCTTATTTGAACTAAAGTGTCATAAATATTACCTAAACTACACATTAAGGGTTTTAAAGCTTCTATGCGGCTTTCCCATCTTGTCGTACAGAGTGGCTTGAGAGTTAATGTTTTCACATTCTGTTTCAAAATGTCCCATCTTGAAACAGAACTAGAAAAAAAAACATATAAACATTGGACAGTATCAAAAAAATTTACAGCTTGAAGTGAACATTGAACTGAATTTAGAAGGACTAGGTTAGCTGAATGTGATGCGCATGGCACAAAAAATGCTCGGGGTTCTATTTGTTTAATTTGAGCTTGCATTCCAATGTTTTTTCCCTTCATATTTGAGCCATTATCATAGCCTTGCCTTCTGCAATCACTAATTGAAAATTTTAGAGAAGCTAGTCGGTCTAAAACTAAATTCGTTATGCCCTTACCCGTCGTATCTGTAGCTTTCAAAAACCCATAAAAAGCTCCTTAATTTCATGTTTGTTTTGATTTCTATGAACAACTCTAACAATAAGTGATAATTGTTCATTGCGGCTCTGATCTGGAGTACAATCAAAAATTATCGAAAAATATTTTGCACCTTTTATCATATCATCGATTTTATTTTGAATAACTTTAGACACGATTGAAATTAGTTCATTCTGAATGCTTTTATACAAATATTTGTTTTGCGTCTCAATATTAGTTATCCGTCGTAGGTGTTCTGAAAGAACATTGTCAAATTCAGCAATTGCTTTTACTAATTTGAGAAAATTACCATTATTTTTGTCGTATAACCTGTCTGACCCACCCCTGAATGCCAAAGATTGCATTGAAAGAAATTTTACAAAAAAAATTTAAGAATTTTTACACAGTGAAAAAAATATTTTTAGTAATAAATTTCGGTAATTAAAATATTTATTTTATTATTTTAAATTTATTTTTATTATTTGGGTTTTGGCGCCCTACAATTTTAGCGCCCCGTCAAACTGTTCGTACTGCTCCAAGGAAGCGCCGGCCCTGCAGCTAGTTGAACATTCACAATGACTGCCAGCAGAGCTAAAATCGAAGTGATGCTGGCTACTATTTTTCTGCACTGGTGGTACTGTATCAGACCTAACGAAAAGAACAGATCCCCACCTCGATTTACTTGACTGTAACAATTTTCTAGTCCAACAGTAGTTCAATAGTTCAAAAATTTCAAAAATGTTTGTAATTAGTGATCAACTTCACAGAGAACATTTGCAATGCAACCATATTAAATGATAATCTATCGAATAGCAAACAGGTATCAGATATGTTATGGCATAATTTTTCAACCTAACGCCTTTAGCCTGCAGTTTAGTTCATCTGACTTGTTATACTGTTTTGATCTAATCTGATCTTGTTTGTTCATTTCTTTACTTCGTTTCACTAAATATTTACTATAATATACATTTCCTACAACGTAGTAAAATTTATCCTCTTCTACGATTATATTACGTGAATAGTCCTTCACAAAACACAATTTTAGAATTTGAATCAAATAAATCAAAAACGGTGTTTTCGAAAACTACAAAAAAATTGTTTTGTACTAGAAAAAAATTCACCTTTCATATGACACCCCACTCGATAAAGTCAAAAATGATTTTGTCAAAATTTCCACTCTCAACCACCTCAAAATAACATTCGAAATGATGGGCCGACCGCTATAGTTTTCATTCAATCTTTACAACTTTGCCCATAGCCATGAATTTTTTCAAGTTTTTTCTTTTGTAATGTTCGAAGTTAAGGGTGGGGGACAGAAAAAACTACACTCGTTTTTGGCAATATCAAAAAAACTAAGCAGTCGAAAAATCATTGAAACTTTTTTTTAAATATTTTGAACTTTTGCGATTTTTCTAGACCAAACTCGATTCCTTACAAAAAACTTTTGTTTTACTATCTCCTTATGTTCATAAAATATAGATAAAAACAAATATTTGAATTTTTTTTGTTATCAGTAGGCGTGAGAAAACACGTTTAAGAACTGTAGAAAATTTCAAGTTGATAGTACTTATGGTTTGTGAGTAAATTGATTATGTAGAAATTTGGACGGACACCGAAGTTTCCCTATTGGTTACCGTTCTTACTTTTTTAAAGTACGGAACCCTAAAAATTGATTGACTCGTATTTTACAAATTTATCATAATTTTTCAAAATTGCGAATTTCGAAACTATTTTCGCGAATAACACGTTTCTGACGACACAATATTTAAAATTTGTATGCGACTTTCAGAGTGGGGCAATTTTAGGTGGTTTAAGTGATCACAAAAAAAGCCCTTTGCCTCCAGAATTTTAGAACAGTAAAAGAATATTTATAATTCATCTGTAGTCAAATATATTTAAAATAAATAAAAACAAAAACTTACCCAACGAGCTTAAAGCTGTCTCCTCAATTGCAGCCAGACTACTATTATGTATCGTTAGATGTCTTATATCTAAAGCCAAGAAAACAAATCCTTGTAATTTCGGTAAGTTATTGTGTCGAAGTTTTAAATAAAATATTATTGGACTTTTGCCTTTTAATGTTGACATTGCACGTGATATATGTACACTATCCGTCGCTTCACATAATATATCTAAACCATTTTTTTTAACTTGACACGCACACGGTGATATATCATTAGATGAAGGACACGTTTGTACAGTTACTGACTGACAATTTATGAAATCAATAAATTCTATTCCAACAAATAGGAAAATTAATATAAATGCCCCAAGGGCATTTTTTGTTGTCATTTTTTTACTTTCGACAAAATTTTTGATGCAAGTTGTGATAAAATTAAGTTAATTAAATTTTAATTGATTTTTTTATTGCTTATTTGTGACCGTTTGTTACGTTTTTGTTGATTTAGAGAATCATTAGTTGATATTTTTTGTGAAAAGGTGTTGAATATAGACGAAGCATCTGATGAAATCTGCAAATAAAAATAATAAATAAATCAGCATTTTTTAAGTAATCATTAACCAATGGAAACTAGGGTACCATTTTCTTTTTCAGTTTATGATTCGTTTACACATGCATTTTTAAGTTCAGATATGTTGGAGACAAGTTTATTGTAGAATAGTGACAATTCAATATACAAAACTCAATTGATCCACTCAACACTAAATTAGTTACTTAACACTAATTCATGTAGGTAATCAACCAAATAAAAATAAAGGACACTCCAATCAAATTATAACATATACAATTAACTCTAATGAGAGATCATCAGGATTTGGACAATGATTATATTCGAAAACAAATTTCTTGGAAAAATTAACTAAATTGTTGTTGCTACTAGACCATCATCGTTTATTTTATTGAAAAAAATACATTATTTTCATTAGATTACTTCTCAGACATATAACCTTTACAATTAAATAATGAGCTATTAAAACAACAATAAATGTCTTGCTTTAATAATGTTTAGTAAAAGGTCACATGAAATTATAATATAATATATTATTAAACTATATAAGAATTAAATAAATTGCAGTAGAATATTACAACTTAATGGTTTTTCATGTCTGATGTGGCAACTGCTTCTTTTTATGAGTAATAAAGTTGCTTAAAATGGAGAGAAGAAAGCTTGCCAGATTTTTTATCTTCAGTGGTCTGTTTTTTTAGCGAACTATATAATACACCTGCGTATTTTATAAATAATGTGAAAATTATTGATGCGTTTACTGATGTCGTCTAGGCCTTAGGGAATGCAAACCAAGACAAAGCAATAATTTACGAAACAACAATGTATATTGGGTATCCGTAAGTATGCTACTTTACGTTCCAAACCAAAATAGTATATTATGATGCTAGGATGTAAAGCTAAAGATTTTGGACGTATGTGGAGTTTGCAAATCGAGGCGCTAGCCGAGATTTGCACCCACATTAGGTTCAAAATGGCTTACGTCCGTGCATCATATATTATTTTTTATTCGCCCCAAGCAAAATATTTAAAAAAAATTGTTTAATCTAAATCAAAATAAAAATATTTTGAAATTTTTAAATAAAAGTATGTTGAACAAGTAGGCTTTGACGAATATATTTGTTGTTTATTTTCAAACAAATCGAATATAACTCTGACAACAAAGAATAACAAATATTTTAATTGGATTAGGAAATTTGGAATCGAAAGATTGCTTTGATAAAAAATTTTATTTTTTAAAAATTTAAACAAATACAAACCATACCTTTGAATTGAAAAAATTCCAATTACTTCTTTACTTACTTGAGTTTAATTGATCTCAAAAATCTAAAATAAATTTAAATTCCCTTAATGTAGTCTAATGTTAATACATATAGAACTACAAATTGACCAAGTGTCAGCCATTGATTTCACATTGATTGGAAACAATCAATAATCACTATACAAACGTGACTTAGAATATTAATTGGAATAGAAATGTTCCCCATTCTATGAATTCACACAAAGTATTGTCTAGAAATTTAATGCAAAAAATCCCATATAATGTAAAAACATTTCCATAATATGGAGTCTAATGACAGTGGAAAAATTCAACTTAAGTAAAATAAATAAGTGATGAAGAAGTTTCAACTTTGAAATTGTCATCGCCTCAACGGCGTAATCGATAGCGTGTCTGCCCAAGGATTCAAGCCGGGCACTGACGAGGGTAGGTTCGAATCCGATCCGAAACACGAAAAAATGTGCATTGGAGTCTTTTTCTGAAAAACTTCAAACCATACCTTTGAATTGAAAAAATTCCAATTACTTCTTTACTTACTTGAGTTTAATTGATCTCAAAAATCTAAAAAAAAAAACAAATACAAATGTTTTTTTACTTTTTTGGACGTAACTATGACAACAAAAATATATGGTTAGAAAGAAACATTTTAAGGGCTCAAATCACAGTAATAAAGTAACATTTTAATATGTAGGCGAATAAAAAAGTATGTAATATTTTAAACATATTCAAAAACTTCGAAAGGATCAGACGTTTTTTAATTTTTCTCTCGATTTTTGTTTTTATTTTTACATAATTAATTGTATGACTAGCGGCTTTATTAGCTTTATAGTTAAATCCAATTTTATAAGTTTTATTATTGTGTTAATATTGAAACATAAGTGTTTTTGGTGATTTGAAAAGCTTTTTAAGTTAGTTTTAGTTTTGTTATCAAGTATAAAACTTGTATGTGTTACTCAAAATTTAATTAATTTCGTGTTCAGTTTGTTTTAAATAACGGTATTAAAGGTTATTAACCTGCTCATTTTCAATAGGTAATAACAATAACATTTAATCAAAGTGTACATACATAAATCATTTTTTGTTTTTAATAAGCCGTAAAGTTAGTTAATAATAAATTTGGATTGTATAAGGTTATTAACCTGCTCATTTTCAATAAGTAAAAACAGTAACATTTAATCAAAATATCGCATTGACCTCTATTTAAATAATGTTGCATAAGGATTGCTGTATTTGTAATGCTGTCATATTTGATGATTTTTTTAGTTGCAAAGGCAGCTGTGATAAGGTTGTTCACTACACTTGCGCTGGTGTTAAGGCGAAATCCAACTCAACATTTAAGGCTAGTTTCTTAAATTTAAAATCAGTTTACTGGTTCTGCGATAAATGTGATGAAGAGATCTCATGTCACACAACTGTGTTATCCAAATTGCAGCTGCAAGTTTCAGAGATTAGTTTGAAATTGGACAAAATAGCTAGCATGCTAACAGAGAAATCAATGTTATCTGCTACATCATCTGAATCAAATGTTCGGTTGACTAATTCAGATCTCAATGCTCAACCCCTTCCATGCACAACTCAACCCTCTGTGTCAAGAATGTTTACGAGATCATTAACAAAAAACTTAGCGTCTGATGATGACGTTTTCCTAAAGAATGGTGATAATCATTCTTCAGTAATAAGAAATAATAGTGAAGCTTCCGATCATAAAAAACAAATAGATAACAACAATGAAGTGCCGATTTTAAACGAATCTACTAAATGGATTTTCATATCACGATTGAATGCGGAAGTTACAGTTGAAGAAGTAACTAAATTTTTAAATGAAAGATTACTTGTTCGTGTTGATCAGTGCTACAAAGTCATTGGTGCGAAAAATAGACAAATGGGTTTAGATTATTCTTCATTTAAATTCAACGTGCCTGCTTCCAGTATACAATCGATAATTGAATCGTCTGCTTGGCCTTCAGAAGTACTAGTAAAGGAATTTGAAGTAAAGGGGAAACCTTTTTTATTAGCAACAAGGTCTCAATGCAATCGAAAATAACATACACTAATGACCATCCAGCTATAATTTCTACAGTTTCTTCTTTGTCTTTAGCCGTAGACAGGAGCACTCAATTTTCTCCAGACATTTTATCTATCTACTATCATAATTCAAGTGGCATTAGATCTAAATCAAACAAAATATTTTTGAACACACAAGATGGTCACTATGATGTTATTATAATCGTTGAAACATGGCTTGTCAAATCAATCAGCTCAGAAGAATTTTTTTCGTCTTCATATACAATTTTTCGAAGAGATCGACACGAGCATATAGATTCTGTACTTCGTGGTGGTGGTATAATAATGGCTGTCTCGAACCAGCATAAATCTGAAATTGTATACACAAGCAGTTGTAACATCGAGCTTATAGCAGTCAGATTAAACTTTGTCAACAAGTCTTTTTTGATTATCGCGTTATATCTACCTTTTGATTCATCTTCAGTATCTTATGCAACCCTGGCTGAAATTTTGGAGAACGACATAAGTTCAATAATTCTGGAAAACGACGAAATTATATTCGCAGGTGATTTCAACTTCCCAACATTAAAGTGGGTGACATTAGACGATGAAATTACTCCAACCAATAGTAATGATAGTCAAAGTGCAATTCTAGATATTATTTTTGGGTTTGGAACTAAACAAATCAACAAATTTAACAATAACTACGGACACTTACTGGATCTTGTGTTTTCATCCTTGGAACTTGATATAAGTATTTCTACATGTGAGGACCTAGCTGATTCAGTTAGTCCTTTTCATACGCCACTACATATTCAAATATTTTTTTATAAATTTGATAACAATGATAGGGATAGCTATTATAACAATTTCTCATTTAATTTTAGGAAGGCCGATTACAGTTCAATCAATACTCTCCTGGATACCATAGACTGGGACTTTATTGAGCAGGAGGAGGATTTAAATCTGATTGTTGCGCGTTTTTACGATATATTGAACAATGGAATTACTGATCTTGTTCCTAAATTTCGAACTACTACTTCAAATTCTCGTCAACCGTGGTTTAACAAAGAATTAATGAATTTAAAAAATCGTATGCATAAGGCACATAAGAAGTATAAGCTACTGCAAGACGAATTAAGTTACCAGATTTACAATTATCTTCGCACGGAATTTAAAACACTCAACAAATTCTTATATAACAACTATTTACTTGATGTGGAGTCGGATATTCATGATAATCCTCGAAGATTTTGGCAATTTATTAACTTAAAAAGGGAGTCTAATGGTTATCCGTCATTCATGTCGTATAAATTGGAATCATCTAGCGATCAAAATATTATATGCAATTTTTTTGCTGACTTCTTTAAAAATGTTTATACATCCAATACATCACGAAGTAACTCACATAACGAAACAGAGATATTGTTAACTGACGGAAATTTCTTGGGATTTCAAATAACCGAATCAGACATATTGTTAGCGTTGAATGCTCTAGACACAAGCAAGGGTGCTGGCCCACACAATATACCGCCTATCTTTTTAAAGAAATGTGCTACTTCTTTAGTAAATCCGCTACTAAAATTTTTAACAGAAGTCTGTCATCTGGCATTTTTCCATGTGTCTGGAAGCTTTCTCACATTACGCCAATTTTCAAAAAAACTGGACGTAAGGATGATATCGAAAGCTATCGGGGGATTGCAATACTGTCGACTATTCCTAAGCTATTTGAAAGCATAATAAGAAATTATATACTTTTTCATACCAAAAAATATATATCACCTTGTCAGCATGGCTTCTACCCTAGAAGATCTACCACAACTAACCTAGCGATACTAACTACTGACGTATCTCAAGCGTTGGACTCTGGATTGCAAGTTGACGTTATTTTTTCTGATTTTAAAAAGGCCTTCGACACAATCGATCACGATGTCATGGTTGAGAAACTGGATAGATTGGAATGTGCTGAAATACCCATTCGTTGGATCTCGTCATACCTAAAAAACAGAAGACAATACGTTAAAATTGGCTCTTTTAAATCATTTGAGTTTCTCGTTAATTCTGGTGTGCCACAGGGTAGTCATCTTGGACCTCTACTGTTTTTGTTATTTATAAACGATGTTGTCTCTTGTTTTAATTTCTGCAAGGTACTAATTTATGCCGACGACATGAAAATTTATAAAGTAATCTTAAACGAGCTTGATACAAAGTTACTTCAGGAAGAATTAAATCGTTTTTGTGCATGGTGCGCTGATAACCTACTCCATCTGAATGTGCTTAAATGTTATACGTTAACCTTTCACCGTACAAGATCAATTACATACAATGACTACTACCTTAACAGTAGTCTAGTACATCGAGTATTTGCTATACAAGACCTAGGTGTTTATTTCAAATACAATCTGTCTTTCAGCGATCATATTAATAAAATTATTACAAGGGCGAATTGTATGTTGGGTTTTATGATCAGAAATTCAAAAGAATTTCAAGATCCCTATACTGTGCGAAACATGTACTGTTGCTTCGTTAGATCTATTTTGGAATATGCGTCGGTAATTTGGTCTCCATATTACGACAACCACTCTAAAAGAATTGAGAGTGTACAGAAAAAGTTTTTACGTTACGCTCTTCGTCGTTTGCCGAAGAATAATGCATTACCGCATTATATTCTGCCACCCTATGAAGGTCGATGCATGCTGTTGAACATTGAAACTCTTGACAATAGGCGGCGCATAGCCTCTGCAATCTTTGCTGGCGATATTTTGACTAACACCATTGATTGTCCAAATATATTACAACAACTGAACATCTATGCTCTGGACGGTCTTTACGCACAATATCGAGTTTTATTAAGCCCCCTTATAGACGAACTAATTTTGGTCAAAGTGATCCATTGTTCAATATAATCCGGAATTTTAATTTCTTTTCAGACGTTTTCGATTTTAATATATCCAGAAGAGTTTTTAAAAACTTGATAAGGTCAAAATTATTGAATATTTGATATATCGTTGTTTTCATTAGATTAGATAGATCGTTGTTTTCACTAAATTTTATTATCAGTATTTTTAATTTTTTATTTTATGTTTATATAAAATTCTGTTTTTATTGTTTGTTCTATAGCTATTACGTTTGATTGTTTTGTTTCTTTTATTTTTCTTCTTTTTATTTTAACTAATGTAATCTATGGTACTCTGTACTGCTGATGAATAAATAAATAAATAAATAAATAAATAAATAAACTAACGCTCTGAGATAATTTCATTTATCTCAAAACCAAACAAAAAGCTAATCCTTAAATAATAAAATAAATAAAATTAAGCAAAACTTTACGGAAAAACAAATAATTTCAACGAACGAGTATGGTGAAACATACAATGTTGGAAAACTAACAAAAAACATAACATTTTAATTTTTATATAATTTCTGTATAATTTTATGGCAAATTTATGTTAAATTAAATTATTTACTAAATGGAAGTTTTTCACCTAGAAACAAAACAAAAACTAAATAGCATATGAAAACACTTTTCTAATTTATGTGTTAATAGTGTTACATGTTTTTAAAACATGATGATATAACAATGTATATTATTGTGCTTCAGAACAGGGTGTAATAAAATCTAACACAAATATGTTTGCATGTCCAAATTCAATTATATTTTTGTTTCTAATATTTTGGACCAGAATGAATAGATTACAAATAATACTTCAAAAACATTTCTAATACGAAGTATATTGTGAAGCCACACCAACAAATTGCTAACTACTAGACACTAGCTATTAGCCACTAGTCTTAGTCTGGCATCTGGATGAAGAAATAACAAAAGTTTAATTATCAAAATTGATTGATTTGTATGATCATTGTATGAAGTTCTTGCATATCTCGAATTGAAAAATTATAGTTTTAGAAAGTGTGATACATTTGTTGTCACGTTCAAAATAACGAAAGAAATGTATTAAATTGTCATAATATATATTTGATACACTACAATTAAAACTTGTGTGAAATACGTGTGATGATTAAAGGAAGATTATCTCAATAGGTTGTCGGTTGCAACCGAAAATCGTTTAAAATAATTTGAAACTTATTTTATTTTAATATGTCCAACAGATGCACTCGGTTGCTACAACTAAAATCCTAGTTTTTGAATTTGTTGTTGTTTTATTTTGTGTTTTGTTCGTTTTTTCATGCCTTGGTAGTTGGTTGTTCCTTGCTTGTTTTATGATATTACTTCAAGGAATTTTTGGTAATCGAAAACCTAGAAGGTTTTTGTGAATATTATGTTAAAGGGAAAAAAATGATTGAATTAGGTTACAGTTGAATATCATGAATCATGATAAGCTTCTTTGACCTTTTTCTAGCGTAAGTATAAAAGCAGTGAACAGTGAAACAGCAGTCAAAAAGTTGTGAACATGTAATTGGAAAGAAATTTAACGCATTGGTGATTTTTAAACAAAAACTTTTTATTTACTGACAGTAGTTGCTTTGTTATTTTTTTTAGTTTATATATAATGATGTCAACATACGCCGTGGTACATTTCCCAAAAACACTGAAATTAAAGTTTTGGCAATCTAGCCGAAATATTTTCTTTTTTTTTTCATTAGAATATAATTTTGCGCATTTGTTTTTGACAAATGAAATTGCAATTTTTCTGACATATATCGTTAAAAATGAATAAATCACATATTTAAATACAAATAAAAATTTATTAATGGCGGATACTTATATTTATTTAATATTTGTAGGTAGATGGGATGATACAACATTTAAGAGGTTATGTTTATATTCACGCTAACAATTTTTATTCTTTGAATTGACGTAATCTGCGAATGATAACACTGTGCGACAGCCAAAATCCGCTGGGGTTCTGACTACCGGGAAAAGTTATATCAGTAAAAAAAAGTTATACGTTTCGCTGGGTCACGTCTAGGAATCGAGATATATCGATTTGAAGTTAGCAAGTATCATATAGGAGAAATTGTCACGTATGGGTTTTTTTGACATAACTCGAGAACGACTAGTCCGATTTTGCTGAAACAAATTTAGAAATTAAGTATTACAATACCTTTAATCTACTGATATACTATACTGAAAAAGTAACGCAAAATTAAAAAAATTAAAATTAAATAAATAAGAAATACAAAAATATAAAATAAATAAGTAAATGCAATAAAAATTATAAAAGTAATAAAACGAAAATATAAGAAAAATATAAAAACTAAAATAAAAGGATTTAATAAATAAATAAAATAAATAATAAATGAATAATAAATAAATAATGTATAAATAATAAAAAAATAATAGATAAATAATAAATAAATAATAAATGAACAATAAAAAATAATAATAAATAATAAAGAATAATAAAAAATAATGAATAATAAATAATAATAATAAATAATAATAATAATAGAAAAAAATAATAATAAATAATAATAATAATAAATAATAATAATAATAATAATCTACAATAATAATAATAATAATAATAATAATAATAATAACAATAAATAATAATAATAATATAATAAAATATAATAAAAATACAAAAATATAAAATAAAATTATACTAAAAATAATAAAATAAAATAAATAAATAAAAAATAAAAAAACTAAAAAATAGAAAATAATAAATAAAAAAGCAAAAAAAAAATAAAATTAATACACAAAGGCACATAGACACATGTCCAAATACATTTAAAACAATAAATTTTGGAGTTTATTCCAGTAAAAATATTAAAAAAAAATTTCTATGAAAAATCAATATTCTTGTCAAAATGAGATACCTTTACTTAATTGTGAATAAAAGCGAAACGCGTTCATCGATTTTCATGATCTATGTCTCGTTTTGTGCACAGATTATGTGACTTTACGTCAAAGTAATAAGACTTGACACTATTTCCAGTTTTGAATTTTTCATGATTTTTTAAAATACAATTTTTTTATTTTTTAGGCGAAAAATTATTTTTTTTCTTCATAAATTTATTTATAACTGCGAAACTGTTGATTGTATAAAGAAATAGTGTATTAGTAGATTAAAGGAATTGTAATTCTTAATTTTTCTAAATTTGTTTCAGTAAAATCGACTAGTCTTTCTCAAGTTATTTCCCCAAAACGTGACTATTTCTCCTATATGATACATACTAACTTCAAATCAATATATCTCGCGAAACGCCGGGACACGTATAACTTTTTTTTTACCGATATAACTTTTCCCGGTAGTCAGAACCCCGGTGGATCACTGACCCCTACCATTTGTCGCACAGTGTAATTATTTGGTTTAATTATCTTATTTTTTGCACTAATCATTCACTGTACTAATTTTAATAATTACTAAAACAATTATATTTTCAAACATTTATTTAATTTTTGTTCGTGATCGCATTTGCTAAGTTAATGAAAACTATATGAAATACCAAAACTTCCACTATATAGAAGCCTAACTCATTTTTTAGCACAAAAAAAAGCGTGAACTTGTAGCGCCATTTTGAAATTAAAACTCAATATAAAAAAAATCAAAACATCACAATACCTACCATAACGCCATCTGGAAAACTAAAACTCCCTATTAAAAATATTCAAAAAAATTTAATCAAAAACACTAATCCAATTTTTTGCATATGGCAATGTTCATTGTTTTTTGCAAATGGCGTAAATCAGTAGGGCTATGATATCGGAGGTTTTGGAAATACAGATAATAAAGTCGATAATGATAAGATAATGTTTATATTTTATTTATTTGTTGGTACTAAACTGAAAAACGTTGCCACACTACTCTCCCGCCAGCGACTTAGTCACGATAAAAATGTTTGTGGGACTTTGACAACGCGCCTCTGACTTGTTACGCGTGCTGGAGGTGGTATTTTAAAGGTTACGTTTTTTTAGCTTATAATTATTTTTTTATTGTTGTTATTTATTTTATTATTTGTCGGATTCACATTATTGTTTGACTCGACCTTATTATTATTAATAACATTTTGTTTATGAACAGGTACGTTTTGATTGAAAATAATAACATTTTGTTATATTATTTTGTTACACTCGATAAATGCCACTATCAAATGATCAATAGCAACCTTGTGTTTCTTGCCCTGTATTTTAAATATAAAAATGTTAGGTTTCCGTTTGGCGTTAACGGTACTCTCTAAACTTGAATTAGTGGAATTTTTACTGATTAAATTAGTGAAAATTTTTTGGCTGTAAAAATAGTGATATTAGTGATATTTCACTGATTAATAGTGAGTAATAGTGATATTTTCACTGAGGAATAGTGATATTTCACTGATTAGAACAGTAAATATTCACTGATTCCAAGTGGTATACTTGAAACTGTGTTAAACAGTGTATATGTACTGTGAATCAGTGAAAATCCACTATTTCATTTTTAGAGAGTAGAGATACCGCGTCATTACGGATGAAAACATGAGTGTGCGAATCTTTTTGAACGAAGTTTTTCTAAGAGTGTTATGGTTCGTTGATTCGATTGGTTTAAGATTTTCGAACATGTTTTTTAACTGTTTTACGTATTCTGATTGTGGGGTAATATTAATTTTGTTGTTTCGAAAAATTCACCCGGTAATGGTAGTGAAGTGCCATAAACCAATTCAGCAGGAATTGCTTGTAAATCTTCTTTCAGTGTCGAACTGTGACATAATATAATGGTCGGTAAACAAACAGCCCAATCGTTTGCGTTATGGCATTTGAGAGCTGATTTAATTGTTCTATGTAATCTCTCAATCATCCCATTTCTTTGCAGGTGGTAATATTTAATTTCTAAAATTTTTCTCAATTCATTCAAGAGTTGGATGCATTGTTTTGCTATTAAGTTGCAATCTTTTGTTATATTGGGCCAAACAAATCTATTGGTTATTAATTTTGTTGTAGATTTGATGCCTGATGATTGAGATTGTGAGTTAAATTAAAGTATGTTTTTCGTAGTCGATATGGTATAAAAGGACGGTTTTTTTGGTTGGAGGTGTCACAATATGTAGTGAACTTGGTACCTAGTATTTCAATAGCTTTAAGTTGTAATGTTGCTGAAGTATTAGTTGTTATACTTTTTATTTCATCGCCCCTATATTACTCATATTGTAGTTGCTCGTAATCGATGGTATGTGTTTCTTATACCTGTGGATTCTCAATTCGCGACAACATATCTGCGATTACGTTTTCTTTACCCGAGATGTGGCGAATATCGGCGGTGAATTGTCCAATGAAATTGATTTGTCTTAACTGGCGTGGAGCACATTGATCAAATTTTTTATTAAACATAGTAATCAACTTATGGTCGGTATAAACTATGAATTGTCGACCTTCAAGCGGTGTGCGGAAATTTTTAATAGCTTGATATGTAGCTAGTAACTCACAGTTGTAAGCAGTGTATATTTTTGTGTACCTGTCATAGGTTTGGATGAAAATACGAGCGGTTCGTGGTTGTCATTTATGACCTGATGTAATACGGCAAAGACACGGAAATTGGATGCGTCGACGAATATGTTTAATTTTGCTGTTGCGCATGAATGTGCTTATAAGACTGCATCTTTTAATTCATATTTGCATTTTTGAAACGCGGTTTTTGTTTCGTCGTTCCACTCAATAATTGTATTATCGTTTTTTTTTTTAATACCCTTGATCAACTTTTGTAGAATTCCTTGAGCTTCGGCTGCGTTGGGGATACAACGGCGGTAAAAATTTAATGAGGCAATAAATTTATGTAAATCTTTAGTTGTTTCGGGTAATTTTATATATTGAGCGGCTTCAATTTTTTGGTTTGTTTGGCTGATTCCCTTATCGTTTATTGTGAAATCTAGGAAATTAATTGGACAAGTTTATTTTAACTCCGTGTTCATGAGAACGTTCAAAAATTATTCTCAAGTGTTGTATATGCTCGTCGTGAGTTTTAGACGCGACTTTAATGTTGTCAATGTATTTAAAAACAAATGGTAATCCTTTTAAACCTTGTCAATAAACCTTTGGAAAGTTTGACCAGCGTTTCGTACCCCAAATGGCATCCTTGTGTATTCAAATAACCCAAAAGGTGTTATAATTGCTGTCTTTGGAAATCTGGTGATACGCACGGGTTAAAATCGATTTTGGAGAACACTTTGCAGTCGTGTAAATTAAATGTCGATTCTTAATAGTGATTTTTCTTCCAGAGATGTGTTTATAGATGCGACAATTGCGCGGAGGGTTTCCGGTAATTTGAAAGACCACAATGTTTCCAGAACAATGTCAGATAACAAACCTTTTCGGAATGTTGGAATTCTGGAATCAAGGTATGGTTTTAATTTTTCATATTTTTCTTGTGTGGGTGGAATACGAATTATTGGTGCAATGATGTCTCAGTATTTTGGATCTATATTTGAGAGTATGAGGTCGTATTTAATTTGGTTTATAAATCTGGTTTGTCTGGGTAAATGGGGAATATTTTAAAAACTTGAGAGCTGCCATATCCTTATGTAAAAAAAATCATTTCTAAATCATAGAAATATAACATTTAATTAGATTAATCCATTTAAATGAATTCGTGGATATTGCCGAAACTCGAAAGTATTAGTTAATTGCCATATTAAGATAATTTGAATAAAAGAAATTTCAATGTTCAAGATTGCGTTAGTATCCCAACCGAAACACGTAAAAGAACAAACAGAGTTTTTTTCTGAAATATTTCCAACCATACCTTTGAATGGAAAAAATTCAAAGTACTTCCTTAGTTACTTGAGTTTAATTGCTCATAAAAATCCCGAATAATTAAAATTCTCGAAAATGTTGTCTAACATGCAAGCGCATATATGACAATAATTGACCAAGTGTCGCTCATTGATTTCGCGTTGATTGGAAGCAATTAATAATGACTATACACTTGCGACTTAGAATATTGACTATAATAGAAATATTACACATCCTATGAATTCACACAATAGTGAGAATTGAGTATAATAGTTGAGAATTCAACTTAGGTAAATAAGATGATGATGAAGTTACAACTTCAAAATATCATCGGATTGGTGACGAAGTGGATAGCGTGTCTACCAAAGGATTTGAACTCACTCGGAACTGATGTAGGTATGAGTTCCAATCCCAACCAAAATACGTAGAAGAGAAAAAATGCCTTTTTTTCTAAAATATTTCCAACCATACCTTTGAATTGAAAAAAATCAAACTACTTCTCTAGTTACTTGAGTTTAATTGCTTACAAAAATCTCAAACAATTCTATTAGTTTCATTGGGCAACAAACTTTAAATACCCCGTCTTGTCCCTTCTTCCCTTCCACATACAGTTATTTCTTGGAGCGAAACCGCCGTTTAGACAGATCACCTACATCATATTCTTATGAGTACCTCTTAAGCAGATGGCAAATTATTCCTACTAAAAGATTATTCCTAGCTAATACATGCAGTATGCACAGTGGTCAATACAACAACGTTTCCACTGGTGACTCGTCAATCGTCGATACTATACTGAAAAAAAATTCGATCATTCGTACTCAAGTACCTAAGGAAATAATTTAATTTTTTTCAATTCAAAGGTAGAAATTGTTGAATTCTTACCCAGAGAAAAACGCCGATGTGATCCTCGGCAAACCTCATCAGTGCCACGATTCGAATCATTTGGTAGATACGCTATCCACTAAGCCACCGAGATGATATTTATGGAAATAGTTTTCACTTCAATGGGGAATATTTTGTATTAAACTTTCTAGACGGTACTATCGTGTGAGTTCGGGTAGTATTTCTTTTATAGTTAATATCCCATGAATTCACATTATAGTACTGTATTGAAATATAATACAAAAATCCCCATTAAAATGAATATTTCCTTAAAAATGGTGTCTAAAATGACTATTGAGAAATTCAACTTAGGTAACAAACTGATGACAAAGTTTCAAATTAGGCATATAATGGCCTCAACGGAATAGAGGAAAAAATGTCCCCCAAAGCATTCGAATCATGCCATAGATGAGGTTTAGGTTCGAATCCCAACCAAAACGGTGATAGGAGAAAAATCGAGTTTCCTCTGGGAAAGAGCCAACCATATGTTGATCATTGATTTTGCATTGATAGAAAACAATCAATAATGACTATATACTCGTGACTAAGGATGTTCAACAGAAATAATGCCCATTAATGAATTCACACAATTTAAGAAAAATTTAATCCAAAAAATCTCAATTTTATATTATTTATTCTATGTTGCTTGTAGGACCTTGTCGGTGGTGACAGCCAAAATATTTCCATTGTTCACTTACAGCAATGAAGGTACTTATTAAGGGTACCTGCTTGTCTACTGTTAATCTTGGAGAGACTCCTGCTGCCTGCCGTAGCTCGAGTGCACTTCTGAACAAAACAATGAACGAAAATTTTGTTTAAATCTTTATTTTTTTTACAGAATGAACAGAAATTCACTAAAACTGACTCCATGCGTCAAAATATACAGTACTATAAGCTTGATACACTATGGAGTTGTTTGATGTTAATTTGAAGATATACTACGTCATTGCGGCAAGAACCGATCTCTAAACGTTCGTCAGCTTCTAATAATAACTGTGAGATGATCATTCCCATGGCTCACCACAAATTATGGAGTATTCAACTAGATAAAACTGACAATTTTGCACCTGTTTTTGATCCCCCTCCCCTTGATCATTGGACTTTTTTACAGAGAATTTAAGTCGCCTACTTAACGTTTGAAATTCTAAACAAGCTGATAAAGAGAAACGAAAAAAATTGTATAGAGTATTTGTTGTATTGATTTGTTGATTTAATGACTTTGACTATGACGTTGACTTTGAATATATAATTCAAGCAAGATTTCAGACACACATGGTGCTTATAAAGGAGCAAGATCTATCAGTAAGTACAAAATAGATTGGGACACAATTCAACGAAACTTATCTGACTCTCGTATTTCCTTTCAGACAAGTAAATCAGTACAGAACAATTTTGCTCAACTTTTAATCTATCAACAGTTTAGAAATATATTCCCGGGACCAACTTGAAAGAGGAAGTCGCCGTTTGGGTCGATTCACGTAAAAAAGTTAAACATAGTTTAACTTATTTATAATCGAACACTCATTCCTCCAGTTGAAAATAAAATGTAGTCAGTTATCACTCTATCAACAAAAGCATTATTAAGGATTACTTATCTCCCTATCAATTACTAAACTTAAACGAATTTATCACCGCTCAAGGATAGATCACCATAAAAACTTGACTTTAAGATAAACCATTGCTAAAAGTTATAATTCTGTATTTTCCGTTTTAGAACTGTATCTTTTCAGAACGACCAAATGTGAAATCCACTGGTTCATACTATTTTTCAAAAACTTTTGTGTGAACACTGAACAACCAAACTGCATTAAAATTGCTAGAAACTGTAACAATGTTGTCCAAACCCTACGAACCATATTATATAACAACAACTTCTATTATTTAAGGCTCTTTTGAACAGTCACTGAATCAACATCCTAAGACACAAATTTCTTCAAATGTAACACATTTTGACACAAGCAACAATGACACAATATGATTAAATCATTAATTATATAAACAAATAAACGAAATTAAATTTAGTTTCAAACTAAACCATTCAACATATTTTATCAATGACAAAATACAATTTACTCTTATATCTTCTAATCATCGTTTAAAATATCTCTAATCCTATAATGATAACAATCTTATAATTAAAATCATATTAACACACAACAATAAAACCTTACGCAATTAACTTTCTTTTCATAACATTATACCATAAATTAACCCTCAGAATGTTATCAAATAATTATATTTTTAAATATTACAAAATTTTATGCAATTTCACATTTTTAATTACCTTTTCTGTAAAATTTATAATAATCGAATTTTGTTTCCCTAAAATATAATTATTATTGATCATTACAAATATTTAAATGTATTATTGATTAAAAAAATATGATTGGGGGATGAACTTTTTTTCTGTATAAAATTGACAAACAATTTCTGTTAATTACTCATTCTGCAATTGAAATTTGTGTTTGAAATAACAAATTTTAATAAAGAAAATTGGAAAATGGTAAAATTATTCATCGAATATATATTAAAATAAACGAATTATAATAATTTATTAATATTTTTATTTTTAGAAATTTGTAGTATTTGTGGTTACTTGTTTAATTTACTCTAGTCAATTGATTGAAGCAGGGCCTTATGAAAATCATCACAATGATGTAAAAAAAGAAAATGATATTGAGGAAATTGGAAAACAGGATATTATACGATTTGTTGATGAAGAACAAGAACAAAATTATGAATCAACAAAAACGACAGACAACTCATCAGATGCTGAAAAAATCATAGAAAGCCCTTTAATGAAACCAGAAGAAATGGAACAATTGGATAGCTATAAAATTTTTGATTTCAACTCAAAAGATATACCAACAGGGGTTGAAGAAGATTTAGATGAAATGAGTAAACAATATGGTGAGATTACATTCGTTGACTCATATGAAGATGTTAATGAGCCAGATTATGATTTTAAAGAACAAGAACTACAAACGGCCAATACTCATGGATTAGGATATTATAAATTAGAATCAGCACCAATTCCATATCCACCGGGCTTTGGAGGTTTAGGAAAATTTTTTGGTTTACATAAGTTTGGTAAATTTGGAGCCCATCATTTTGGATACCCCCCAGTTGGACCACCTCCAGTTGGACCACCTCCAGTTGGACCTCATCCAGTTGGACCACCTCCAGTTGGACCCCATCCAGTTGGACCACATCCAGTTGGGCCCCATCCAGTTGGACCGCACCGAGTTGGACCGCACCCAGTTGGACCTCATCCAGTTGGACCCCATCCAATTGGACCATACCCAGGCGGTGCACCAATCCTAGGCGTTCCAGTTCATTTTAGGCCATGTGGTTTTTTTGGATGTAAATTTGGTAAATTTTGGTAAGAAATGAGATTGTTGTAAATATAAATACTCTACTGATATATAATAAATTATTTTTCGTTATAAAAATTTGGTTTGAATTATTTTGGTAAAACGAGGGGCACCAAAACCTTTCTTACAGTTAAAAAGTTTGTCTTCAAAAAACTAAAACATGTTGACATTCATAAGCCTATAGGTATTCTCAGGCAGTTCATAAACTTACATTTACTACAATTAACTGTGTATCCCGGGATAAAGCATGACTTTTAGCAACATCAACCGGCGGTTTGATTCGGTGTGGTTACACATGTTATATTTTAGTAGGTATTTGTTTTCAAGGCTTTTTGATTTTTCAAGAACCGAAGCATGATTTCTAGTGTTTTGAGCTCAATGTGAAAATTTAACTGTTACATTAACAAAATTCCAATTAAACTAACAAAAGTGTTATATAAAAATGAGTCCAATAACAACTCGTAATCAATTTAGTTATAAGTTCTAAAAATAATAACAAACCACAGAGACAAAATAAGAGAATCAAAACTATAACCAGTATGATTATCAATATAATTTTAAAATTGTGCATTGAACACAAGCGTATTTTATTTCACAGTAGAAGTTATCAGTTTGACATAGAGATTAAAATTGTAATAATAGAAATGGTGCGTTTGACAACAATTATTTTAAATTTAATAACCAAATTGTTTATTAATCAGACAATTGTTTTCATGTCTTAACTGAAGTTGTATATTTAACAAAAAGCGTGTTATTTTAATTGGTAAAATTGTAAATAGATCAAAATCCAACCATTTCCGATTCTTCCATTTCATAATTGTGCCTTAAACAATAAAAAACATATTTTTAATTATTTCCTAGTTTTGAATCAGGGTGACTCGAAATTTATTAAGAAATTTAGAGATGAGGAAAGTTTAAAATTAAATTTGGCCCGAACGGTTTAGCCGATTTTGATAATTTTTTTTTGTTTGAAACGTTCTAAGGAAGGTTTTATAAAAATAATACACTGATAAACAAAATTTATATTTTCATACGACTTTTTTTAGTTTTAGTTTTTCAAACATTGCGATTTTTAAAAGTACCTCTTTGTTTTACCTTTTTTAATAGATATAGATAGATAAACGAACTACCTCAAACAGTAGTTACATCACGCTTTCCAAGTTTACAGAGTTATCTGTAACAATGGAGGTTTGTAAACGGCCTTAAGATTCAAACTACATGAGTTTAATTTTATGGTTTTGCAGATAAATACTAGAAATGTCTAACTTTTTATAGGAAATCTTCATCCCTGCAAGACAATGACAACTACGCTTTTTCTCAAAATAATAATATATGACATAGGCTTTGTCTTCAAACCCCATGGGTTTTGGTGAATATGCACTTAAGTTCAAGATTAAACTGTAAATTACTTTTTGTTCAACATCAAACGTTAAACATTAAATATTATTTACAGCTTTCATTGATACAGACATAACATTGGTAGGCATTTTCTTTTAAAATCTAAAACAAATAGTCTTCCCAATGTTCATACTATAAATCATACATTCGTTTCGTATTATTAGCCCATTTGAATTCGTTTCCTAAAGTAGTATCTGACGTTACACAACGTTCCACTGTATACAAAAATTCACATTTTTGTGTACTGCATCACATGTTATTTTACCCTCAAATCGTTTAACTGGTTGTTATATGTAATGTGTAATCTATTTTTTTGGTTTTTTTTCTTTTTCTTCTATGTGAAACAAATACATTTTTTGTGTTTATTAAACGGACAAAAAATAACAGTATTTTAGTGAATCAGTGTTAAATCAAATAGTTTATTCTTACGCAAAAATTTTATATTAAGGGAGAATAAAATTCATTATACACGAATTGATTACACAATTTTATTCTCTGACAATGAATTATGTATTATATAAAATAAAAACGTTTTCTTCAATTAAAACAATAAATCTTTATTGTTTTATTTGAGAAATCAAATTTCTGATTAAAAAAATCCATTCTCAACAATCAACCAAATTCAACTAAAAGAAATAAGAGAATTTAATTTAAAATTTGATTTTTGAACAAAACGTATCAAAGCTATTGTGATTATAATTTGAAAATAATTTTAAAACAATCAAATCAATTTGACCAATTGGAATCAAACCAACTGAATAATGATAATTTTTTTATCGGAAGATTTTCATTAGACAATAGGTTAAGTTCATTAGGCTATAAGTTAGAAAACAATACAATAATACATACTATTATTATGGAAAAAAATACAAATAAAGCTGATATTAATAAATGAAAGAGAATAAAGTATATTATTCTACACAGATTGGGCGTTTCACCTTGTAATGTTTGACTAAAATGTGTTCGCATTAATAATAATTGATTAAATTTTTATATTACCAAACATATTGGAAGATCAGGAGGGAAAAATAATTTAGGATTTATTTTCAGAAGAGAAACTGGAATTTGCGTAATCACAGCATTAAACAAGCTCAATTAAGTTAATTTTTTTTTAATGTAATTCTATTTCTGCCTTTTTTTCTAAATATTATCGTAAATTTTAGAGCCATTATGAAACTATACGTTTTTTTGTTGTAGGAGACTTTCCTGGGCCAGAGGCCACATGTTAGATTTATTTTGTGCTAATAATTGTAATCCCGGATATAAACAGAATAACTGTTTATAACAGGGTTAAAGAATAACTCAGAATTCCTGACTCATTTTAACTCGATAATTCAGTAGAGTTAGTTTTTTCCAATAGTGAATGATATATTTTAATATATGCTCAAGAATGAAAAATCAGTTTAACCGTTGGTTGTGATGCAATTTAACATGAGGAAAAGACGTGGTGGAAAGACATCAATGTGTTCCTTGTTGAGCTTCTTTTTTTTGTTTGTTTGGTATAGACGTAATTCATAGTAAATGTGGGTATTAAATCCATTTATATAACCAGTAACAGACAAGGAGTATTGGAAGTCCCATTTATCTCTGACTTCATGTCAAACAGAGAACAACTGATCTGTTGCTGAATAATGTTGAGATTTTTACCCATGGAATTTTCATCTCAAATTGAATATTGTGTCTGCACAAAATTCTTGGTAAGACAAAAGGGAGAAATAAAATCCGACATCTTTTGAACTATCTTTTCTGGAAAAGCCTCGCTTAGCAATTGTCTAGGACAACTAACTTGTCTAGGACAATTAACTTTAATTAGAGCAAGTGTTGTGCCCAAAATTTAGCGGTTCGGAAAAAAACAAACAATAAAAAAAACACAGAAATAAGAACAATTAGGTTCTGTATAGGTGGGTTGATCGGCAATTAGTTCTTTGTAGTTAATAGCCCCGGCTGCATTGGCAGTAAAGACTAATTTCCTAATCAACCCACACTTTTCCATTTTTCAATTATGAAACGACTTTATTGCATTTTTCATTAATATTTTTATTAACAATCAATCGGTATACCTTCTCTTTGGACTCCCTTTAAAATATCAAGGTTATAATGGTTTTTGTTATATACACTTGTACTCTATTTGCAATGTTTCGTATTTTGTTTATTTTCTTTGTTTATATACAAACGAAGCAAAAGAATTGATAGCGTTAGAATAATGAAACAGAGAAAGAAATGAATTATTACAATACATGAATTGTTACATTTCCAGCTTTTTGATTGTATTCTTAATTGATAAATGGGTGGTTCTTACTAATGTTTAGGTTTTATAAATTGATAGAAGAACGGGAAAAATGTTATGGAAAAAATAAGACTATCTGTTATTAGCTGGTTGCTTTCTAAATTGTAAATGTATTGATTACAAACAATATGAATAACGAGAATCTGTTTCATGCAATCAACTCTTCCTTCTTTCTTGTATAGAGTAATTAAAAATGATATAAGGAAAAACATTTTTAAATTTAAGCTGAGTTGTGTTTAGAACTTAAAACTAAATTATGTAAATTAAAATCAAGGAGTGTAGTGATTGTGGCACAAACAAAATGTATAAAAAATGTATTAAAAAAAATGTGTTTATAATTTTTTATTAAATTTGTCATATTAAATAAAATTTTTGGAATTTGTGCTTTTTGAAAAGTTTTATGTGTTAAGAGGTTTGTGTTAAAGGTTTGTGTAAATCAAACAAATAAACCAGGCAAATTCTAACCTTACCAATTTATTATGAAAAACATATTTTTGTATTAATAAAAGGGAACGTATTTGTAATAGAAACCAGCTTCGAGATAGCGAAACCGTTGTTTTACCATTCCAGTTATTGGAAACAAATAAATCGATGGTGGCTGAAAAAAATGCAACTGATTAATGTGAGTTGGATGTTCGAAATTGTGCAAAAAAAATGTACACAAATTTAGCTCGTCGTCAATAATTGAACACGTTAAATTTGTTCCAACGAAACATATATGTACAACAAAGTATTTGAGGAATTGTGTATTGCATTCTACAAAGCGTATATGGATGACGCTCCAGATGTTTTTTTTTTGATAAGTGATGTTTTTTTGGAAATGCAATTTGTGGCAGCATATGTTCTACACAACTGGTTTTGGAAGACAACATTCATGATACAATTAATGTTAGCTTTTGGTTTTGTTTTATATAATTTTTGTATTATAGTTTGTCTTTTTGTATTAAATTATTACATTTTTTGTTAGCTAAAATTTTGACGAGTAAAATTACTCGATTGTGTTTTGTTAGTAAAAATTAGTGTAAATTAGAGATTTTTCATACATTCATTAATCATACATTCATTTATTAGTTAAAATTAAATAAACCTTTGGATAAATAGATACCGTATATTTCTATTTTATTTCTATAATAAATCCCAATGGCTTTACAAGCTAAAATCCATGTCGCATGATTTTTATGTAAGATCCTATTAGGCTTCACCCTCCTAGCGCACTTTAAGGTAAACCACGCGTAGGTAAAAAACTACAACTTACCTGGAATATAAGAAACTCTTAGAGTCTAAATAAACGTCCTAGGGGATGACTGATCTAAATCGAACCATTCAGGATCTTGTTGATTAAATAATGAGCTTAAGAAAAGTCTTATGGGTTGTTTAAAACTTTAATCTCTTTAGGTCTGAAGGACCGCTGGCTATTATTTCCTGCACATATTTAGCAAATTATGGATCTGATCATTTCGTCGTTGAAGTTTTTTTTACTATAGGTACTATCAGCCCAGTTTTATGTCTGCTAAACACTGAAATACTAATAACATTTAAAAAAACTCAATCGAATCTACCAAGATATCAGCATCTGAAGATGAATACTGCAAATGAAAATTTATGAACACAAACTTGCCGTCCATTACGATTACATATTCATTCGATAAATCTCTTGACTGTACGGAACACTCAACACTACACTGAAAGAAAAAAAGTTATCATTCGAGTGGCACAGTGATTGGTTGGTCACGATGACATCACATTCGGTTGTTGTGTCTTCAATTCGGTTGTTGTGTCTTCAAATTTAATTTTTGAAGATAAGACAACTGAATTTGAGGTTATTGTGACAGGAAAAATTTAGTTGCACAAAGTAGGTTGCAGGGACCAAATTTTTTCTTTCAGTGTATCAACGACACCTGACTTAAGGGTGTTTCTTATTAGTTGCATTGACCTTTTGGGAAAGCGCTTATAAAGGTTTGCTTAATTATAAATTTAAATTAAATTTAAATTAGTTTTATTACTTAACTAAATATTTTTTCCATCCGTTATCCATGCAAATACCAATGTGCAGCATAATCCACAAAAAAAAAACCAGAAAATGAAATGTATAAATTTAATTTCTTTTAATTTCTGCAAAGTTTTCTCTTATTTATTTGTTTTTAGTCGTTCGGCAAAATTTATTCGTTGTGTTGAGCTCCGTTAAATTTCCAGCTTTGTTTGTACTTAATTTACAAATGTTAAATCCAATTCCAGTTCAATACCAATCAATTCAAATCAAATTGTCCAATCGTTTTACGCACCATCCACCAGCTTAATTCCAATAATTTATTTTTTCCAATCTTCGACACCTTGTTCCGGCAAAAGTAAAACTCAAACTCCAAACACACAGTATAATTTAATCTTATGTGTTATTATTATTTATAAATTATTTATTTGACTGTCTCCTACGCTGGTTTATTTGCCAATTCCCATTGTATCTTTTTTTAACTCGACTTATCGACTCAAATCCAAATTCAAATATATTGTATGTGGTTTATGCCGTTGGTTATCCAGTTTACGCTTTATTCGTATTGCATCAGCTGCTATGGAAATGGTACCAATACTACTCTAATACATTTCTTATTTTTTTTTTTAAAGTTAACATTATATTTTCAATATTTTCAAATCAACAAAGAATTACAATTTTTTTATTAGTCAGTTTAATCGTCATTAATTTGTACAAATAAATTTTATTAACGACATGTAGGCGAAATTAGATTATATTTCATTTCATTGATTTTTTTATAAGAAAAATTATTTCCTACAGTGCAGACTAAGCGAACAACACAGTTTGGTTTTTATTTTGAGGTATTTATTTTTTAAAATTTAATCAAAACAAAAACAAAACTGAAGCTAAAACCTATATTTAAATAAAACGAAATGGAACGAAATGCATATATATTTGCAAATTACAAATTGTTTTCCTACGGTTTTATATCCTTTGCGTGAAATGTGCCATGAAGTTTACCCTTTTCGTCTTCTATCTCGTAGCAAACTTTACCAACAGCCTTACGAATGTAACCTTTACGAAAACATGGAGCAAATTTAGCACAAAAAACTTTGCTTGCATCACTTTGTACATGTTCACGCACGAAGATAGCCTGGCCCGGTTGAAAGTTGGAAGACCTGGAACGTAGGTTGTAACCTTTTGAATACCTTTGGTAAGCCTTTACCAGATTTTTACGCAGTTCTTCATGAACTGTTTGCAATGTACCGGGCAATCCATTAACTTTGATAGTGTTCTCTTCAAGACAATTGATATTGCGGAGTAGCTTATACTCACTGCCGTGACCTATTCTATGGTGTCCAAATAAAGAATAGTGCGGAGTAAATGAAATGGATTCATGTAAAGAGTTTCTTAAAGCACCAGCTATGGCTCCAAGGTGCGTATCCCATGTTTTGTGATCATTATTCACATAAGGTCGGATGGCAGCTCCAATAGAACGGTTAACACGTTCCGACGCATTTGCTTGAGGTGAGTAAACGGCAGTTCTGATATGTTGGATATCAAATTTACTCATTAAGTTTTTAAACTCAAGGGACATGAACTGAGCACCGTTGTCAGAATGTACGAACTCAGGAACACCGTAAACATAGAACATCTCGTCCATTAAGAACGACACGATGGGTTTAGTTATGGCTTTTGCAAGTGTTTTTAGTAACACAAATTTAGTAATCTTGTTTACTGCTATAAAAATGTATGTTTTACCTGATTTTGAGCGAGGATAGGGACCCAAGAGATCTACGTAGATCTTTTGAAAAGGTCTTTCGTAAAAAGGGGCTGAGCCACTCATAGGTGGAGTTAGCATTTGGTTAGAAGCCTTCGTAGTTTTGCATATTTCACAAGACTTAACATAATCACGAACCTGAGTAAGCATTCCAGGCCAATAATATAGTCTACGCAAGCGCTCAAGAGTACGTTTGATGCCACTATGTGAAGCGGAAGGATCATCGTGCTCTTGTTTAATCAAGGATGATGTTAAAGAGGTAGGTATCAGCAATTTCCAAGACGGAACAGTAGAAACCGGCGTGTTATCTTTGGGATCAAAGCGGACATATACCCTTTCAGCATGGATACAATGATTCGGATAATTGTTCGGTGCAGATTTTAATTTTTTCATGACATCGACATAACTTTCATCTTGGAAGTGTGGCGAGTTTAAATCCAAAGCAGCTAAGAGAGGTAAGTTTTGAATCAGTCCGGAAAGGCAGTCACTATATACTCTTGAGAGAGCGTCTGGAACAACATTATTAGAACCCTTCTGATGCTCAATAACAAAACTATAAGACTGTAATTTCAGACTCCATCTGGCTAGTCTTCCACTCAATTCTTTTTGAGCCATCAGCCATTTCAAACTGGCATGATCAGTTATAAGAGTAAATTTATACCCTTCAATATATGGTCGGAATTTTTTTATGCTAAGGATAGCAGCCAAACACTCCAGTTCTGTCACCGTATAGTATTTTTGTGCCGCATTTAATTTTTGTGACATAAACGCTATAGGTTTTTCATCATCGTTTTCACTTTTTTGATAAAGAACGCCACCTACTCCTTGCGTACTGGCGTCACATCTAATATAAAAAGGTTTGTCAAAATTGGGATTGGTTAGAACAGGAGCCGTTGAAAGAAGATATTTCAATTTTTCGAAAGATTTATCAGCGTCAATATCCCAAAGAAATTTTTTTCCTTTCTTTTTTTTTTTTTTTTATTCAAAGTTAGGCATGTTTAGTGTTAATTATAATAAATTATAAATTAACGTCTCTGAATATCCGAAGATACCATGCCAACTAGGGATAAGAATGGAATGCAAATTAAGATTCTCTGAGAAATTTATGAACGTTAACTTTAAAGCCTTGAGGATTAAATTCATCAGAGAAAACCCAGGAAGGTAAGGCATTCCAAAGATGAGAGACTCTGTTGAAAAAGTCACGTTGGAAGGCTACAGTTCTACACCTAATTATTTGAACTGTAAAGGGATGCGCTGCTACGTTTGCTCTGGTGTGAGCGAAAGGTTTGCTGATTTAGGTAAAATCGATTTGATCTCTTCAGAAGCTCGTTCATCCATAATATATTTATAAAATATAGTCAAATCAGCAACATTTCTTCTGTGCTGCAATGAATCAAGACCGTTAGTAAGACTTGGGTTACCAATGAGTTTAATAGCTCTACGCTGTACAGAACCAAGGCAGTTGAGACTACTCAAGTAAGCTCCACCCCATATGTGAGAACAGTATTCCATGCAGGGACGTATAAAAGATTTATAAACTAAAAGAAGTTGTTCGCTATCGAAAAACTTACGACATCGCCCCAAAAATCCTAACTTTTGAACAGCATTCTTAGCCAGATTAAAAATATGAGAATTCCACTTCATATTATTTTCAATCTCAACTCCTAGAAGTCTGACAGACTCATTCTCTAAAAGATTTTTGGGGCCAAACGTTAATGGAAAAGGATTGGGTGTCGTTATCCTAGAAAAATGACAAACCTGTGTTTTGCTTGTATTGAATTCAACACTGTTAGCAATACCCCAATCCATAACTGTTTTAAGATCAGTGTTAAGGGAATCTATTAATTTTGACGTACACTCACTAAGCGCTAAGGGTGTATATAGTTTAGGTGCTTCATGAGACGCATGAAGCGTGCTATCATCAGCAAAACTATGTATAGGATGAACCGTTGAGTCCAACAAATCATTAATATAGATAAGAAAAAGAGTTGGTGACAAAGCGGAACCCTGAGGAACTCCTGCATTAGTTGAAAAAGTATTCGATGATACACCGTCAACATTGACCCGAAATTTTCGATCAGATATAAAGCTCTGTGTCCAAGATATAAGCTGCTCGTCTAAACCATAGGATCTCAATTTGCATATAAGATTGTTATGCCAAACTTTGTCAAATGCCTTGGAAATATCAAGAGCAACACCGAATGTTTCTCCAAAGTTTTCAAGCGACTTGTTCCAGATATGAGTGACAAAAGACAGCAAATCTCCCCTCGCTCTTCCTCCGTCGCCCTTAGATTCGTAATATGAGCTGTTATTTCGAAATTAGGAATAAATTTGCGGTACCAGCCTGCCATGCCCAAGAGCCGACGAGTTTGTTTAACGCTCTTTGGAGTTGGCAACATACAGATAGCAGAGACCTTGTCAGGGTCAGTACGGAGACCATTCTCGCAAACCAGGTATCCAAGATATTTTATCTCTTTCATCACGAATTTACTTTTTTCTAAATTAATAGTTAGCCCAGCCTTCTTCAAATGATCCGCTACAGTTCTTAATAAAGAATAGTGTTCCTCTAGTGAGGCAGAAATAACTAAGAGATCATCAAAATAGACAAAGATGCGATCATGAAGTTGATAAGGAAAGACGATATCCATGAGTCTACTCTTTGTCTGTGGCGCATTACAAAGGCCAAACGGCATTACTGTAAACTGATATAATGGCCTACCAGGTACAGTAAATGCCGTCTTATCACGTGACTCCTTAGACAATGGGATTTGCCAAAAGGCATCTTTGAGGTCGATCGCACTTATAAATTTCGTTTGGTGTAATCTACCTAGCAACCCGTCTATGAGTGGTAATGGATAAGCATCTCTTTTTGTTACTGTATTGACCTTCCTCGAATCCAGGCACAAACGTACCTTACCGTTTGGTTTCTTCACTAGGACTACAGGAGAAGTCCATCCACTATGAGATTCCTCTATAACCTTCAGATCTAACATACGGTCAAGTTCGTGGTACATAAGTTCCTGAATTGCTGGTGATACATTATAGTATCTCTGTTTAATACGAGTTGTCTGACCAACATCAATTGTGTGTTCTAGTAGAGTTGTTTTACCAAGACCTTGGTTCTCAAAGGAAGCGAAAGAACTTTTGATTGCTTCAAGCTCCAACGCTTGTGATTCACTCAACTGATGTTCGTTAAAGTTTACATTTTTGGTGGATATCTCACTAATAATCAAAGGTGCTAACTGAAATTTCGACCAAAAGTCAATCCCCAAATATAAATGTCCATCTAAGCTCGGAACGACATAAAACCGCATCAACTTAGTACTATTTTCATAGGTGACTGGTGTTTCAACATAACCTAAAATTTTGTTTGGTGAGCCATCAGCTGTTCGAATAACCGAAGTCATCTTACGCAATTTAAGTTTTGCCGTTTCTAAAAGATTTAACGAGTCTTTACCCAAGATACTAATTGAAGCACCGCTATCTAAGAGTCCAATGATTTTAAGGCCACACAAGCTAATTTCTACATGGGGACGGGGATCATCCTTATGTTTTATGATTATGGAATTACAAATCTTTTTAAAACTTTTTCGTTTTAACCAATAATTTTGGGTTCGAGTTGATTTTGATGCATTACCTAACTTAACACAATTAGTAGCAGGTTTTAGTAAGATGGTAGGTGTTGTTTGGGTTTCGGCATCAGTAAAGGTTGGTTTCTCTATTTTAGATTCCTGGATTGAAATTGTTTCTCCACCGAACGCGTTCCTCCAGGCTATGACACATTCGGTACTCTGTTTAACGATTGCTTAGGATAGCATTTAGCACAATTGGGTTTTATGGTGTCGGCAGCACCACAACCATAACAAAATATATGTTTGTTTGGTGTAGGACAATCTTGATACCGATGTCCAATATCATGACAGTTCCAACAAATTATCCTGGTCTGGTAAACTTGGTTCGAGACGACGAGGAGGTTGAAATGCCGATAACTCTTCTTCGTGAGGATGATCATCCAGATTATGGTAATAAGGACCAGCATCAGGCAATTCACTTGACCCATGTAATTCACTAATGTTTTGTCGACGGTTGTGGTAAGTCGAAAAGCCTCTAGGGTCAAACCCAGAATTGGCCCATACTCGTTCGAATTTTTGGCAGACTTGTCTTAAGCTTTCAATAGAGACAAATTCATTAGTAATCGTTACTGTCTGCAATGCGGGGTTCATATTTTCTCGAATAATCTCTAAACGTTCCGACTCTGAAAATCGATGAGTAAGTCTACCGTTGAGCGTCTGTACATCCAAGGAAAAATCACTAAAACTTTCTTGAAGTTTTTGTTTACGTCTCTCAATAAATCTGCGTGTCTCTCGTTCTGATTCATGGCTAGAAAATCTAGTCAAAAACGAACGTCGCATTACTTCCCAGGTAACATCTGGATTATCTCTAGTGAACGCCCATAACCATTTCTCTGCTGTTTCGGTCACAAAATTGTGTATTAGCGCAGTTAACCGTTGTGGACTAAGACCGTCGCGTTTGGCAAATGTTTCAAGACGAAACAGAAAATCGTGAACATCAAGACTTCCACTTCGCCCTTTTCCGTCGAAAGAAATACGCCATTTAGGATAAGAAGATCGGTAATTGGTTGGTTTTGTTTCATTTTCATAATCATGTACGTTTGCTTGCGCATATCCAAGTGTGGAAATGTTATTAACAGTTTCCGAAATTGGGGCTTGGTTATAGTTTTTTCCCATAACATTAGTTTTCCAAATATTAGGTGACAAAGGGATATTTGGTGATTGCATTGAGTGAGGTTCACCTGATATTACACGAATTTTTTAACCTTTGCAAACGTCTTTGCCAATGAATAGCGCGAGCAAGTGCCCTCAGTGCAATTGAAGGAGAAATTGGCTTAGGAGCCGAATAGACTTCTTTGTCAAATGTCGTATAAAGCTCACGAGCTCTAGTTATTTCTGAATCGGGAGTATCAACTGAATGTGATTTTTGAGGTGCTAGCTTGGAATCTGATAATTCAATCTCTAACTTACTTTCTAATAGTTTCTTAGCATCTAGAGCTAATGGATCAATACCCCGAACTTCAAATTCAATTTTAAGTTCATCTGGAGTTAAAAGTTCAATATATTTGTTAATATCCATTATAATTCAAGAATGGAGTTTTAATTCAATGAAATAAAGTTTTATCTACGGACTAAACAGAACAAATGGTAACTTGAAAATAATTCAAAATGTTTGGATAAATAATAATGTTACACAATTTCACGTAACGCAGGATTGTAAAAAAATAAATTTATATATTTGCGTATATATACCAATATGAATATTAAATTATCAATTATAATAAAAATAAAAAAAAAAATATCAAGAATCAAATAAATAAAATATAATAATTACCGCGTATTAAATTAGGTAGGTTTTAAGCACTGCTGGTTACCACCTATATCAAACCTCGTAATAATTTTCTTTCTTTTTTTTTTTTTAAATGTAAGTCAATAGTAAATGAAATGAAACCTAAAATGACAAAAAAAATTATCTTATAAATAGAAAAACAAATTTTCAAATTATTTTAAAACAAATTATATAATGAAAAAAACTTTAATTTTTATAATAAATGTGGCAATCTGTGGTGAGTTGCGTGAGAAATGTGTGGAACAGGAGCTGCAGGTAAATTATGAGCGCAAGAAAAAAAAATTGTTGTTTACTAAATACAGTAGTAATTGAAATAAATCACACGTATGATGGTTATAAAGCAAAACTGAATCACAGTTAATTCAATCCATAACAATCACACACTGTGTTCATTCCACTCGAAATATACTGAATCCAAAAATATTTGTTTTACTGTAGTGACAATTAGTGATGTAAAAAAAACGAATCATAACTATTACTGAGAAAGGTCGAATCACAACCAAGTCGAACAGTAACAGTTAATAACTGAAATTATTTACCTTTTATCAGCTAGATCACTATTACTATTACAACAACTTGAGTAGAAATTATAGAAAACAGGAAATCATCCTGATATCACCCACAATTTCAATTCAAGAAACTGTTTAATATGAATGTATTTAAAAAAAAAACACAAAAAAAATTATTGAAAAGTTTAAATTAACTGAGAATAATCAAAAAGTAATTATTTGAAATTCAACACAAATCTCTTTTGATCATCTATCCATAAATTTAACCAAAAAAAAGGAACCAAAAAAAACTGAAAACTCGTTTTAACATTATAACACAATGCACTAAATTTATTTACCGTAATTTAACAGTGGTCCCTGTTTCGGCGCCATTTTGTAGCATAGTCACGTGGAAGCAACACTCGTTTCAAAACAAATCGGGATGTAACTCGTGGCTTGGCCAGTTCAAATTTTCTCCACGTTGAACTATGACAAACTTTCCGAGTGTCTCGAAACACAACTCACAATCTACCTACCATTTTTGTTCACCACACATTTCTCACTTCACCACACAAGCAAGAAGAATTAGTTCATATTATTATCATTTGTATATAATTTCAATTAAGAATCATAATATATAAAGGTTTGCTTAATTATAAATTTAAATTAAATTTAAATTAGTTTTATTACTTAACTAAATATTTTTTCCATCCGTTATCCATGCAAATACCAATGTGCAGCATAATCCACAAAAAAAAAACCAAAAAATGAAATGTGTAAATTTAATTTCTTTTAATTTCTGCAAAGTTTTTCCTTATTTATTTGTTTTTAGTCGTTCGGCAAAATTTATTCGTTGTGTTGAGCTCCGTTAAATTTCCAGCTTTGTTTGTACTTAATTTACAAATGTTAAATCCAATTCCAGTTCAATACCAATCAATTCAAATCAAATTGTTTTATAAGAAAAATTATTTCCTACAGTGCAGACTAAGCGAATCGTTACACGCTTGGAGCGCCTAAGACTAGAAGTCTTAATGCAATCAACTATTTTTATATGGGTCAAGAGTCCCGATTTAAAAGTACTGAAATATTACACTCATTAAAATATCTTAAAATCTTACCATCAGTTGGCTTTATTCCAAGTTCAGGATCATATGTATACAAAAAAAATATATGTCATTCTGCCGCTTGCCCGTTCGTCAAAACAACGAAACTCAAAAACTGCTAAACCAATTAAAACGTTTTTAGACGATAGGGAACAATGCTTTTCAAATCAATTGTTGAGCAAAATAAGTAATTATTAATTTTGTTTTTATCATCCAAAAGGAAAACTGTTCTCCTTCAACGCGATTTTTAACAGAGTCCCTCATCAATGGAATTTCTTGCATAATTCGGTGTTTTCTGATAACTTTATTCCTCAAAGTTCTAAAACCAACGTTCATATATTTCTTGAAAATATTATCATATATTTCTTGAAAAGAGATATCACAAATCTCGACGAATAACAAATAACTGGGCCAGAAATCCAAATCAAGTACCGTGCTGAAGCTTGAAGTTTTAGTATCACTGTATTTTTTGTATTTTTTTTTCACTTAACGACGTAGCAGTGGAAGTTCACTTCACCAATTTCATCATAATTTCTATAGAAAATAATTGCCATTAAATGAAATAATTTATTTCATGAGTTTTTATAACTTTATTACACCATTGAGATTTCGTATATTCATCAATGTTATATGTTTTGAGTGTAATAAAAAGTTGTAATAAAATATCATATAAACATGCTTATTACCAAAACTTTAAAATATATCTCGTCTCACAAAATGACCTAAATAAATGAACTTCACTATACAATAAATTATTTTGCAACAAAGTTGACTTACGCTTTACACTGTTTATACCCTTTTGCGACAAACATTAAACAAATTTTAACCTACCCTTAAATTTTCATGTAATAAAAAATATTCAAAATAAACTTTACTTTTTAACACGAAAACTGAAAATGTCAAAGGGATGGCAATTGAATTTTTTTTCCGTGAAAATTTTTGTTGCAGTTTTTTTTTTGATTTTTACAACATTATAGTTTCAGGTATTGTTTCTTCTTTTTACATATTCCTTGTACACAAAATCCTTGATATATGTTTTTTCGGTAATCGAATTTTTATTTTAAAATTTTACGAGTGGAAAAACTATTGAAAAGTTTGAAATGTGTTTAGTTTCATTGGATAAAGAAAATATGAAATACAAATTGAAATTGAAATTACACAGACAGGTAAACACATCGTTATTTTTATATAAGTAGACAAGTGGTTAAGGAAAACAAAGTTTTCCCATCTTTTAAATAACAAACCGAACAAAAACATTTAAACAAAATTATGAGAATTTTTTTACACCAACGGAGTTTGGGTTATTTCGCCACCATTGTCGTATTATAGACAAAACCAGACCAACCAGGTTTTAAATAAGAATACAGTTCAAAAGTTGGGCTTTTAAGGATGATGTTGTAACGTTTACTACATTGAGTAGTCAGCCAGCTCTTGCATCAATCGGAAATTGCAAAATTTCGTTGCAAAACGGAATCGATGGTACGTGAATTCACTATATCTTTACTCGTTTAACTAGAGCAACAGAAAAACATTTCCTATTTACTGTTCATTTTTAAAATTGTAAAACTGGGGCCTGGGGTCAAGGTGATTTCTGGCCTGGACTAGTGATGTTTGTCGGATAACATTAACCTTTACTGTTCTTAAATCAATGGTTCACAAATTGATAAAAGATATCTTCGGATATTCTGAGGAACATTCTCTACCTTAGAAAAAAAAAACTCCTATTAATTACTAAAATCAAAAAATAAATTACAATAAGCACTCAAGACAAGTTCATTTTGTATTATTAATAATAATATTTATCTATTCACTTCTATGTCCTCATACAAGTCCTAAAAATATAAAAACAAAATTACCTACAATTTCTATTCTTCAGATTGCCTGAAGTGTCCTTATTTCCTTAAAAAACAACAACAATCGAAACATAAAATAACTTCCTTTAAGATATTTTCTGTTCTTTCTTTAAATTGTTTAAAGTAAGCAAACACAAAGAAAAAAAAGAAAACAATGTATACATACATATACGATTATAATTCTAGGAACAAAAATATTTTTTCATTTCCATTTCCATTCGAAAGAAAATTTTAACAAAAATTGATGGATGAGAAAATTTATGGGAAAAATCCTATTGAATTTATTTTAAGAAAACATCACGATAAAATTTAATTGGATTTTGTGTCCGAATAATTATTTTAATTGATGTGTATTTGGAATAGAATGATTTGTTACCTGAATGGTGTACGTTGAATATGTTATGGCAAGTAACGAACAAGGAGAAATTGATAAAGATTTAATGATTATAAAATAAAATTGATCTTTTTATAAATCTGTTAATGTCAATGATGGGAAGAACATTATATCAAATATTGTAAATGTAAATGAAAAATTTTTGTTAAAAAACGAACACCTCAAAATATAAAAATTAAACTTCTTAAAGTTACACTTTTTAAGACTTAGAGCTATATAATCTTTCGTGTCTTCTTAGTGTGAAAATTATAATTTTTTTCGTTCAAACAAAGAAAAATTATAAAAACGATGGAATTATCTTAATTGAATTTAAAGGAAGGTTTTTGTATTATATTAAATAGAGGAAAATAAGTATGTTTATTCTCTTCCAATTATTAATTTCAACTTTATTTGTATGTTTTTTCCATAAATAATAGTATGTATTATTGGATGTTTTTCTAACCTTTAAACTTATGAACTTAGCCTATTGTCTAATGGAAATTTTCCGATAAAAAAATTATCATTATTCAATTGGTATGATTCATATGGTCAAATTGTTTTGATTGAATCAAAATTATTACTTCGGTATGAAAGACGTAAGTATTACATTCATGAGCCAAAAGTGAAATTCTTACCCCCACTTTTTTTGGTATTTCTTGACGTTTAGGACCTACTGATTCTAAAGAAGCAAAAAAAAATGTGTCTCGCTGTCCGGCCGGCCGTCCGTCATTACCCACCCTACAGAGGGAAAGCCGCTAGAGGGATTTCAAAAATTTTTTTCCAAAAATAGGTATACTTAAGGGACAGGTTCGAAAGGACGCTGAGTTCGATAACTGTACCGAAAGTGTGTCAAAAAAATCATTATGTGTGTCAAAAATAGCGAATTTTCATATTTTTGGCTTAAAAAACGTTCATTTTAAGTGATTACGAGTAGGAATATTAAATTTGGAGAAATCTTGATGGTCGGGATTGGTATGTGAGACCAAAAACTAGCTTATTGCATTATAAGTTTGTCAAAAAAAATGTTGTCAAGTGTGTCAAAAGAAAGATTTTTATTTATTTGTTTACCCAAGTTTTGGAAAATAATAAAATTAATTATTTGTTTCAAATGAAATTTTATTATTATTATTGAGAACTAGGGGGTATCCCGCGGGCTGCGCAAACACTTAAGTCAACATTCTAATCAACATCCTAAGTCACGAGTGTAAAGTCATTATGTTACGAAACACAAAAAATTTTCTAAAGGAATTTTAGAGAAAATGAAAAGTTATTTCGAATTGCAAAATTCAAGTGATACATACATAATTACATACATAATTACATTACATTGTATGCGTTGTGTTGCATTTATTACATTACATTACATACATAATTACATTACATTGTATGTACATATGTATGTATACATAGATACATATGTACATACATACATTCATACATACATAAATACATACATACATACATACATACATACATATATACATACATACATATGTACATACATCCATACACACATACAACCATGCATTCTTGTATTTGAATAAGTCATTTTATTTTATCCCTTTCAAACTAATATATTATTCTTTACGTCACTATACTGAAATTTCATATAAATAAAAAAAATCAAAAAAAAAGAAAATAAAAAAATAAATTAAATCCAAAATAATACGTCTATAGGCTCCGCAAACAAAACATATACTATATTGAAAATAAAATTTATTTAAATTTCTTTTTCTTATTTCGATTTTCGTTTGTTGTTTCGTTTTTTTTTTTAATCGTTTAATTTTTGTATTTTATATTCTTTTTTTGACTTCTATCAGGAGTATTCTATCAAGATAAGCTGCAAATTGATTTTTTTTTTGATAGAAGACTCCTGATAGAAGTATGTCCAAACGTTTAACGCAACCTTTTTGTTTACATTCAAAAAAAATGAAACATGAAACAAAAACAATAAAAATGTACTACGTCATCAGCGTTACGCTCGTATAGAAGGATAGACTCACGGCTATTATATTATGGATTATGGCATTATAAGTTTGTCAACAAAATAATGTCAAGTGTGTCGAAAAATTTTTTAATTTATTTTTTAGCCAATTTTTTGGGGAAAAAATGGAGCTGTTTTGATGAAGTATATGTAATTGCAAATGAAATTGGACATGGAAATTTTTGAATTTGTTATAGATTTTGAAATATTTTTGGAATTTTGAAAAAAGTTTGTATATTTGATTTTCTAATAATTTTTGCATTATTTTTAGAATTTTGGAAAAAGTTTGAATTTTGTACGAATTTTTGGAATATTATTGGAATTTAGAAAAAAGTTTAAATATTTGATTTTATTCTAATTTTTGGAATATTTTTGGAATTTTGAAAAAAGTTTCAATTTTTGATTTTGTTATAATTTTTGCAATATTTTTAGAATTTTGAATAAAATAGAGTTTTTGAATTTTATATATATTTTGATTTCGTAAGAATTTTTGGCATATTGGAAAATTTGAAAAATTTTGAAAAATTTTAAATTTTTGAGTTTATTATAATTTTTGGAATTTTGAAAATAGTTTGAATTTTTGATTTTGTAATAATTTTTGCAATTATTTTTAGAATTTTGTAAAAGTTAGAATTTTTATGAATTTTTGGAATTATATTGGAATTTAGAAAAAGTTTAAATATTTGATTTTATTCTAATTTTTGGAATATTTTTAAAATTTTGGAAAAAGTTTGATTTTTTTTAATTTTTAAAATATTTTTGGAATTTTGAAAGAAATATGAATTTGTTATTTTGTAATATTTTCTCGCAACGCTAAACGGAGAGGTTTTTGAGCAGTTTGCTGAGTGTATCATCTTTTCACTAAATTATGTTAATTTATGGTCTGCTATAATTTTCCAGCAACGTATTGATGTTTCGTGTTAGTTTTGTTATAAATTTCTAAACAGATATAACAAATGCTTGCACTTTAACAAAGAGTTATGTTTGATATGTACATCGCTGGCCAAAACTAAAAACCTCATAAAAGTTTTTTGCCGACAACTATATCAAAATCCTTAACTCAGACCGAAGTCTTGATATCTCAGAGTTGTGAGATTTCAGCCCCTCCATATTTTTCAAATTTTAATCACAATGGCTTTGATACGTTTTGTTCAAAAATCAAATTTTTAGTTAAATTCTCTTATTTCTTTCAGTTGAATTTGGTTGATGGTATGAAATGGAGGTTTTTTATCATCAGCAATTTGATTTCTCAATTAAAACAATAAAGATTTATTGTTTTAATTGAAGAAAACGTTTTTATTTTATAATACAATACATAATTCTTTGTCAGAGAATAAAATAGTGTAATCAATTCTTGTTTAATGAATTAAACGCAAATTCAAAATTTTCGCTCATGCCTCGCTCAAATTTTAAACTTTTGCTTGAGAATAAACTATCTCATTAAACTCTAATTGCTTAAACTACTATCATAAATTGTTGAACAATTTTCGGAACATAAATGAACACAAACAAATTTTACCTTTATAACTGTTATAATAATAAGCTCAAAGTTTGGATATTTGCATGTTTTTAAGCTTAAACGTGTTTTTCATATGTTTCATTTTATTTTGTTTGAAAAATTTAGATACTAAAAAACATATAGACTGGGAGGTAGCGTTGCAAATGAAAAAGTCATTTGATTCCGGTTGATTTTATTTTATTTTAATTAATTAACTCCAGCTGATGATAAATCTGGCGGTCAGCTGCTAAAGTAGTGGTGGGGTGGAAGACTTTTGAACTGGTAAAAAAAACGAATTCCAAAAGTAATTTGACGCCGCTTCAAAATTTGAATGATGCATGTTTACACCATAACAATTGAAAAAAAAGTGATCAGCTGATTGGCGGATGGGGATTATAGGTCAACTCCTCGTATACATCAGTATAAAAATGCGATAAAGTCAAGACCTGTCTGCATAGGATCTTGATGAAACATTGACAAATGATCCAGGTTCACTTGAAAATGGAAAATCTGAATTCATTTTAAATTTGGACAAAATGGCGGGGGGGTCTCCCGAACACCTCTAAGTTTAAATCTTCAATAACTTCTAATCCCGACATATGACCTTATGGAAATGTGGCGGATCATTACCATATTAACCTCCACTACAATAAACTGCTTACTTTCGTTCAGTTATCACTGCTTCACAATACTTCAATAACTTCAATATTTTTACAATTCCGGTTTGGTTGCCATATTTGATTTAAAATTAATTAATATTGACTAGAAAGAAATTCTCTTCTCGCATCAGCCGTCGAGTAATAACCACATTAAAATATTTTATAATAAAGTTAAATCAATTTAATATTTCCAAGAATAATAAACTTTCATTCGTGCAAATTATAATTGCTATATTTAATTTATCTATGAATAAATTGTGAAAAAATATAACCAGTGTTTTCTTAAAAATAATTTTGAATCAATTGTGAATCATATTTTGTGCCAGCCGCTGATCATCCACTATTGGAAATTATAGAAACTTGGTATATAAAGTTTTAGTACTGTTTCCAATATTTCTGCATACCAACTTCCAGTTTGACACTACCGGTTAACGGTTAAAGGGTTAAAGGGTTGGGGGGTACACCATACAACAGGTGTTTTTTTCCACTATGTTTTTATAATGAAAATTTTTTAATTGAAAGACTTCTTATACACTTTAATAATATTTTATTTTCTTAATATATTTTCTGTCTCTAAGAGACCTTCTTCAGAGAATGAATTCTGATTTCTATAATTTATAGAAGATAAGAAGTCTTTCGATTAAAAAATTTTCATTAGAATAACACTTTAAGTAGTTCATCAACAATTAAAAAATTTATGTTTTTATGTTTGTTGGGAGCATACAACATTCGTTTGTGAATGAATTTTGATCAAACTTTGGAAAAAAATGCAAATATGTATGGCAAGGAAGTGATTGATTTTTGAGCGATAGTGAACAAAGTGGTTTGGGGTCTCCCAAACACCTGTTTTTTTTAAAGCTTACTAATATCTGTACCTGATAATCCAATTGGATGAAACTTGGCACATAAACATTTGGTACGGTTCACAAAAGTTCTGCATCCCAACTTCCGGTTTTTCATTTCCGGTAAAAAATTTTGGTACTCCCAACAAACATTGAAAAAATGGTGACACAATAAGCAGGTGTTCGGGAGGCCCCCCACCACTTATCTCAATATTGTCCAAAAACTAACCAGTTTTTTGTCATTTAATTCTCCATATTTTTTGAAAGTGTCACTAAAATTGATTAATGAATGAAGTCTGTATGCTCCCAACAAACTTTAAAAACCAAGTGTGAAAAGTCAGCAGTGTTATGGTAGACTTCCCACCACTTTGATCAATGTGTCCCAAAAGATGATAATTATTTTTCACTAATTGAAACTTTTTCCATAAGGTTCATCATAATCACTTCATTATTGTAGGCACTGAAAAAACTTCAAAAAATTACAAACCAAAATGTTTTACCGTAAATGAAAAACCGGAAGTTGGGATGCAGAACTGTTGTGAACCGTACCAAATGTTTATGTACCAAGTTTCATCCAATTCAATTATCAGGTACAGATGTTATTAAGCTTTAAAAAAAACAGGTGTTTGGGGGCTCCCACCACTTTGTTCACTACCGCTCAAAAACTAATTAGTTTCTTGTCATACATATTTGCATCTTTTTCCAAAGTATCGTCAAAATTCATTGCCGAACGAATGTTTTATGCTCCCAACAAACATAAAAAACATTGTGGAAAAAACCACCTGTTGTATGGTGGACCCCCCACCCTATATCCAATGTACTGCAAAAGCTAATGAAATCTTTCTCATGTTACTTGAAAGCTTTTACCAACGTTTCATGAAAATCGATCAATAATTGTAGGCTACAGTAGGGATAAACACCTGGAAAATAACTTTTAAACCGGAAGTGTCAAACCGGAAGTTGGTATGCAGAAATATTGGAAACAGTACTAAAACTTTATATACCAAGTTTCCATAAGATCATATGTCGGAATTAGAAGTTATTGAAGATTTAAACTTAGAGGTGTTCGGGAGACCCCCCGCCATTTTGTCCAAATTTAAAATGAATTCAGATTTTCCATTTTCAAGTAAACCTGAATTGTTTGCCAAAGTTTCATCAAGATCCTATGCAGAAAGGTCTTGACTATATTGCATTTTTATACTGATGTATACGAGGAGCTGACCTATAATCCCTCATGCGCCAATCAGCTGATCACTTTTTTTCAATTGTTACGGTGTAAACATGCATCATATAAATTTTGACACGGCATCAAATTACTTTTGGAATTTGTTTTTTTTACCAGTTTAAAACTCCCCCACAACCAAAAGTGTGTCAAAAGAAAGATTTTTATTTATTTTTTTACCCAATTTTTTGGAGAAAAATAAAATTGATTATTTGTTTGAAATGAAATTTTATTATTATTATTGAGAATTATGGCATTATAAGTTTGTCAAAAAAATGTTGTCAAGTGTGTCAGAAGAAAGGTTTTTATTTATTTTTTACCCAATTTTTTAGAAAAAAAAATTAGTAGTTTGTTTGAAATGAAATTTTATTATTATTATAGGCATTAAGGCATTATAAGTTTGTCAAAAAAATAATGTCACGTATGTCAAAAAATGATTTCATTTATTTTTTCGCCAATTTTTTGGGAAAAATGTAGCTGTTTTTATGACGTAAATGTAATTGAAAATGAAATTGGACATGGAAATTTTTTAATTTGTTATAGTTTTTGAAATATTTTTGGAATTTTGAAAAAGTTTGTATTTTTGATTTTGTAATAACTTTTGCAATATTTTTAGAATTTCGGAAAATTTTTAATATTTGATTTTATTACAATTTTTTGAATTTTGAAAAAAGTTTCAATTATTGATTTTGTAATAATTTTGCAATAGTTTTAGAATTTTGGAAAAAGTTTGAATTTTTAAGAATTTTTGAATAATTATTGGAATATAGAAAAAGTTTAAATATTTGATTTCATTCTAATTTTTGGAATATTTTTGGAATTTTGAAAAAAGTGTCAATTTTTGATTTTGTTATAATTTTTGCAATATTTTTAGAATTTTGAAAAATTTTTAATTTTTGATTTTATTATAATTTTTGGAATTGTTGAAAAAAGTTTAATTTTTGAATTTGTAATAATTTTTGCAATAGTTTTAGAATTTTGGAAAAGTTAAAATTTTTAAGAATTTTTGGAATATTATCGGAATTTAGAAAAAGTTTAAATATTTGATTTTAGAATAAATTTTTGGAATATTTTTGGCATTTTGAAAAAGTTTGATTTTATTTAATTTAACAATATTTTTGGAACTTTGATTATAATTTTCCGGCAACGTATTGATGTTTCGTGTTAGTTTTGTAATGAATTTTTAAACAGAGATAAAAAATACTTGTACTTTAACAAAGAGTTACGTTTCATATACATCGCTGCCCAAAACTAAAAACCATGTCTTTATAAAAGTATTTTACCGAAAACTATATCAAAATCCTTAACCCAGACGGAAGTCTTGATATCTCAGAGCTGTGAGATTTCAGCCCCTCCATATTTTATTTTTTAAATTCTAGCTGTGTTAATATAAAAAGAAAAAAAATAATTTAATATAATTTGACTAATTGCTTAAGTTTACATTGCTAAATACGAGCAATTGAGGAAAACAGATTGACGATCTATAATAACAGTGTTTGAAGCAGTTCTTAATAAATTCATTCCACTAGTCTGTATTAATGGTGATTTATTTCTATTTCTATTGATCGAAAATGTGATATTTCCTTGACAATTATAATATTCAATAACAACCTGTATATTTTTGGTGCAAACATTTTTGTATTCATATAATTATTCATTAATCTTTTATTTGTTTAATTATTCAACAGCCACGTGTTTATTTATGGTGCAACGATTTTTGTTTTTATAATTAATAATCACCTTTTTATTTTTGGTGCAACAGTTTTTATGTTTATATAAATATTCAACAGTCACCTATTGGTGCAACAATATTTCAGTTACATCTGATATTCAACGATCATCTGTTTATTTTTGTGCAACTATTTTTGAATTAATATTCAACCGTCACCTGTTTATTTTTGATGCAACAGTTCAAGAATCACCTAATTTTGATACAACAGTAATTAACCGATGGACCATTATTTTTTGTTGGAGGATTTTTTTTTGTAAATTTAAAAAACTCACAATAGCTTTTAGCAATTAAGGATAAGACACGAATCATTGAAAAATACCTTCCTACCCTAAAATACCTTCAATAAAAGTTATAATTTATTAGATCACTTAAAAACACCAAACCCTTTTTTTATATATGTAAATATATCGCCAACAAAACCATCTCAATAATATCATGCAAACAGAACCTTCTCTTATACCTTAATATTTAATTTTGATTTATTACTTTTGTTGTTTTAAAATATATAAAAATTACAACAAAAAAAAAAATAAACAAAAAAGAATGAAAACTTAAGAAAATTTAAAAAAAAACAAAAACTTTTGCTTGCTTACTTGGAAAATTTAAACAATATTTTACTTTTACTGTTAAATATTGTGTAATGGGGTTTTCATGCTTATACTCGTAGACATTTTGTATAAAATTATATACGAAATGAGTATTGCAAAAGTTAAGGTTGTGGTTATATGTTTGCTTTTGTTATTTGCAAGCAGAGTCATTTTTAGCTTGAATTAGTCGTACAAAAATAAATGTTTCCTAAACTTTATAATCTTTGTTACGGTAGATGCTTAAAATTAGAATATATGACATTTAATTTTAGAAATATTTTTTTTCCGTTTGTTGTTAACGTAACCATTGTTTCAATTATGTCTGGAAGTTTTGGTCTGAGATTACTTGTTTGTGTTTCTTTTGTACATATGTACTTGAAACAAATATGAAATGTTAAAAAATTAATTTAAGGATTTTTATAGCTTGTGAACGTGTTAAATGAATTTGTGTATTTCAATTTTTTTTTCAAGACACGTAGATAATTTTTGGTAGTATTAGGGTAGCGGACATAAATATATGTAAAAAATAGTGTCCTAATATGCCAGAGCACAAAATAAGAATACATTGTTTGCAGTGAATCTGTTGGATCGATTTTTATCGATACTAGCTTAAACATGTGGTCTACATAAACGCCCAATTTATACTTTTTTAACCCTGTGGGGAATCAAACGATATTTAACTACGAGGACATTTTAGATTGAGCTCTTCTCAAAACGCCTGATCAAATGCCTAGTACCAAGAAAAACACTAGGGTATTTAAACCCTAGATAATTCTAGATTATGCATTTATAATGGTGACGCCACAAACATACTCTTATTACCAGCTTGGTGTTAGATGTGTCTCTACATTAAATTTTTAGTTTGTAGATCCTTAATAATTTTGAGCAGAACAGAATAAAAACCACAGTCATCTTTTTAAAATCGACATTAACGACAAAACCTGTTGTAAATACTTTAACAGATAAGATGATTCTTTACTCCATGAACTGAACCATTATTGTTCTTACAAATATTTTCCACTTATGACTCTGTTCTTAGTGGTTTATTTAAGCATCCTTTCAACAAACTTTGACTTCTTCATGCATTTTCAAGAAACGGGAAAAATTGCAAAAATACTCTTTACATATTCACATAAATGTGTTATCCAACAAATAAATCTTAAACAAACCCAACTTGAAAAGATCAAATAAAACTACTTCAATGTTTATTCTCCCATAAAGCGTAAAGTACCATTTTAAATGCTTAATGAGTGAGAATAAAAGTTAGTTCAAGCATTTTTCAGTTCTTGACACAATGAACTCATAATTACCTTTACAAAATCCTGCTACTCGAATGAAATTGTTCGTTTGATATCTGAAAAAAGAAAAAAAAACATTATGAAACTTCTTGATTTGTAATGTCGATATGTGCGTTGGAGCTTTGAAAGTGGAATTGGTATTTTTTCCATACCTGTAATAACAATAAAACGATACAACAGAGAAAATTGGAAAATAAAATTTAATGCACAAACTCATAAATGGAACATTAAAATATTTATATCAATAAAATAAGGAAAACGAGAAAAAAACGAATTATATATTGAAACGAATTTCAATTTAAATTTATCTTAAATGATTTTCACTTCGGTTTTTTCACTTTAAAATTTATTTTCCCGTAACGATTTAATAAACATGAACCTGAGAAAGATATAAATGGTATTGCAACAAAAACCATAATGGGTTTTAAATTTATAAATATACATGGAGTGTTGAGTAGAAGTAACATGATATTCCTAAACGAGATCGTTCTTAAAAGTTCAGAGGATTAAAAAAATGAAAATTTATCAATCTTCCCGAATTTAAGCTTAAATTTTCTCATTTGAAATGACTGTTATGTGGAATGACAATATTATCCAACTAAAAGAAGATGGTATAGCTAACTACCCAAACAGATTTGTCAGGTTTCAAATAGGGCCCTGATTAGGTTTGTTTTTAGTTCGATTGCGTTCTGATCATTTACGCTTTTTCTCTATCAGGTAGTCATTGGGCTAGTCGAATCAGGTGTAGTATAGATACATATATCTAAAACTTTCGATTCACTATACTCTAGAGACCTACTGAACTATAGAAAAAATGATAAATAAACAAAAACAATTAATTCCCCTAATACATTTGATTCACATAATTAATAAACAAATACAAATCAATTAATTGACATAAAACAATTAATTTACATAATTTCGTAAACACAAAAATACAATAAGTATATCATTTTTATTATTATGTAATTTCTTCGTTATTATAAACTGTTGTAACGTTCGCTTTTTATACAAGATTATCTTCAACTGGTTACACTGGTTTTTAATGAAAAAAAAAGGGAGAGAAAATCTAATGATCCGTTGAATTTCAATCACAAACAAAAGTGGATACTTATTAATCAATAAAGTAAATCAATTTCGTTAATTTTAAACCAAGCTACACGTTTGTTGTCATTGCATCTGTTCGGTCGATTGCACTCCTCCGGAAATAGAATATGTTAACTTCCATAAGCATAGTAAAGATTACGAATGTTGTCGGTACACGGTTACTTTGCTCAATGTTGGTTGGACTTCCTATACTAATGTAATCGCCTAAATTATGCTCGCTGTATTATGTTTGTTTGCTTTCTCAATTCCCAAATCTAAAATATACCTTTTTCTTAACAACCTAAACAATGGACCAACTTCAATGTATTAATTTACATTGAATACTAATTGGGAAATATATAGTTGGACATTGAGGTTGCTGTGTGGTTTTCGAACGGTCTAATTTAATCATCATTTAAATGTATGGTAGAATTTTTTTTTTTAACGTACCCCTGCTAATTTTGAAGTAATGGAACACAACTTTATAGCTGTCAGAAAACTGATGTTAAAATAGTCCTGGACGCGAACCAATGGGGAATATAAATTAGACTAAATGATTCGCTTAACCAACTGAAGGAGCAGAAAAGTTCTATGTGTGGGGAATTGGGTAATGAAAGGTGTGGTGGAAAAGTGTCTGTCAAGACACGCTCGCTTACGTTATGGATCACCGTGGTGAACAGTCGTTCTAGAATTTTTTTTCTTTTGTTCTTTATATTTTTTTGGTAATTGTTTGTGTTAATATATATTTTTGTGATTAATTTATTTCATGTTAGCAATAATTTTTGTATTGAGCTATTTTTGTTATATTCGTGTTTAATTTATTTACTGATTCTTAATTACTCTCGATCGATTCAAAGTCCTATTCCATACCGCTGTTTGGGCACACAAAAAAAGCAAACTTATAGCCAGCATAAAAAAGGTGAACCGCGATTTGTAATGTAAAATTTAGTTTAAACGCATGTGTTATTATATAAAATCGGAGTGTAAACTATAGTGAGTAAGAAATAGGTTGTCACAGATTTGTTAAATATACAGTTTTGTGTCTCAATGCGGCTTTTTCTTATCAAGTACTCCAGCGCCAAATTAAATAGTACGAGCGCGAGTGCATCACCTTGTCGAACACCTGATGTTATATCAAAATAGTCAGAAACTGACCCTTCGATTACTATTCTACAGTTTGATCCCGATGTTGTGAGTTTGCATAGAGAAACAAGTTTCGCTGGAATACCAAGGCATATGAGTGCAGACCAGAGGTTGTCGCGGATGATGCTATTATATGCTTGCTTGAAATCAACGTAGAGCTGATGAATGCTGATGTTGTACTCCCAACATTCATTTTTCCAGAATCATCCTTAAGGTAAAACATTGATCTGTGGTTGAACAGTTGGGACGAACTCTATAATTTTTCGGTCGTCAGAGTCTACTTTACTTCTTACCTTTGTTTCCGTTCATTCAAAATCTTTCGCGTGCATCTAATATTTTTAAAGGGCCGAAGATAAAATTAACGAATCCACGTAATTAAGCTGGCTAGAATAAAATCAAACGCCGCGTATTCGTAAATCGTCTGTATTGCTTATGATAATCCTAGCATTTTAATTTTTGTAATAGAGGCCACAGAAAATTAAAACATTCTGCGGTTCTTATGAAATAAAAATGTAAAAGCCGCAAACAGAATAGCAAAAAAACGAATTCGAATTAAAGTTTGATTTCGTTAATCTATTTCACATAACCATAGCAACTACAATTTGTTATTCTTTTTACCCTAGAGAAAAAATACAATTTTCACAGGGGATTAAGCCTGCTTGAAAAAAGACTTTTTATCTGCTATCATAGAAAATATTATTTAAAATCGATGTCTATATATTTACCATCACTAACCAAACTTTTTAAATGTTCACAGCATGAACCAAAGTAAATAAAAAACTCAATTTTCTTATTGATTAGTTTTTTTTTAAATTCCAAGTAATTATATCTACAAATAGAACAAATTCTATTTTATAGTAGAATAAAGAAGGTATGGTATTGTATCTGTATTCAATCAATTGATTGATTACTATGACTGAAAAAAGATACAACATTTATATTATTTTTGGCTTCTAATACTAAAATAGTACATTATGATGCTAAGACGTAAAGCTAAAGATTTTGGACGTATGTGGAGTTTGCAAATCGAGGCGCTAGCCAAGATTTGCACCCACATTAAATTTTTAATTGTTGATGAACTACTTAAATTAATTTAATTAATTTAATTTTTTGATTAAAAGACTTCTTATACACTTTAATAATATTTTATTTTTCTAAATATATTTTCTGTCTCTAAGAGACCTTCTTCAGAGAATGAATTCTGATTTTTATTATTAGAAATTAGAACCCCTAATAGAAATCAGAACCCACATTAAGTCCAAAATAGCTGACGTTCGTGCATCGTATACTATTTTATTACATATACATTCGCCGCAAGCAAAATATTTAAAAAAAATGTTTATTCTAAATTAAAATTATAAATTTGCATAAATTTAGAAATAAAAATATGTGGAAACTTGTTCTAACCTTCTTACCTTTGACAAAATATTTGTTATTTTTTCCAAATTATTGTATAACTATGACAACAAATGATAACAACTATTTTAATTGGATAATGAAATTTTGAATTTAAGGGTTGCTTTGATAAAAATTTCTATTTTTTATAGAATTTAAACAAATACAAATGATTTTCATTTTAGGGACGTAGCTATGACAACAAAACATATGGCTAAAAAGTGACACTCTAAATCACAGTAATAAAGTAACACTTTCATACATAGGCGAATAAAAAAGTTTATAGTTGATTTTTACAAAAATGTTAAATCTACAAACTTAAGCTGACTGACTCTTCATTAGTATTTTTCATTTATTCTTCTATAGCAAAATAGAACGAAAAACATTGATTAATTTTCTAAGGAGAGAGTTAGGTGAATTTTACAGTTTTTCATAAATTTTATATATCTTCAACAATATCGTATCCAACCAAAATATTCCGCATATGTTTATAAATATATGTATATTTTTCATCCATGTTAATTGTGATTTTTTTTATTTTTACTATAAAACATTAAAAACTACACAAAACATACATTTTAAATAGGCTTTTGCAGTGTAAAATTCTAGTCCCTGGGTCCACGCCGATTTTATGTGATGATAACCATACATTTTATGCTTCGTGAGGCGCCTGTCCTTGACGAGTCCGAATGTTTTTGTTTTGCCATTTTTCTCAATTCGACCGCTTTTTCGTTCTACAAGCTCCGAAAACATTCTGTAAATATCATTTTTCTTTTTTTTAAACTACGGGGGTTGGAAATTTGTTTTAGAACACAAGGGTAATCTTGTCCGACAAAAATTTGTCTGCTATTGTCTAGTTCGAAAAATAAAACATACCAAAATGTCAGTTTCCGGACTCGACAATAGCTGACATATTTTGGTCGGACAAGCATACCCTCATGTTCTAAAACAAATTTCCAACCCCAACAGTTAAAAAAAAACAGAGAATGTGCTTAAGACCGCACGGCAGAAGTGAAAACTTCATTGACAATCGCAATCAATTGATATCGTATTAGTAGTATTTGGATCGTATTAGTAGAATAAATGAGAAACAAGTCAGAACGATAAATCGCTAACTACACACAGTAACCTCACAATGTAAAATTATCAAAATAGCACTCATATGCCAATAGCAGGGACTAAAGTACGCGTGGTTGTCACACCCATAAATCAACAAGTTTAAATTTTACAAATCTTCCTGCGGAAAGCTAATCAAATTCATTGGTATTAATGCGCATTGTTGCCTTTTGCAAATCACTATCGGCTAAGTACCACCATTTTAAATTATTTTATTTATCATGATTGCCATCCATGTTTAATCATACATAAGCTATGCTTTTTGTATAGAATTTATGCGATTTCCGTCTCGTAATTGTGAGCTTTAAATCGATATAATCGATTTTATCAAGTACCAAGTTACAAGTATTAAGTCTTCACTTAATTTTAGAACCATATATTACATACAATTGCAAACCGACAACTTATCTAGTGAAGATGATAAAATTAAAATACATATAATTTTGATTTACAAATGTAATTGTTTCAGGTTATACTATCTTTCTTACGTTATTTTTAATTTCATAAAGATTATGTTCAATAAAAAGCAAAAATTAAGCGTACACAACAACTTCATAAATTTTCATGATGATTAATGTATTAATGCATACAGGACAAACAGCCATACACACTTTCAATTGTATATATATTCAATATTTATTTAGCATGATGACTCGAATGCAAATTGCAGAAGACAGTAGCAATATAACTTTAAAAAACTGCGTTACAGATCAATTTTTTAAAATTCGTATAAAGAAATTATTATTTTTATGAATTCAAATTAAAAAAAAATAATTTTAATGATATTTAATAAAAATTAAAAAAAAAACAAAAAAAAATATGTACTACACCAGGGATTTCACTCAGAACCTACTGCACATCAGTCGAGCACGATATCCTTAACGCAATTTGAAACGTTAAGAAATGATAGATAGATTGTTATTTATTATTATTTTTAGCATTTCACTTTAAAGCATGATGGATCAGACTAACATATTACCTACGGAAAAATCTGTGTGTGGTGCGCCTAAAGAAGTTTTCACTTCAAAAATGTGTTAGCAAATTTACAAGATGGCGGGCAATTGGAATTTTTCGGCTCTTGGCGAATGGATCAGCGGCCGATTTGAGAAAAATGGCAGCACAAAGTTTTTCGGACTCGTCAAGGACAGCCGCCTCAAGAAGTATAAAATATGTGGTAATCATCAAATGAAAACAGCGTTAGCCCAGGGACTATTCGTCTTTATCCATAAAAAACGTCTTGCTCTGTCCTAACTTTTTTTATAGTTTATCACTGTTTTATAGTAGGTATAACACTTTTTTCTAAACAAAAATATTGCTGGTATTAAAAATAAGTAATTTATTTTACGACTTTTTTTACTTATCATGACTATAAAATATGAAGATTTTGTCCTCTCGCACTTATATTATTTTCATATCTTCTATTTCAAGGATGTGAAATTGTTTTAAGTAAATTTTTCATTTAAAAGTGAGATAGTAATAAATAATAAAAAATAAATTCAGATAATGCCCTTGTTTTAATTTGGGTCTTGCAAATCAATATGTATTTGAAAATTAAAATAATTAACCCAACAACAAACACCAATTAGACTAGTTGTAAGAGGTTTTGTCTTAGAGTATATATAAGTATAGAGATAACATATACATAAATAAAGAGAGAGCATAACTTCAAAATTATATAAAGAGAGACGACACAAATGGTGATCAGTGATATATCATTTCTCTTTTCGCCATTTTTATTTGTTATTATTTACAACCACAAACTTTTTTATTAAGATATAAATTAAAAGTAATTAAATAATTTAAAACAAAAAAAAAAGGTTAAATATTTTTGAAATACTTGTGCTAATTTTTATAAAATGAAAGAAAATAGTTAAATTTATTGTCTCGTTTCCAGTGATTATTTAACTAGTGAATATTTTATAAAGGGCAAGCAATATTTGCTACCGACACGAACAAATAATTAAGTTATCTAGATATTTTCAAAGTATATTATGAAAACTTGCTGTCAAACTTTTTTCATTATCGACAAATTAATTTTTAATTCATAAGATATTAAATATTATATATTCATTATATAATATTTAATATATATCATTAAATATTATATATTCAATATTATATAGTCATTTTTTGTTCATTTCCATACAGTCACAGGGAAGGAGAAACTATATTTTTTTGTGGTAGGGTTTTTTCTTATAGATTTAAAAAAAATAGCAATAATTGTACAATTTTGAATCAAATAAATTTACGCACGTATATGGGAAGACATAACTGTTTTTCTCTGCAACAAAGAGAGCAAAACAAACAAACAAAAAACGATTTGACATAAAACAAGTCACGCTAAATATTAGTTGTGCTGATCGATTGGGTTCTGTTCTCTCATTGATTCTATAGTGGATAAGCTCATGATGTTGACCAGGATAACTTTTATTTTTAAGATCCTTAAACACTTCATAATTTTATTGTGATCTACCGTGCTCTGATGTGATGTGAAATTTTGGCAGTTACCCAAGTTATAAAAATTAAATTTCTTTCAAAATTATTTCAAAAAATTAACAATGTACATTTTTAAAAACTTTGTTCTAATACCTATTCAACGACATATCATTTATGAAAAACGATTCAGTAGTTTTTCTACAATCGCTCGTCAAAATGCACTCACATCACAAAATAACAAAAAATTGAAGGGCACCCTGTGAAGACCCCTGGTCGAAAGAAAAATTCTAAGAGAACTTTTTTTTTTATTTATGAAAGACTATCTATAAACATAAAGTAATCAAAATTAAAAGGGGGCAAGTCAATATTTCCCAAAAATTTGCTGAACTTGCGTGAAATTGCTCATCAGAAATGATATCATCAGAAAAATGACTTGGACCTTTTTTGTAGAGATGTTAACGTATCTGCATTTTTTATGAGACATTATCGATTTTATCAAAAAATTAACTTCGATGATTTTGCGGCACGTGTTCCTTTGATTTAAAAAAAAATTAACCTGGTGGTTTTTTTACCACAAAAAATTTGTTTAGGGGCGTCTCGCAAAATTTAATTTTTAACGACCAGTCTAATTTATATGTGTTATGTGTGTTGCGTATTAGGAATTCTAATAAGTGTCACCACAACATATAGAAACATTTTAAGACCAGATCACAGAAAAGCAAATTTATTTTTAAAAAATCGCGGAACAAGTATATGATGGCTCAAGCGGAATTTGAACATATACAGTTAGGTTTATTGCGACAGAGTTTGTTTCATCGTCATTACATTTAGTACCCAAAAAAGACAACAACGATTGGAGACTATAGGGTGACTATCGCCGTTTAAACGCGAACACTGTCCCAGATAAATATTCTCTCCCAGACATTCACAATTTTTCTCTTAACCTCAATGACTGCACCGTTTAGCTAAAACAGATATGGTGCGTGCTTGTAAGCTCATATACTAATTCACGAAGAAAACATTCATAAAAATGCGATAATCTTATCCATTTGGAATTTTTGAAGTCACAAGAATACGACCTCGGAAACGGAGAAAAAATGTTCCAACATTTAATGGACGAAGTCACAAAGGGCATGGCACAAAGTTTGTTGATAAAACTACAATTTTTTTCCTTCAAATCCAAAAATAATTTGTAAATCACATAAATTTTTGGTTTTTTCAAATATTTACTTCACCACAATTTTAAATTGTGTGAAGTAATGCAATTTATCGCGAAAAAAAAAAATCTTACATACCGCAAATTTTATTTTTTCTTTTGTTTTGGACCATCCTCTATCTAAATAGCCAAAAATAATTTTGGTGTACGTCTGTGTGTGCGTGGGTGGGTGGGTGGTTGGGTGGGTTGGTGGGTGGGTGGTTGGGTGGGTGATTGGGTGGGTGGGTGGTTGAGTTTTTTGCATAGGATCTTGATGAAAATTTGGCAAATGATACAAGTTCACTTGAAAATGGAAAATCTGGATTCATTTTCAATTTGGACAAAATGGCGGGGGGTCTCCCGAACATCTCTAAGTTTAAATCTTGAATAACTTCTGATACCGGACTATGATCTTATTGAAACTTACTATATAAAGTTATAGTATTGTTTCCAATATTTCTGCATACCAACTTCCGGTTTGTCACTTCCGGTTAAAAAGTTTTTTTTTCAGGTGTTTATCCCTATTGTAGCCTACAATTATTGATCGATTTTCATGAAACGTTGGTAAAAGCTTTCAAATAACATAAGAAAGATTTTATTAGCTTTTGGAGCACATTGGATAAAGGGTTTAGGGTCCACCATACAACAGGTGGTTTTTTCCACAAAGTTTTTATGTTTGTTGGGAGCATAAAACATTCATTCGTGAATGAATTTTGATGACACTTTGGAAAAAGATACAAACATGAATGACAAGGAACTGATTAGTTTTTGAGCGATAGTGAACAAAATGGTGTGGGGTCCCTGGAGCACCTGTTTTTTTGAAAGCTTTATAACATCTGTACCTGATAAACGAATTGGATGAAACTTGGTACATGAGTATGTAGTACGGTTCACAATAGTTCTGCATCCCAACTTCCGGTTTCTCACTCCGGTAAAAAAATTTTTTTTGTCCTTTTTTGAAGTTTTTTCAGTGTCTTTATGCACACTACAGCCTACAATAATGAAGCGATTATGATGAAACTTATGGAAAAGGTTTCAATTAGTGTGAGAAGATAATTATCATCTTTTGGGACACATTGATCAAGGTGGCGGGGGGTCTAACAAACAACTTCTGACTTTTCACACTTTGTTTTTTAAGTTTGTTGGGAGCATACAGACGTCATTCATAAATCAATTCTAATGACACTTTGAAAAAAGATGGAACCTTAAATGGCAAGGAGCTGATTAGTTTTTGGCCAATATTGTGTAATGAAGAGCTTTCTCATTAGCGAACTAATGAGAATGGCATAGCAGGATGCGTACCTAGAGAAATTTAGCGCCGTAACGACTAATGCTCAGCCATCGTAGATTTGATAGATTTTTACCTGCTGCTTCAAGAGATACAGAAATGGAAAAAAATACAAGTGAAAAAAGGAGACTCTGGCGATCCCTTTTGCGAAACAACCACGATCAGCGCGTTCAACCCACACAATCATTCCCATACGCCCACACACTCACACATGCTAACATTCACCCACACACTCAGACTGCGAAGCAAGACAATTAAGCTCTAAGACCCACAGCAAGTATCACAGATGGTAGTAATCAAACATAGGTTGTATTGTTGTCAGCTGATCAATCTGATACAGCTTGTACACCACTGCCATTGCTGGTAAACCGTAAATCAAATCTTAGAGCACTGGGGAACGTCACACGCAGTGAAAGTCTTTATTAATTATTTCCCTTTTTCTTTATTAATATCATTTTTAAAAAGTTATAAAACCATACGTAATTCCCAAAAAAAATATATTTACAGCTCAAAAAAAAAATTATCATTTGATTTGGAAGTTGTAAAAAAACATGTCCAAACCAGTTTGTTTCAATACCTGTAGTTTACAGTTGGTTAATGTATTATAGAATTAATAAACCTAAAACCTGACAAGAATTTGTCTTTTTTTTTGTAATACAGGTTTTGATTTTTGATTTACTTAAAAATATAAATTCACAAATTTAGGCAATGTAATAAAAGAAAAGGTATTTGGAAAACGAGACGCTACCTCGGAGCAAAAAAAAATATTTTGATTAGAATCATTTCCCAATTCAGACTACATGCATCTCGCTACACGCATCGCCAGCTCACACACACACACGCATCGACAGGCAAGCCCCCATTCAATCACTTGTAAACCCTTTCACACGCATTCACACCTCTATGTAAAAAAAAAAGTAAATAAAACAAATCAAGTTCGCTCACCCCATGTTTAATCCTCCAGGCTTTAACGTCTTAAGGTCTCAGCCCTCCATCAGCAGTGAACAATCCAACAGGTAAGGTATCATGGATAAAATCGTATAAATAATACTGATGTGTTGAAATACGGTCGGAATGCAGCAGCAATAGCACCAATAATTTTAAAATAAATGTTGCGTTGTGATACGGTTGAAATCCAGTAGAACAGCAAAAATTTGATATCAATGTTGCGTTGAGATAAGTGGTAATAGCAAAAATTTGATATCAATGTTGCGGTGAAATCTGTATAATATCCGGTAGTACTAGCCAAAAATTTGATATAAATGATGCGTCGAAAGATGTATAATATTCGGCAGCAATAGTAAAAATTTGATATAAATGTTGCGTTGAAACAAGTTGTAATAGCAAAATGTTGATACCAATGTTTCGTTGAAATAAGTGATAGTAGCAGAAAGTTGATGTCAATGTTGCGTTGAAGTATGTATAGTATACGGTATTAACAGCAAAAAAAATTTTATATAAATGTTGAGTTGAAATATGTAAAATAAGCGGCAGTAACAGCAAAAAAACCTTATATAAATGTTGAGTTGAAATGGGTTTAATATACGGTAGTAACAGCAGAAAATTTTATATAAATGTTGAGTCGAAATATGTAAAATATCCGGTGGCAACAGCAAAAGTTTGATACAAATGTTGAGTTGAAGTATGTATAATATACGGTATTAATAGTAAAACTTTGATACAAATGATGCGTCGAAATAATATACGGCAGTAATAGCAAAACTTTGACACAAATGTTGCGTTGAAATAAGTGGTAATAGTAAAAATTTGATACCAATATTGCGTTGAAATGAGTAGTAATAGCAAAAAAATTTTATATAACTGTTGCGTTGCAATACGGTTGCCAGACGATAGTATCAACAAAAATTTCACTTAAATGTTGCGTTGAAATAAATCAGGCCATCACTGATAAAAATTTTGAATCTATTTTGTACTAAATCCAACTTTGAAGGACAAATTTCTAATTGCAATCACACAACGTAGCAATCAAAATCACACACATAGAATAAATTTTATTTTCCATACAACACAAGATAGTTTATTTTAATTTAACATTTTTAATCTTAAGTGTGTACTTACAAACAGAGTATTATTCGAAATATATTTTAATTTTAACACGATTTGATTTTTGTTTAAAAGAAAAACCACAAATGCAACTAATAATATTTTTAATTTAACACATTTATTATATAGACGAAACTATTTTAATTGAATTTAAACTAATTAAAAATTTCACTACGTGTATTTTAAATGAAAGAAAATTCCTGAATCAACAAAAAAATGATCCATCTCTTCTGATATTCATGAATGAATATCTAACACAAGACATCAGAGATAATGGTTGATGTTATTTTAATTTTGACTAAACACGGCACTCACAGCACAACAAACAAAATCCAATAAGAATTATATACTAAGAGAACAACAAATCATATTTCCATCTCTTTTATAGGATTTTTAGTATCGGAAAATTCGACAAAGTCTTTCCGTTGAAAGGAAATTTATATTAATCCATGTTATGTTAATAAATGTTAGGACCTTTTCCGTTAAAACAAAACTGTTTGTTATTTTGTCATACATAAAATTGTAAGACAATTTAACGAAATAAGTTATTTCCAACACATTTGTAGGAAATATTAAAAATGAATCAAACGTAAGTTTAACCGATCTTATGATGTTTATGTGTTACGAAATAATAGCTTACTATAGTATTACAGTAAAATGTAGATCTATAACGGAAAGATAAACTGATAAAAACAACCATATAAGAAATCGAATACAAAACTGATTGTAGGATAATAATTTTTTCTATTGCGACGATTGGACAAATATGCACAGCTGTTTGAGGTTTGAAAATTTTGTTGAGCAAGTACGGTTAGTGTCCGGAGAATTCAAATTTTAGTAGTATGGTAAAGTAATGCGGGTGAAAACGCAGTGTGAGTCAATAATAGGGGATTGTAAAGAAAATATTATTGTTAAATGTTTTATGCTAAGAACAAATTTATGTAACGGAAACTATATGAAAATATGACTAGATTGTGGATGAATGAGAAACTATTATGAACTACGTATGATAAGCAAAATTGTGAATTATGAGAAAACAGACATTGAATAAATCGGGAACTTTACCGCTCTACATTATCATACTCCAGTCTACATAACAATTGGGATAAGTGGTACAGGGCCGCCCGAACACCTGTTTACTGTGTCATCATTTTTTCAATGTTTGTTGGGAGCACACAGCATCGTTCGTCAACGAATTTTGATGACACTTTGGAAAAAGATGCAAACATGTATGGCAAGAAACTGATTAGTTTTTGATTGATAGTGAACAAAGTGGTGGGGGGTGTCCCATACACCTGTTTTTTTAAGCTCAATAACATTTGTACCTGATAACCGAATTGGATGAAACTAGGTACATAAGCATTTAGTACGGTTTACAACAGTTCTGCATCCCAACTTCCGGTTTTTCACTTCCGGTAAAACATTTTTTTTTTCGTAAATTTTTGAAGTTTTTTCAGTGTGTTTATGCACACTATAGCCTACAATAATGTAGTGATTATGATGAAACTTATGGAAAAGGGTTCAATTAATGAGAGAAGATAATTCTCATCTTTTGGGACACATTGCTGACTTTTCACACTTTGTTTTTTAAGTTTGTTGGGAGCATACAGACTTCATTCATAAATCAATTATAATGACACTTTGAAAAAAGATGGAGCTTTAAATGACAAGGAACTGATTAGTTTTTGGCCAGTAGTGGGATAAGTGGTACGGGGCCTCCCGAACACCTGTTTACTGTCTCCTGTGTAAAGAACTGATTAGTTTTTGAGTGATAGTGAACAAAGTGGTGGGGGGTGTTCCACACACCTGTTTGTTTTAAAGCTCAATAACATCTGTACCTGATAATCAAATTGGATGAAACTTGGTACATAAGCATTTAGTATGGTTTACAACAGTTCTGCATCCCAACTTCCGGTTTTTTACTTCTCGTAAAAAAATTTTTTTTAATTGTAGGCTTGTTGGGAGCATACAGATTTCATTCATTAATGAATTTAAATGGCACTTTGAAAAAAGGTAAATACTTTAATGACAAAGAATTGATTAGTTTTTGGACAATATTGGGATAAGTGCTGGCTCCCGAACACCTGTTTATTGTTTCATAGTTTGTTGGAAGCATACAACATTAGTTCGTAAAGTAATTTTGACTACACTTTGCAAAAAGATGCAAATATGTATGGCATGGAACTGATTAGTTTTTTTAGCGATAGTGAACAAAGTGGTAGGGGGTCCTCCAAGCACCTGTTATTTTGGAAGCTCAATAACTTCTGTACCTGATAATCGAATTGGATGAAATTTGGTTTACTTGGTTTACTACAGTTCTGCATCCTAGCTTTCGGTTTATCACTTCCGATAAAATTTTTTTTTTACATTTTCTCGTTCAACAGAATTTATGTTTGTTGGGATACTACTGCTTGCTTTAATATTTTTATTATTAGAACTACGAAGTCCATAATATTGGTTAGCTTTTAATTAAAGTATTTGATGGATATTAGCTCATCATATATCCAGAACACTATGTTTCCAGAGCTGAGGTGAAGTCGTAAATATAGCGTCGCAATATTTTTTTTTGTAATGTACAATAATTTTGGTAAACTTACAAAAAACTTTGTGTGTTGTATATTCAAATTTGTAAAATTTACTTAGTTTTTTATTTGAGTTTAGTAGAGAAATTATGTAACTCGATGCGTAACGTCGTACCCTAAAATGCTCGGAAGCCGGAATGACCCTCAGGACAACCTATATATTTTAAAAGACCTGAATGACAGCGAACCTTTTCATCCATGTAGTTAAGCGAAAATTCCAAAAATATTTTTTTGTGAGTAATGTTGTGTGCAGAGTGAGTAGTGTTGTGTTAACAAATTGAATATATACGTAACGCCACACTAAAAACATGCAAAGTGGGAGGCCATGTATTGTGATGTGTTGTTCGCAAAATATAGCACATACTAACGTAATTGTCAACCATATAAACCGTTGTTAATTTATGGTAAAAATAAATCAGAACACTTATTATTCGTCACATAAACTGTTCATTTCACTTGCTAATATAATACATATAAATAAGATTGGTTTTTATTAGTAAACGAAAAATACATAATTATTCAAACTTATATATTATAATACTAAATAAATTGAATTAATTGAATAATTGTGTTGTGTGTGGATTAACGTTTAGGATTCAGGCATGCTCGGATACCGCTACAAAGCTTCCACACAACTAGACACATGTACGGACATCCCTTAGCAGGGTCTGGGCCTCACTGAGTATGTGACTGATTTGCTGTTAAATAAATGACAAAGAGAGTTCAGTTTCAATTATTATTTCGTTATATTATTTTATGGTGAGAATTATGTTTTCAAAAAACAGGTGAGCTTTTTACACTTTTGGTATTTTAGACTGAAGTAAAATCAATTTGAATTTTTTTAATGTATTGTATTGAAATAAATAATGCTTATATTTTTATTACATACTAGAAAAAATTGTGTATTTAAATTCAGTTAAAATTTAATTTTCAATTGGTGTATTTAATTTCCATAAAACATCTGATGTGCTTATTTTAGCTAAATAAAATACAACATTCACTATGTAAATTATTACCAACTGAAGGGAAAAAATTGTATTTGATATTGCTTTCCTGGAAAAATGTCGATGAAGTAATTCATTTAGAGTATTTAAAAAAAAAAGCTTAATTTTTATTTTAGAATTAAAAAAAAATTGTTTGCTTTCAACAACATTTTAATAAACCATGGATTTCTCCCAATTTATAAACCCTTTGTTTTGTCAAGAGGAGTGGATAAGTAATTTTGTTTATCTTAGATGAGGAAAAATGTTCTTTAATCACCTTAAAAATTTGTGATTTTTTAAAAATGTGCCAGATTTCCAAGATAAAATGAAATCAAAAATTTCAAGTAATCGCATTAAGACGAAAACAAAAAAAAATATAATGTCACGATTTTAACACTCTATATAACAATGTTCATTATTCAAAAATAAAATATAAATCATTTAACCCCAGTCTATAAACCCATAAACCGTTATTATTATATCTAAAGCTTCGATTAAACTTTTTTTTTATAAAATGTGAATTAACCTTAAACTGCAATTCATTCCCTTATAATTATATCACAAAAGGAGCTTTAATCAATGTTTTTATTGTTTCGTTATTTAAAAATAATTTATTATACAAACAAGCAGTTTGAATGAAACTTAAAGTGTAATTACCTATACCTAACATGGAAGGTTTATATTTTTATATACAAAAAAACTCGACTATTATTGTTAATTTTAGGTTAGGATTCGAAGAATAAGGAAAAAGGGTTTTATTGATTGTAATTAGTTTATAATTGTTGAGTGGAAAGGAATATTTATATGTTTGTAGAAATAATAAAGGGATCATTACAATAAACGTTCATTATTGTTTAGTGTATTAAATGTTCTTCAATTGTTTCATATTATTATAGTTAAGTGATATCTTTATTTACATTTAAAAACAATTAAATCATGGCATTACATTACAGTCGCTTTGAGTATAGATAAAAAAAGTAAGACTTTAACTTTCTCCAAAGCAATAATAAAGTTAAAATCTATAGTCGTCTGCATAAAAAATAGTTTTCTAAGTAAATAACTATAATATGCCGATATGTCTGGTAAAACCGTACAAGTTGTTTTTTTGTAATAAATGATTTGGAATTATAAGACACTAGAAATGAATGTATTCAATTGAATAGAATCCGAAAGATCCGTAACAAAAGTTTTATCTCAATTCCGGTCGGTGTGTAATGTAAATTCGAATGTTTCACTACATTCCAAGTAAGATCTTGGATCACTGACTTTGAGGGTAACTAGTAATGGTAGCTTCTCTCTTTATTTGCTATGTTTATATCGCTCACTTTGTTACCGCGCAAGTGTCCCTGAAATAATTTCCGGCATGTGCTGTGAAATGGTAATTTACCGATTCTGTGCTGTCGAAATAAGTCTTATCGTTTGTTATGCCCGCCAAATTACGTGATAATTAACAGGTAGCATTTATAAGAAAATCTACATCAATTCCAGAACAAATTTAAGTTCTGTACAGATGGATTGACAGCAATTTGGATTTTTGTAGGTGAAGGCTATGGCCTACTAACAGTAAAAACTGAATTCCTACTCAACCATCACACTTTTCCATTTTCCTTTATTCTTCTGTAAGGCTGCCACATTGCATTTTTTCTCTTCATTCGTAATGTTTACATATATAAAACAACTGAGGACCATGGTGTATTTTTTTATTTGTATAAATTTATTTCTCAGTCACCTGTTTATAACAGTGATCCTTTCATTGCAAATGTTTGACTAGATGTTAGTAATAATAAATTTTGACGCCCCTATTAAATTGATTATTATCAAATGTAACTCGATTTAATGTTAATGAATAGATTGGGCGTAGTTTATGATTTGAATATTGTATCTCTTTTTGTTTGATGTAATTGAGTAGGATTGTGGTTGATTGATTTTCAAGAAATAATGCTTATATGATCAAATTTTAATTACTCTCTTTTTTTATGTAATATTAAGAATATAAATAACAAAATGTTTTTCAATTTTGGTGAGTTATAATCAGGATTCCAAATGAAATCTTGCAATAGCCGTACCTTAAAATTAAAAAAAAGATTAAACTCAGTTTTGTACTTAACTTGAATGATATAAAATAAGATAAATAGGAAAATAAATGAAATTGAAAAGAAAAAATATACATATGTGTTAAATGTTTTATTTATTGTGCATGCAAAGTTTATCAAATTTATTAATGAAGAAAAAGTAATAACAAAAGTGAAAAAAGGAAAAATAATTATTGTGATTGAAATAATAAGAAAAAAGAAAATAATAATTTTATTAAAAATTACATAACATATGTTTTAGTTCTATGAGGTTTTGTTGGAGTGGATAGTGTTGTGTTTTGCATATGTGCCTACAGTGATTCATTTAAACAAAAAAAGTTGAATTCACTATGGAATTAAATTTTTTTTAAATAAAATTATCGTCATTGAAAACTGATCCGTTAAGTTTCAATTTTTTTTTTGTGCAAACACCCTGATTAAGAATAGCATCGTAGTAATGTCTGCTCAATAGTGATAATAACTGGTCGTGTGGGTTACGGCTAATATATATATATATATATAAAAACCCATAGCAAGGTTAGCAAAAGTTTTGAAATGCAAACATGTTCAAGTATGCAGGATCGTATTGAATTATGGAATCAGCTAAAATTTACGACATACACGAAAGTCGCTACCAACACATTAACATCTAACTAAACAATCAACGCAACTCATAAGTTAAGTTTATTTTTCTGTGCTTTCTTTATATAAATATATGAAGTTATAATTTGTGGTCAATATGACCAATTAAATCATTAATTTGTTTTTAAAGATCTTTCTTGTGTAAAAGTCCGCGTTTTAGCCCGTACATTCCTTTAGGGAAATTCCCTTGGATAATACGTTTCACGTTTAATGGCTCTTTTCTCTCATTTGTTTTGTGTAACACTTTTGTTCATTTTTTGCATATATGTACTTATAAATTTTGGTGGTCAGTTCGTGAAAATACTTAACCATACTTAGGTGATTTAACTTTTTTTTTAGATAAAAATTTCTTCACAGGTGATATTCCAAATTTTGTTTTGATTATAATAATTATTCTATTAAATTAAATAATTAGCAAAATTGTTAGCGTAGCTAAATCAATTAAAATTAAATGGAAAACTTGATTTGTGTATGTTGCAAAATTTATTTAATTTAGTAATTTAAATTCAAAACTATTAGAAAAATTGAATTTTTAAGAAACATTTATAGTCAAATTTGTTAGTTCTATGTAATTTAAATTTCATTGAGGAAAAAAACTTTGGCGCAACGATTGATTTGTATTGTTGTATTGCTATTAGTATTCAACAATCACCTGTACCTTTTGGGCAACAAGTGATTTGTATTATTATATTATTCTTATTCAACAATCACCTATACCTTTGGCGCAACGATTGAATTATATTATTATTGTTATTCAACAATCGCCTATAACTTTGGGGCACCGATTTTCTAATCATACCCTTAGGTGGTATTCGTTATTATTGGGTGATATTGATTAAATATGGAAGCCTGGATTAGCTACAAATGGTGGTGTTAGTGAAACATTTAAAACGTAATAATTATATATGGAGGTGGTGTTGGAGATGGACTCGGTTCCTCCCGCTATTGCAGTCATCAGAGGCCTTTTTCTTTGCTCATAAGGGGCCATCGTTTTTTGAAATGTTTGCATGCAATTCAGCCCTCAGCATTCGTAAAGGGCTGAGGAGACATATACGAACCCACAGACTGAGACTAGTTGGAATCATCTTATGGCACGCGACTCTTTGAAATGGTTATGATTGAGATAAATCGATAGAGCCAGTTTATCTTCAAGCTACGTAATATCCTTTAACTTAGCAGGTTCAATATCTGCTCCCTCACTATTTCACCAAGCTTCACAACGACCGTTAAGCAAAATTCGTGCTTTTACTACCACGTTTATAGAAACAAAACCACGTTTAGATGTAGAATATTAGCTACAAAAACGGTAACCATAAACCCCTCAATATTTATACTAAAATCAAAGCCAAGATAGTCAGGAAGACTGTTACTTAAAATATCACTAAAAGTTGTATTGAGAATTAAGATGATGCAGTAAATTATTCATCTTAAACTTTGAATCTGCTTACTTTGTCAGAGCTACCACCACATCAGCCACTACACCTAGAAACATTGATGCATGCCTTTACAATGCATCCTTAGTACTAAAAAAAAAATTATGAACCATAAAATTGAAGCAATAGTTTTAAAGAGTCATACTCAGTTTTTAAGATGTTTACCAAATTGAAATGGTGCACATTTTGGTTTTTTATTTTAATTTACATGTTATTCTCCAAGGATTGTGACAACTAATTTTTTGGGGATTTAAAAAAATTTAAACCAACCGTTTGCCCATTTTAAAAGTTTTTTTTCGATATTTTTGTCCAATAATAAAATTTTAAGAAACATGCTGGAAGCAAACTCTGGATATTTATATAATCAAGATTATTCAACATAAGTAGATTATGACATAAAGCTGTCCATAAATGCACAACACTCAAGCAGTCGTCATTTTAGCGCACAAAACGAGAATATCCATTAAACATGCCATAATTCTTAGACGAGTTATTTGACTTAGGTCAAGCCTTACTCATTTTTTTTTTCAGTTTATATATCGTTCGTCAAGATTTGTTACAACTCGTTTATTCGGATGTTAAAAGTATTGATAAAAACTTATCTATAGTGCAAGTTTTTATCAACACTGTTATCCAGAACATTTTTTAAAAAATATGAAAAAACATCGCGACAAGGAACTTCCGCTTACTCACCAGAATGCACCACTGAACCATTCCAGGTCTCAAGAAAATGAAACATTTCACTTGCTCTACGTATGTCTTAAAAACGTACAGTACAACTTTTTTGTAGATCGAACATTCAATTTGGCGAGAAACATCCGAAACATGGCGCGTATTTTTAGGTTGACCACATTTGCTATTTTAAAATAACTAATAATAAAAATAACGTGTTTGTTACGTTGGAAAAATAATTTGTAGTTAAATTCTGTTTGTAGATATTTAATCAAACATTTTATCATTTACCATAATAAAAACGTAAATTTCAGTGAAACAAACAGGCAATGTCGCTTAGGAATGTTTTTTAAACTTTCGAATTTTTGAAATGCTAGTTTTCATTGATAATAAAATAAAATACTATAAATATTTTGGGGATTCTTGGAATTCTTTTGGATAAAAGCTAATATTTCTCGTATTTGTGGAAAAAAAATTAAATTCCGTTAAATATTTATTAAGTTTATTAAACTTTGGTTTACAAACAGAGTTTAACATTGTTTAGGTTGATAAACTCAAAGAACTTTGGAATTTGTTTTAGGCAAACACGAGAAGTTTTATTGAAACTTATGTACATGATCCGGTTTCATATAAAAATAGAAAATTTGTATTCGTTTAAAATATAGACTTCCAAAAATATGTTTAAATAACAACTTCAATAGCCTTAATTTCTGATTTTCCATCTAGATTATATTTGTTTCTTAAATTTAATTTAAGTTTAAGAGAAATATTAGTAGATGATCAAATTGTTTGCATGGTCATGCCACATAGCCAGATATTCTACCAGGAGAAAAAATACATCAACTGAAAGTATTCTAAAACAGAAAATAAAATATTACTCTTCATCAAGAGTTCAAGAGGTTTATGAGTTGAAATGCAGATTATACTAAAACTTTAAAAAGAAACAAATAGGAAAAATAATTAAATCAATTTCTACCTAAACGATAATAAATTATTTGCATGCAATATCTACAACACTATTTTAGAATTATAATAAAATTATAATAATTTGATGAATAACCTTGTCGCCTTCTCTTAACACAAAGAGAAAAAATTTCTAAGATAATTAGACAAACAATAACAAGAAAAATAAAACTAATTTATCCACCTTAGAAAAAGTCCTTGAAACGCACCTCTGTTGTTGGTTATAAAAAAATTAAACGCATTAGAAAAGGATAAATGGAGATTAGTATTTGATTTTGAAAACTGCATTTTTTAATTAACATTTATAGAAGATTTTTCAAATCCTTATATAAAGAACAGAATAGATCAACTATTAAAAATCCAGTCTAACATTAAGACCCTCAAAACTATCAAGGCCACTATATAGTTTCTGGACAGGGATTAGATCCAATCCGAAAAACGAAATATATTGATCATTACTCTTTGAGAGGTTTATGAGATTAAATGCCGTTTATACAGAACTCTAAAAAGAAATAAAAATGAAAAATAATTAAATTGATTTCCAGCTAAACGATGGTGCATACAATATCTGCAATATCTACAACACAATTTTAGAATTATAAAATAATTATGATAACTTGATGAAAAACCTTGTCGCCTCTCATAACACAAAGAGAAAAAATTTCCAAAGTAATAAGAATAAAAATATCAAGAACATCAAAATAACAAAAACAATACTAATTTATCGGCCCTAGGAATAGTCCTTGAAATGAACCTCTGTTGTTGGTTCTAAAAAAAATTAACGCGATAGAAAAGGATAAATGGAGATTAGTATTTGATTTTTAAAAATCTCCTTTTAAATTAATATTTACAGAAGATTTTTCAAATTCTCCAACATTCTTAAAAAGTTAGATGAAATGCAATAATCTTCAAAACGAAATTCGAAACATAAATTAGTGTTAACAACCAAGGAACCATTCATTGATATGGAAAAATGTAATATATAAAATTAATAATGTCACACTAAATATGAAGCAATATAAATATTACAAATTAGTTGTACTGTCAAATAGAATAAAACGCAGATGAATTTGGATTAACAAAATGTATGAAAAAAATGCTACCTACGATCGTGCAATATCACAAATTTTCTTTTTATATTCGAAGTTTAAGTTTAATATTTTAGTGGTTTTTATTTTAATTTCGTTTTTGCATTTTTTTTATGAAACAATTATAATTAATAACTACCGATAAAAACTAATTTTAGGTATTTAAGATAACATACGAAAAAACTTCACCTCCAAATTTAAAAGAAAACTCTTGCTCTTTTCCCATCTGGAAATGCTTATTTTCTTAATTTTTCTTGAATTTTCATTCTCTTTTTATAACTTTTGTTATGGGGTAAAAATTTTATTATTTTATTTTGTGTTTTATTTCAATGTTTGGTTTGTGTAGACGGTAGAGCTAGAAATATAAAATGAAGTTCATTGTCTGAAAAATTAAAACGAACTACGTTTCCATATTTTAAATATTTACAACACCAGACGTGAAGACGATATAAAAGAAAATCAAACACAGAATTTTTCGTGGTTTGAAGAAAAACTAAAAATCATGTTACAAGAAACATAAATTAAACATGAAAAATTTCAACTGCAAAATGAATATTCTAAACACGTTTTTATAAATAATTTGTAAGACTTACAAACCACTTCATGCTCGAGAATTTTACCTTTGACTGATAGTGAGTATCTCGTTAAATGAAAATACGTTACGTCAAAATATTGATTTCTTCGTTTACTTTTCCCAAAAAAAAAACAAAATTAATGTCATATTGTTTTATTGCGTATATTTTCATTAAATAATAAATTAAACCAAACCCTACTTCTCACATGTCAACCTAACAACAAAGTCAACAAATCCCTCCACTCCCTTGTTTTCATAACAAACAAAATTCTAAAAGCGATTTATCAATCAAATTAGAAAATGCTAAAATTTTCGTTATAGTGGAAACGAAAAATTTATGTGTACATAATTCCTGTTATATCTGAAATCAAACGGAACAATCAAAAATTCGCTCAATAATTTATTCATGTCTTTGTTGAAGAATATTCAACAAATATGTCATGATATTTGATTTAGATTTCCTTTGGTGGGATTACAACAATAACATCATCGGACTAAAAAGGAAGTAGACAGCGTTGCCACTCAAAAAAATTAAAATGTATCCAATTTTATAAAAAAATGTATCCAAATGTATCCACTTTTTTGAAAAAATGAAACATGATTATTTGATATTGCTAAAGGACTAATTACAATATATGTTTAGTACAATTCAGTATCCTGATCACATTTATTTATAATATAACAACAAAAAAATCACATTAATTCAAATTTTATCTGATGATTTTTATATGTGTTTTATTTGATGAATAAATTCCATATACATTTTTTGCACAGTTTTTGTCACCTCCAAAAATTCCTCTTTTTCCAGTTTATTGTATGCTAAAAATGATTGTACTGCATATCCCATACTTATTTCAGACAATTGTATATGGTTTTCTTTTAAATTATTAAAAAACAAGTGATCGATTTTCAAAAACTGTTTAAAATTAGTTACACTGCTCGCCAATTTCTGATACTTTTTCTTCCACAAAAAGAGAATAGACGAACAATATAACAAATTTCATAAACATTTTCAAAGTTTTTGGAAATCCAACACAGCTAAAGGCATATTAATAAAATGTATCCATTCTAGCAGTTTTGTGATTTTTTTGTATCCAGTATCCATTTAATAAATTTTTCAAATAATGTATCCAAATGGATACAAATGTATCCAAGTGGCAACGCTGAGTAGAAACTCTATATTTATAGCAACTTTATTATGAATTATTTCATTGACTATTTTCAAAGCTATTTAAACTGAACTGAAGCCGTAAAAATCATAGTCTAACCATAACTAATTGTTTTTTTAAAGATGTTATAACAGATGTAAGTCTAGTCCCAATTTGAAAATTCATAAAATTTTATCACAATAATCAGAAATGATAATTTTATGATAATATATAAACCTAGATGATAATTTTATGATAACAATCAGATATGATAATCTTATTTATATTATTTATTTTATTTCTTTTCTTTATTTTCTTTATTTTCTTTATTTTCTTTATTTTCCTTATTTTCTTTATTTTCTTTATTTTCTTTATTTTCTTTATTTTCTTTTTTTTATTTATTTTATTTTCTTTATTTTCTTTATTTTCTTTATTTTCATTATTTTCATTACTTTCTTTATTTTCTTTATTTTCTTTATTTTCCTTATTTTCTTTATTTTCTTTATTTGCTTTATTTTCTTTATATTCCTTATATTCTTTATTTTCCTTATTTTCTTTATTTTCTTTATTTTCTTTATTTTCTTTATTTTCTTTATTTTCTTTATTTTCTTTATTTTCTTTATTTTCTTTATTTTCTTTATTTTCTTTATTTTCTTTATTTTCTTTATTTTCTTTATTTTCTTTATTTTCTTTATTTTCTTTATTTTCTTTATTTTCTTTATTTTCTTTATTTTCTTTATTTTCTTTATTTTCTTTATTTTCTTTATTTTCTTTATTTTCTTTATTTTCTTTATTTTCTTTATTTTCTTTATTTTCTTTATTTTCTTTATTTTCTTTATTTTCTTTATTTTCTTTATTTTCTTTATTTTCTTTATTTTCTTTATTTTCTTTATTTTCTTTATTTTCTTTATTTTCTTTATTTAATTTATTTAATTTATTTAATTTATTTAATTTATTTATTTTATTTATTTTATTTATTTTATTTATTTTATTTATTTTATTTATTTTCTTTATTTTCTTTATTTTCTTTATTTTCTTTATTTTCTTTATTTTCTTTATTTTCTTTATTTTCTTTATTTTCTTTATTTTCTTTATTTTCTTTATTTTCTTTATTTTCTTTATTTTCTTTATTTTCTTTATTTTCTTTATTTTCTTTATTTTCTTTATTTTCTTTATTTTCTTTATTTTCTTTATTTTCTTTATTTTCTTTATTTTCTTTATTTTCTTTATTTTCTTTATTTTCTTTATTTTCTTTATTTTCTTTATTTTCTTTATTTTCTTTATTTTCTTTATTTTCTTTATTTTCTTTATTTTCTTTATTTTCTTTATTTTCTTTATTTTCTTTATTTTCTTTATTTTCTTTATTTAATTTATTTAATTTATTTAATTTATTTTATTTATTTTATTTATTTTATTTATTTTATTTATTTTATTTATTTTATTTATTTTATTTGTTTTATTTATTTTATTTATTTTATTTATTTTATTTATTTTATTTATTTTATTTATTTTATTTTTTTTATTTATTTTATTTATTTTATTTATTTTATTTATTTTATTTATTTTATTTATTTTATTTATTTTATTCATTTTATTTATTTTATTTATTTTATTTATTTTATTTATTTTATTTATTTTATTTATTTTATTTATTTTATTTATTTTATTTATTTTATTTATTTTATTTATTTTATTTATTTTATTTATTTTATTCATTTTATTTATTTTATTTATTTTATTTATTTTATTTATTTTATTTATTTTATTTATTTTATTTATTTTATTTATTTTATTTATTTTATTTATTTTATTTATTTTATTTATTTTATTTATTTTATTTATTTTATTTATTTTATTTATTTTATTTATTTTATTTATTTTATTTATTTTATTTATTTTATTTATTTTATTTATTTTATTTTTTTTATTTATTTTATTTATTTTATTTATTTTATTTATTTTATTTATTTTATTTATTTTATTTATTTTATTTATTTTATTTATTTTATTTATTTTATTTATTTTATTCATTTTATTTATTTTATTTATTTTATTTATTTTATTTATTTTATTTATTTTATTTATTTTATTTATTTTATTTATTTTATTTATTTTATTTATTTTATTTATTTTATTTATTTTATTTATTTTATTTATTTTATTTATTTTATTTATTTTATTTATTTTATTTATTTTATTTATTTTATTTATTTTATTTATTTTATTTATTTTATTTATTTTATTTATTTTATTTATTTTATTTATTTTATTTATTTTATTTATTTTATTTATTTTATTTATTTTATTTATTTTATTTATTTTATTTATTTTATTTATTTTATTTATTTTATTTATTTTATTTATTTTATTTATTTTATTTATTTTATTTATTTTATTTATTTTATTTATTTTATTTATTTTATTTATTTTATTTATTTTATTTATTTTATTTATTTTATTTATTTTATTTATTTTATTTATTTTATTTATTTTATTTATTTTATTTATTTTATTTATTTTATTTATTTTATTTATTTTATTTATTTTATTTATTTTATTTATTTTATTTATTTTATTTATTTTATTTATTTTATTTATTTTATTTATTTTATTTATTTTATTTATTTTATTTATTTTATTTATTTTATTTATTTTATTTATTTTATTTATTTTATTTATTTTATTTATTTTATTTATTTTATTTATTTTATTTATTTTATTTATTTTATTTATTTTATTTATTTTATTTATTTTATTTATTTTATTTATTTTATTTATTTTATTTATTTTATTTATTTTATTTATTTTATTTATTTTATTTATTTTATTTATTTTATTTATTTTATTTATTTTATTTATTTTATTTATTTTATTTATTTTATTTATTTTATTTATTTTATTTATTTTATTTATTTTATTTATTTTATTTATTTTATTCATTTTATTTATTTTATTTATTTTATTTATTTTATTTATTTTATTTATTTTATTTGTTTTATTTATTTTATTTATTTTATTTATTTTATTTATGTAAGTATAATGAAAAGTAGTCTCCGTCGTGAATCGGTCCCGGCACCCTTGAGTTACAAGGCTAGTGCTGTAAAAATAGATCTAGAACGGCGGCTAATAATGTTACGAAATTCATATTGTAAGTTTGTTTCGCCGGGAGTATATTTATTAATTTTTTCTTTTGTATTTCCTCAATTAAAACCCCGTTTTCAATATATATTAATACTTGTTATTTAATTGATCAATATATTTCAGGCTAGGCCCATCTTCAGGATCATTATAAAAATAACAGTTATATCAAAATTGAAATAAAATAATTAAATGACATTTATATAAAACAAAGTTTGATATATAAACTATGAGTAAGATAACTATGTTAAAATTAACTTAAAAAATGGTTGTCAAGTGGAATTTTTTGAAAATTAACGTTACTTTAAAATTTTAAGAAAATCGAATTAAATTATAATAGTTATTCGAAAAATCTTTTTTGTCACTTTTGAAGTTGCAAGTTTTTTCTTCATTGTTTATAATTGGGCATACCTCATGTATTTGTAATTTAGTTTTATTGTTTTCTTTAACCAAAATTTGAACATCATCGAATTTAAATTGATGTTTATTTTCAATACAATGTTTAGCAAGTGCAGAACAATTATTGTTAACAATAGTCTTTTTAGAATCATAATGATGTTGATCCATACGAACACCTAATTTCTGTATTGTTTGTATTGTTTCCCCAATATAAGTTGTTTCACAATTATCGCAATCAACTTTATAAACAACACCACTCTGTTGTTCTTTAGAAAGTTTTGCTTTTGAGTTGGTAAAATTATAACTATTTTTATTTTTAGGTTTCATAGCCATTTTAATATTAGGAACGTATTGTAAGCAAGACCGAGAAAGTGTTTCACTTAGACCAGGAACATAAGTTAAAGATGCATATTTATTTGAATTTTGAGTATTTGGTACCATATTATCATCTGTTTGATCAAGTGATAAGTAATTATAACTGTTACCTAATTGGTTTAAATTAGTATTTCTAACTTGACTAATCATTTTATCAATTAAACTAATAGGATAGTTATTAATACGAAGTATTTTATTTCAATTTTGATATAACTGTTATTTTTATAATGATCCTGAAGATGGGCCTAGCCTGAAATATATTGATCAATTAAATAACAAGTATTAATATATATTGAAAACGGGGTTTTAATTGAGGAAATACAAAAGAAAAAATTAATGTTACGAAAGTTCAAATTAAATCTAATGACATGCAAACAGGAAAGTTTTTCTATCTGTTATATAATATTTCATAGACTGCAATCTACACACTCCTCAACATTTTGTTGGATTCAACCATACGATCCGTAAAGTTTTCCCAAATATTGACCAATCATCAAATTGGACTAAATTAAACTCATTATGTAATATTTTCATGTTAGTTCAATAAATAACAACTAGGCTATTTAGTTTGTGAAACATAACTTTAATTAATTGGTTTATTTTACCGAAAAGAAAAAACCTCATAAATAAATAAAATGATAGTAAACAACCTCATAAATAAACGATGTTCCTTCTTTTAGAATATAAATTTATTTTTATTACCATCAATATATTATAAATATGACTGTTGTTCATTTTAGAAAAAAAATTATTTACTATAATAATATAAGAAAATATAAAACAAAATCCATTATAAAAGGGATACCGATAACATTATTAACTCTTCCTGAATACATAAAGCAAACGTCTAAGTAAAATGTATTAACTATAGTACCTGTTTCAATTTCCATTAAAAATCACTCAAGAGAAAATTTTTATTAAAAAATAAACGGCAACAATACATAATGCGGAAAAATACCAATACCTTGAAAGAAATACTATAAAATCCTTCTTTTAACACTCACAAATTTGTAAATGCTATTGGCGGGTTTGTGGTAATTTCTTTTTGCATTTATCAAAGGAAAACTAAAAAAATTGTGTATTCATATGTTCAGTTTCCATTAGAAAATTTCTTTTATGCTTTTCTTATTTAACAACGAAAGGAAAATTGAAACATCTCGAAGATTATGTGTTTTGTGTATGGAATATAAAAAGAATACAAATTTATTGAAAATAAAACTTTTTGAAATTATATTGAAGAAAATCAAAATTTTTCCACATCAATAAGTAAAACTTTTTTTGTAAGGATCTGATTGGTAAATTTATGTAAAATTAAGTATGATAAATTCGTATGATTATGTACCCCAATAATGGTGTTAATTTGCTTATTTTTCTCTCTACATAAGAATTTAATGGCATTAATTGGCATCACACTTGGCTTAGCCGCGGGTCATAAGTCCAGAAATGTGATAATACAAAAAAATACAAAATGCTGTGCAATTAAAAAAATTTATATACGCTCAATTGTGATAGCACAAAAATATACAAAATGCGGTGCAATTAAAAAATTTATATTCGCTCATTTGTGATAGCACAAACAAATTAAAAAATGCCGTGCAATTAAAAAAAATCAATGTTGTTTTAATAATTCTTTTGTTTTGTGTAATTATAATAGTAAAATGCCGTGTAATTATTTACAGAACAAGCCTTAAAATTATTCGTCTCAAAATGAGATAATTTTTTTTTTTTTTTTAATAAAATGTGTTGTGTAATAGGGTTTAGAATATGTGTCACAACAACACATAAATACCTTTTAAGACCTAGGTCTAGACCTGGGTCCCACAACAACTGGCGTTCTAAGGTGTAGATTAACGCTTTTTTTAAACATCTGTGGGTTGAAGCCACCTGAGACTAAGTGTTCCGGCAAACTATTCCATTTGTATGCAGTTCGGACAAAGAAGTCTCTCTGCGATCTGCCAGTATGACAGCGTGGGATCTTTACCGTTTCATCGGTTGCGGCAGCCGATTGCCGAGTGGAACGGGGGTAAGAATAAGTTTGAGGCATGATCCCGCTGATTTCATCTGAGCGCTGCTGATGACGATATTTGTAAAAAAACAACGAGGTCAGCAACAGTGCGACGATGTTGTAGGGAATCAAGTTTTGATATCAAAGTTCGATCACCCACAATTCGTATAGCTCGCTTTTGAACAGAGTCCAAGAGGGCCAAGATGGAAACAGAGGCAGCACCCCAAACTTGACAGCAGTACTCCATACAGGGACGAATATAGGACTTATAAACATGGAGCAATTGGTATGGAGTGAAAAATTTTTTGCATCTATTTAGGAGGCCGAGTTTTTTAGACGCGCTTTTTGCCATTGCCATTACAGGATCGTTCCAGAGTAGGTCATTTGAAACTGTGACACCCAATAAACGAATGTTTTTACATTCACCTATTGGTTCATCACACAAACTGAATAAAATATCTTTGGGGAACTCGGTCTTTAATCTGGAAATAATCAACAACTGTGTTTTGGTAGAGTTGAAATTGACCAGGTTTTGGTCACCCAAGTCGGCGACTTTATTCGGGTCTTTGTTCACGTTTATGGCAGCGTCTCTCCGGGCATCTGCAAAACCATTTATTGGGTTACTGGTGATTTTCAACAATTCGTTGATATAAATCAAAAATAGGGTTGGGGACAATACTGAGCCTTGGGGTACACCAGCATTAATTAGTTTAGACTCAGAAGAAAATCCGTCTAAGGTTACTGAAATGTATCGGTTGGATAGAAAATTTTGAATCAGCTTCACAACATTGGGATGAAAACCGTACGCAACGAGCTTGTTGATTAAGTTGGCATGCCAGACTCGATCGAATGCCTTGGAGATGTCTAAAGCGATAACGTAGTTGCGTTTTTTTTTAGCATTTCTTTTGTTTTGGTTTTGCGTGGCTAAATGAAAACGGTGGAGTTACAAAAATAAAATTGTCACCCATAACTAATTGAACATTACTTTGTTTTTAAATCAGCTAATGGTAATATAAAAGCTATTTGAGAAAAAAATTGCATTTAGTGAAAAATTGTACTACTTGAGTTCATTAAACATAATTATTTTGGGAAAATCAAAATACAATTTTTTTTTGATACGTGGGGGAATAATGTGGAGATGAGCAGCTTATTTGAGGAGGATTGGGATCCGGATCAATTATGGGGTGAGTTTATATATTTATTTTCTTACTTTGTTTTGTACACATCTGGTTTGTATACTATGTGGCTTTACTAAATAAAATATAATAATTGGTCGTTCGTGACGGTCGCGGTTTCTTCGTCGACGAGACTCTGGCAAGTCTATTCTTCCATCATTTTTATTTGTTATCTTTGATCCATTTTTGGTTAAGTTATACGCGCACACTGTTTATTTGTGCTGGGGTGGCAGGCACACTTCTCAAACCCACATGCTGAAGCTAGTTTAGGGTTCTCAACACCGCTAGGTGCGTGGCCTGCCTCTACTGTGTTTCTAATGGGCCCAGTTATCCGTTACAAAATTCGTGTTTTTCGTGTATTTCCTGTTTGGGTGTCTGTTTCCTGTTGTTTTTCATATTTGATCAAAAATTTTAATTTTATTTTGTGGGACTACTTTTTTCATCGACATGGGAGATATTTCAGACACTTGTTCGGCCTTTCAGACACCATACCACCAGCAAAAGTTCTTTTTTGTGACCTTCATGCTTAATTTAGATGCGTTGTTACCAAACTAACCAGCTTCGAATATTCACAAAAGTCAGTCGCAACAACGGTCATTCATTACGACCTTTAATCGTTCCACACTGAAACCCGGATCAAAGAAGAAGCCCAAAGCAATACAGATAAGTGTGATTCGTTAGTTTACATAAGGTCCCACGTTAATGACTGTCTCTTCATCACAAACATTCTAATCAATGTATTGTATAACTTGAGTTTGGTGTTAGTTGATATATAACATACCGTGACCCATAGAGAGGTTTAATTGAATAGAAATTTCGTTCGATTACTTGCAGTAATTCATGATTTTATATCTGTAATTACACCGGTCATTGAATCAAGCATTGATCAAAAATATTTAAGGGATTCGACTTTCGCAATGCGTTCATGTCCGGGCAAAATATTATCATGATAAAAAATACAAAAATTAAAAAATAACACTTTTTGAAAAACCAACTTAAAAGCAAAAATAAATTTTGCATTGACAAAACGTTATTTTTTTTTTTTTTTTTTTTTTTTTTATATTCAAAGTTAGGCATGTTTAGTGTTAATTATAACAAATTATAAATTAACGTCTCTGAATATCCGAAGATACCATGCCAACTAGGGATAAGAATGGAATAAAAATTAAGATTCTCTGAGAAATTTATGAACGTTAACTTTAAAGCCTTGAGGATTAAATTCATCAGGAAAAACCCAGGAAGGTAAGGCATTCCAAAGATGAGAGACTCTGTTGAAAAAGTCACGTTGGAAGGCTACAGTTCTACACCTAATTATTTGTACTGTAAAGGGATGCGCTGCTACGTTTGCTCTGGTGTGACGCGAAAGGTTTGCTGATTTAGGTAAAATCGATTTGATCTCTTCAGAAGCTCGCTCATCCATAATATATTTATAAAATATAGTCAAATCAGCAACATTTCTTCTGTGCTGCAAGGAATCAAGACCGTTAGTAAGACTTGGGTTACCAATGAGTTTAATAGCTCTACGCTGTACAGAATCAAGGCAGTTGAGACTACTCAAGTAAGCTCCACCCCATATGTGAGAACAGTATTCCATGCAGGGACGTATAAAAGATTTATAAACTAAAAGAAGTTGTTCGCTATCGAAAAACTTACGACATCGCCCCAAAAATCCTAACTTTTGAACAGCATTCTTAGCCAGATTAAAAATATGAGAATTCCACTTCATATTATTATCAATCTCAACTCCTAGAAGTCTGACAGACTCATTCTCTAAAAGATTTTTGGGGCCAAACGTTAATGGAAAAGGATTGGGTGTCGTTATCCTAGAAAAATGACAAACCTGTGTTTTGCTTGTATTGAATTCAACACTGTTAGCAATACCCCAATCCATAATTGTTTTAAGATCAGTGTTAAGGGAATCTATCAACTTTGATCTACACTCACTAAGCGCTAAGGGTGTATATAATTTAGGTGCTTCATGAGACGCATGAAGCGTGCTGTCATCAGCAAAACTATGTATAGGATGAACCGTTGAGTCCAACAAATCATTAATATAGATAAGAAAAAGAGTTGGTGACAAAGCGGAACCCTGAGGAACGCCTGCATTAGTTGAAAAAGTATTCGATGATACACCGTCAACATTGACCCGAAACTTTCGATCAGATATGCTGTAAAAAAAACAAACGATATGCTCGTACAAACGTTATGTTTTTTTATTTATATAACTTCGGTCTGAAAAACCTAAGTATTGCATTCATGAGCCAAAAGTGAAATTCTTACCCCCACATTTTTTTGGCATTTCTCGACGTTTTTCGAGCTACTGATTCTAAAAAGCAAAAAAATGTATGTCTGTCTGCCGGCCGGCCGGCCGTCACAACCTACGGAATCTAGAAAATCGCTGGACGGATTTCTAAAAATTGGTTTACTCAATGGGAAGAGCCGAAAGGACGATGCGTTCGATAACTGTGCCGGAAGTGTGTCAAAAAATCGTCAAGTGTGTCAAAACAAGGAAATATGGATATTTTTGGCTTAAAAAACTTTCATTTTAAGTGATTACGACTAGGAACATTGAATTTGGAGAAATCTTGATGGTCGGGATTGGTATGTGAGACCAAAATCTAGATTATTGCATTATAAGTTTGTCAACAAAATGTTGTCAAGTGTGTCAAAAGACAGATTTTTATTTATTTTTTTAGCCAACTTTTTGGAGAAAAATAAAATTAATTATTTGTTTGACATAAAAATTTTATTATTACTATTGAGAATTATGGCATTATAAGTTTGTCAAAAAAATGTTTTCAAGTGTGTCAAAAATGTTGTCAAGTGTGTCAAAAGAACGATATTTATTTTTTTACCCAGGTTTTTGGAAAAAAATAAAATTAATTATTTGTATGACATGAAATTTTATTATTACTATTGAGAACTATGGCATAATAAGTTTATCAAAAAAATGTTTTCAAGTGTGTCAAAAGAACGATATTTAATTTTTTATTCAATTTTTTGGAAAAAAATAAAATTAATTATTTGTATGACATGAAATTTTATTATTACTATTGAGAACTATGGCATTATAAGTTTGTCAAAAAAATGTTTTCAAGTGTGTCAAAAGAATGATATTTGTTTTTTTACCCAATTTTTTGGAAAAAAATAATATTAATTATTTGTATGACATGAGATTTTATTATTACTATTGAGAATTATGGCATTATAAGTTTGTCAAAAAAATGTTTTAATATTTTTATTTATTTTTTACCCAATTTTTTTGGGAAAGTAAAATTAATTATTTGTACGACATGAAATTTTATTTTTATTATTGAGAATTATAAGTTAGTCAAAAAAATAATGTCAAGTGTGTCAAAGGTTAATTTATTTTTTTAAAAAAAAGTAAAATTAGTTATTTGTATGAAATCAAATGTATAATGAACATGAAATTATTATTATTGATAATTTTATTGCATTATAAGTTTGTCAAAAAAATATTGTCAAGTGTGTCAAAAAAATGATTTCATTTATTTTTTTAGATATTTTTTGGGAAAAAAACTTAGCTGTTTGTTTACGTAAATATAATTGAACATGGAAATTTTTGAATTTATTATAGTTTTTGAAACGTTTTTGGAATTTTGGAAAAGTTTCAATTTTTGATTTTGTAAGAATTTTTGGAACATTTTAAGAATTTGAAAAAATTTTAAATTTTTGATTTTATTATAATTTTGGAAAAAGTTTCAATTTTTGATATTGTTATAATTTTTGCAATATTTTTAGAATTTTGGAAAAAGTTTGAATTTTAAGAATATTATTAGAATTTAGAAAAAGTTTTAATTTTGATTTTATTCTAATTTTTGGAATACTTTTAGCATTTTGAAAAAAAAAATTTCGAATTTTGCTCACGCAAGTTCAGCAAATTTTTGGGAAATTCTGACTTGACCCCGTTTAATTTTGATTATTTTTTGTTTACTAATAGTCTTTTATAAATAAAGAATACAAGTTCTCTTAGAATTTTTTTTTTCGACCAGGGGTCTTCACAGGGTGCCCCTCAATTTTTTGTTATTTTGTGATGTGAGTACATTTTGACGAGCGATTGTATAAAAACTACTCAATCGATTTTCATACATGATATGTCGTTGAATAGGTATGAGAACAAAGGTTTTAAAAATGTACACGGTTGAAATAATGTTAACGGTGTAACATAAGAAAAAAACGGTGTAATTGAAGAAAAGATGGCGCTACACCTTTTGATTTTTAAAACTAAATTGAAGCTTATTTTATATCTAACAACTTGTGAAAGCTAAGGACAAATTCGTTGTGCATATGATTGTCGGGAATCAGTTTTTTTTGTTCTGAAGGAAAATTATAAAAATGGCGTTATAAACTAAGAGATTTTTTTTATGTTAAATATCAAATATTTTATTATTAAATGAACTTTTTAAAATATTATAAAAATTACATATGTACAATAAAAAAATATGAGCAATTTTAGCATAAATGCACATAGGCGCTTATTACCATGTACATTAAATGAAGCTTATGTGGAGTTTAAAAATAAGTTTCCTGAAGTGAAAATAGGATTTACTAAATTCACGTCCCTTCGACCACAAGAATGTATAAAATTATCCCAAGGAGTTCATAATGTGTGCGTGTGTACCATACATCAAAATATGAAACTAATGATTCAACACTCTAAGATGTCTTGGATTACTGATGCTGCTTTCCAGAATTATAAAACATTAATGGACTCATGTGGTGAATTAACAGAAGATTGTCATACTTTGAAGTGTAATGAATGTTTAGAAAAACTTCAACAGCTGGAAGAAAAATTACTAAATGATTTTGACGTTAAATTAATCCTTCAAGTCAAATATCAAGAATGGAATACCACTGATCGATGCAATTTGGATACTTTAAGAGAAACTGTAGAAGAATTTATGAAAAAATTTGTAATAATTCAGTATTCGGTTCAAGGTTATCATTATAATAATTCAAAAGCTAAATTCACTATTCATCCATTTTTCATTTATTTTAAAAGTGCCGCAAGTGAATATATACAGCACCGAAGTGTTATACTCATTTCGGATATAACAATAGTACTACAGTCCATCTTTTCATTACAAAACTTATTCAATTCATCAGAACGCATATAAATTCTAATCATAGGAAAATAATTTATAACACCGACGGTGCACCTTCTCAATACAGAAATAAACCATCATCAAAAAGACTTTAAGGTTGATGCAGAATGGCATTTTCATGCTACCAGCCATGGAAAGGGACCTTGCGATGGGATTGGTGGTACACTGAAGCATGCTGCACACCATTATAGTATGGGGAGCAAAGATATTATTGATCCACCAAAAGAGCTTTTCGAATGGGTTTTAAAATGGGAAACTACCATGAACTTTGGATACGCCGATAAAAATGAATATCATTTAACAAAAGAAAAATTACAAAATCGATATAAAAATGCGATTACCATAAGTGGAACTCAAAAATTTCATTCTTTTGTACCATTAAATACTAAGACAATGATTGCAAAAATGTTTTCCAACTCAAAAGAAACTTTTGAATGTAAAATAAATAATTTTTAATAACTATATTTATTTTCTTTAACCTACATATATAATTTATATGGTATTTTAAAAAGTTTATTCAATAATAAAATATTTGTAATTTAATGTTAAAATACAATCTTTCCATAATAACATAATACGAACATATTACTTCTCCAGTCAAAAGTTCCTAAATAGATTTAGCTATTTATACGGCTTTTTTGTTTGCAGTCGAGACTGTCAAATTATTTTTTATAAGAGTGACAAGTGATTACTAAAAGTGATAAATAAACATTTCATTTTTTTATGCCATCTAATACAAAGAAAATAATTGCAGAAGTGTTTTCCTATTCAAAAGAAACTTCTGTTTGTAAAATAAGTAAATCATTTTTAACAATTGTATTTGTTTTATCTATTGTACTACATATATAATTTTTATAATATTTTAAAAAGTTCATTTAATAATAAAATATTTGATATTTAACATAAAAAAAAATCTCTTAGTTTATAACGCCATTTTTATAATTTTCCTTCAGAACAAAAAAAACTGATTCCCGACAGTCATATACACAACGAATTTTATCTTTAAAACAAAAAATAATTCCAGTCCTAAACTTTCACGAGTTGTTAGATATAAAATAAGCTTCAATTTAGTTTAAAAAAAAAAGGTGTAGCGCCATCTTTTCTTCAATTACACCGTTTTTTTCTTATGTACCGTTAAAAATTATTTCAAAAAATTAACAGTGTACATTTTTAAAAATTTTGTTCTCATACCTATTCAACGACATATCATGTATGAAAATCGATTGAGTAGTTTTTCTACAATCGCTCGTCAAAATGCACTCACATCACAAAATAACAAAAAATTGAGGGGCACCCTGTGAAGACCCCTGGTCGAAAAAAAAAAAAAGAAAGACTATCTATAAACAAAAAATAATCAAAATTAAAAGGGGTCAAGCCAAAACGTTGTTGAATCTTCGTGAAATTGCATGGAGGGATCAGTTTTTATTAATTTGTTAATTTTTTTCTATTTTTTGATCCACGGGTGTGACAACCCCGCGTACTCCAGTCCCTGCTATTGGCATATGAGTTAACGTGAGATATCACATACTACTGGCAATAGCAGTGAGATATCATTAGCCAAGGTGATATCTTAGGGGTGCTGGCGGATGAACTGTATTCAGTCAACGGTAGCACTCTCAGTCGTAGCTAATGAATATTCCTTGATGCTGGAACGCTGTAGCTTGCTCGAAGAAACGAGCCTTCATATAACTATATATCTGAGCTTTATTCATTGAAAAATATGCTGCGTCCCATAATCAAGGATTATGCCATTAGCTGGACTATTGGCAAACCAATTTTAGTTTTGTTCCTGCAAATTTTTAAAACAAATTTGCTTTTTATCTCTTATTTTATTTTTATTTTCTCTATCCTATCACGAAATTTTGGCCTATGTCATATTTTATATGTGATAGGATTTATGGTTTAGTTATCCATTATTGAACAAAAAAAAATTAAAAAAAACAAAAAAAAAACAGATTTGCGTCCATTAACATCCTTTGAACGCATGTTGTAGTGGGACCTTGGTCTTAAAAGGTTTTTATGTGTTGTTGTGACACATATTGTAAAGCCTACTACACATCACATTTTATTAAAAAAAAAAAAATATATTTTCAGAATTTTGAAAAAAGTTTCAAGTTTTGATTTTATTTAATTTTTACAATATTTTTTAAATATTGAAAAAAATATGAATTTGTGATTTTGAAATATTTTTTCGAAACGCTAAATGGAGTCAAGGATAGCTGCTTTACTAGACCAACACTACAGCGGAAGACCGAGAATTAAGTTACGCCGATAACAAACTGTGGGAGATCACCATTAGTTAAGTAATCTCTTGGCACGACTGACACACCACTGGATTAAGTAAGAGTGTATGGTTTTGAGTTCCTATTTGATATCGGGATCTGCCATGCTACTGATCGTATTGTTAGTAAACAATAAGATCGAAACAAAGGTTACGCTATCTAGCACCTGTAACCCACTTAGTAGCTTACACTCAAGACCTCCAGAAATATCAGTTTGAATACTGTTCAAGGCCGGCGGCATGATTTACGCAGACGATATTTTCTGAAGGTCAGTGAATCCAAAAAAGACCCTCTCGCCACGGTAAAGCTATGTCTATGAGAGGGTCTAATTTATTTACAAACAAAACAAATCGCAAATTAAAAACTAAAAATTGGAGTGGAATGTGTAGTAAAATGTGGACAATGCAAGAAAGTACCCGTTTGTTTATGTTTCGAGGGACAATCAAGTGATATGTTATATATTGGTCTTAAATTGTGATTTGCAAAATCTCACTGTGAAAAAATGTTTTAACAAAAATGGATTAAACAAATATGCGATATCAAATCTCAATTTACCCCATTTTAACAGTAACAAGGATTCTGATAATGTTTCAATGGTTTCAGCAGTATAAATTCTTTGAAAATTGACCAGAAACTAGAAAAATTCTTGGAGTTTTTTCGATAATTTTTATTTAAAATATTTTTCAAAGAAAGGAACAGTTGCGTCACCAGTGGGTGAGCAAATTCACTTAAACAATGAACTAGTAGATTGACAGCAGATTTTAAACTAAAACTTTCTTCGCAATGGTCCATCTGTAATCTGTATAATATTTATCTGTGGCCGAAGTCCTTTTCTTTCGGGGAAATAGTTACTTCTTTCAACGCCTGTTATTGCATGTAACACTTTATATTCTAAATAAACCTCATTCTATTGTAAGAATGAATTTTTAACGGTTTAGTTGTCCCAATCACCGTAATATTATTTTAAAGTATTTTTTAACAAACTTCAGCTTGAGGGGATGATGAGATTACAATAACTCTTTTTGTGCCCATACAATATACTTAAGTCATGGTATATAGGAGACTATCTAATTAAACAGTTGCGTTCAACCCTAGAATTCCATATTATTGATATATGACAAATTACATACGAAAGCTAATAATACAAATCAAATCACTAGTTGCATTTTTCTCATTAATCTTTTTATTTTATGTTCTACTAACCCAATTCAACTAATATAATAAATTTATTCCTATAATTACACAAAAGCCTTATAAAAGCATATCTTATCTGGATATTAATTTTTGATTTCGTTATAAAAAAATTCCCTAGCGTCCTTGCACGTATAATTTCCGCGTATGTAAGCACGAACATATACAACAATTTATAGGAAAAGCATGAAAAGTTTTATAAAGAAAATTATGATTGATTGTTTATTTTGATATAATAGAAACTAAAACAGTTTGGATTGTTCTGGAGAGCTTGATAGTAAAAACGAGTGAAAATTGCTTTCGAGTCACACATACAAAGTAATAAACTTTCAATAACTTTTATGACTATTTTTGCCTGTTATTTATATTTATTATGTGTGTGTTGATATCATACGATATCTCTCACTTACCTGGAAATTAAAATAAATATTGTTATATTTTACACCCAATCTAAATTAAAATACGATATTGCATCACCGAATTGTTTTGGTGATTTAAAAAAAAAGAACAATTCGCTATTTTGAAAAAGATGTCAGAATTGCCACGAGCGAGTAATACAATAAATTTTCCAACATCCTTTTCAATCATATCATTCGTGTTGATAGAAAAGATCAAATAACAGTATATACAATTTTTTGGGTGGAATTTGAAAAGTAACGAAAATATTTTATATATATATTCCAACGAATATAAAATTTGATATTTTCGTTTTTGTTTTGAAAAATGAGATGAAAATATTTGGCAAATAATTCTTTTTCTTTCTTCAAAATCGTACTTCCAGATGGGCAATTAGTCTAAAGTTAAAAGTTACTTGAGCTATGCAAGATGTTGATCACACTAGTGTTGATTTTATCTGTATTCCTTCACAACCTAAGGAAATGCAGATAAAATAATTGATTATTTGGATTTAAGGCTAAGTAATACCTTTGTTAACAAATTAAAATTGTAATACTCATACATAGAAATCAAAATTAAATTTGACAAATATAATTGTAACATGAGATAAACCACAGTAACCTACAACCTCACGTAAAATATTCTAACGAGCTTCCGATTTATGTTGGCTTTTTTACTGTTTTTAGGGTTCCGTACTTTGAAAAAGTAAAAACGGTACCCTATTGGTGAGACTTCGGTGTCAGTCCGAATTTCTACATAATCGATTTTCTCAAAAATTATAAGTGCTATCAACTTGAAATTTTTTACAGTTATACAATGTATTTGTCCACGCCTACTGACAACAAGAAAATTATGAAAATTTGTTTTTATCAATATTTTATGGACATTGATAAGGAGATAGTAAAACAAAAGTTTGTTTTAAGGAATCGAGTTTGGTTTAAAAAAATCAAAAAAAATTCAAATATTTCAAAAAGTCCTTTCAACGAATTATCGACTGCTTAGTTTTTAAGTTATTTCCAAAAACGTGTGTTTATTTTTTTGTACCCCACCTTAACCTCGAATATTACAAAAGCAAAAAATTGAAAAAATTCAAGGTTGTAGGAATTTTGCATACAAAAATCCGTTTTTTTGTTTTGGCTGTTATAATTTCAAATGTTTATTGGAGGGGGTTGAGAGTGAAAATTACGAAGACAAAATATTTTTGGTCATGTCAAGTGGGGTATCAAATGAAAGGTTATTTTTTTTTCTAGTCTAAAACAATTTTTTTTGTAATTTTCGAAAGCACAGTTTTTGACTTATTTTGGAAAAAGTGAAATTTTAGTTTTGTCCCCCCCACTTATCTTCGAACATTATAAAAGAAAAAATTTAAAAAAATTCACGGTTGTATGAACTTGGCAAAAAAAAAATGAAAAATTTTTTTTGGTCGTTATAATTTCAATTGTTCTTTGGAGGGGGTTGTGAGTAGAAATTTTGAAAAAAAAATATTTTGGACCTGGTCAAGTGGGGTGTCATATGAAAGGTGATTTTTTTTGTAGTTCAAAATATTTTTTTGTAATTTTCGAGAACACGGTTTTGGACTTATTTATAAAAATGTGAAAATTTGATTCTGTCCCACCCTTTATCATCGAACATTACAAAAGCGAAAAGTTGAAAAAATTCACAGTCATAGGTAAATTTGTAAAGATTGAACGAAAACTATAGCGGTTATCACATAATTTCAAATGTTCCTTAGAAGGGGGTTGAGAGAAGAAATTTCGAAAAAAAATTATTTTTGACCTTGACAAGTGGGGTGTTATATGAAAGGTTATTTTGTTTCTAGTCTAAAACCGTTTTTCCGAAATTTTCAGAGTCACCATTTTCGATTTAAAATCGTGTTTTTGTGAAGAATTTCACGTAGAATTTTGAATTCTTTGATCAATTTTTTGAGGATCAATTTTGTTACTTTGCAGCAAATGTATAATTTAGTAACTAGTTCAGAAAATATTTTATAATATTAGGGTTCTAAAATAATATTGAATAGATTATGGTTAGTCAGATGAACTCGGCATAAAAAACATTATTTGGGCTGACCATTGCAATCTAGTAATCTTCATGGTCCAAGAATTGTAACCGTTTGTTATCGGTATACGCATTCCATTAATTCTCAATGATTTCGAGAAAAACTGTATTTATGTTTGACTAATAAACGAATTAAATTCAAAAATGTTGCCACCATTATTCCACAGTTATGGGTAAAATTCAACCCAACGTATAACTATATTAGCAAATACTGTTTTTTCATAGTATTATATACACGGAACCCTCGGCGAGCGAGTTATATTCGCACTTGACCCGACTTTTTTTTTATTAAAAAATCAATGCAAGGTATTCTATTGGAATGCATTTATGCCTCCTTATATTTGCAAAACCAATAATTTCGTTTTTATTGTTTCGCATGTTTTATCATAAATAATTTCCATTGCCTAAAACTCGTTACATAACTGCCAAACACCAAAATTATGTTTATTTTTCTTTGATTTATATTCGTTTCTTTAACTAACAAATAAAAAACATTGAAAATTTAGCTTAAGGTTGACGCCTTTTTTTACTCATCTATGATACCTTGACCTCAATATTTCCCATTTCTGTTCAATCAATTTAATTGTGTTTCGTGTCAAAGGAAAATGTAATAGACGGAAAAACTGAAAATAAAATGACAACATTTTTCTTCAAATTACATATCTTAATAGTATTTCCTTTGCTGTCTATTTTTCGGATATTCTTTTTAGTAGTTTATGTTATTGTTGATATTATTATGGAGTAGGTAAGCTTTGGGTTGTTATATCATTAATATTTTGGTAATAAGATTGGGTGAAATTGGAATTTAGCTCGATTGGATAATTTATGATTATCGATAGACGTGTTGAATATACGATTAAAAGCTTTTAGTTGTATTAATGTAAAAGCTAAAATTGCAGCTAAGTACATATGTTTATTATTATTTACTATTTATACCATTCGTATACGTTTTTGTTAGAATCGAGTAATTTTTATGACAAAATGTTCGTGTTTACTGTTTAGATCTTAGTTTTACGAATAACTGTTATTATTATAATACGTTTTACTATTATTATTTAAAAACATAAATTTTGAGCAGATTTCGCTTTTATAGGCTGATGAGAAAATATTAGATTTTAATTTTGTGTAATAGTTTTATAGATCAACGCAAAATTTAATTATACTTAATTCGAATTCTTCAACTCAAATTAACTTTCTAATTAAACAAAAATAGTTGGATGAGAAAAGAAATAAAACTTTAAAAATATTGGTAAAGGTCAAAACTTAATATACATTAATGAAAGATTTTATTAACGAATTACGATCTAATTTACTGAAAAATTTATTGATACGTCTAAATTCCTTAAAAGTAATTAAAAACCAATAAAGAAATGTTGGGATAATATAGTTCACCCTTGAAGATTGTACCTAAGGCTAGATCATTTTGAACAACAAAATGGAGAATCGTAATCGATTTCAGTAAGCTAAAGAAAAATACGTATGAAAAGGATGTTAAATAAATTTTAAAGATCTCAATATTTTATAGCATTGTGCTAGGAAAGGCAGTTTTGGCATAATTCAATGCTGTAAATTACTTAAAACAGCGTTTCAACCCCATCCAGACTTTATGAAAATGTTGGAATATAATTTGGTTTAAAGACAGCACTGTCTATTTTCAAAAATGGGGTTATCATATTAAAAATTTTAAGGGAATGGTAGCATGCGGCATAAGCTGCAAAATCAATTTTTATATCTTTCATCCCACCATATGTAATACAAAAATATAATTTCACTAAACCAAACGCCAAATGTTTATCTACATTTTGTGATTAATTATATGCATATACTGCTTCCCAAACCCTTTATAAAATATTAAATAAAATTACCATTACTCACTATTATTGCTAATGATTTATAACCAACAAAGAAAAAAACTAAAAAACTTAATTTTTCTTATCCAAAATGACTAATTATTATTCTTTTTTTGTAATTCATTTCCTTTTCCCTACTCAACGAAATATTTTTCAAACCTTTATAATTTAACTTTTCTGTAAACCGGAAGGAAGGAAATTTCTAATTAAACAAACCCAAATATTATAAGAAAATGGTGAAAAAATAAAAATGTAACACCTAAATTTTGTATATATGTATAAGCTTAATCGATAAAAACAAAATTTGAGCTAATTATTAAGATTTCGTGTTTTACGTTTTACTTACTTTTATTTAACATGGATTTTGAGTAACTGGAAGCTGGAGTCTAGTAATTCTAATTAACTGCTTGAAGTTTTTATGATTTTATAAATTTTTTTTTTTATTTTTGATCTACGGGTAGGAATCGATTGATCTCATGTTTTATAAATAACCCTTTGAAGTGTTTCTAAATCAAATTTTAACTAAAGTTTTAACACATTTTGCTCGCACTAGGTATAGACTATAGACTATAGGTAAAAGGCATGATATTAACCGTTTGTAGGATAAAATGAAAAAATTGAGTTAAAATTCAGTAAAGGAAAATCAAAACGCAAATTTTGATCGAAAAAAAAATTGACGCTAGAATATTCAGTGATTAAAAGGAATAAAATTTTTTTTTTGAAGAACATTTTCATTGAAAACGAGCTTAAAAGTTAAATTTGTTGCATCTAAATTTAATGATATATCAGATTAGAATTTGATTAATTGTTTTATTTAACAAATTTTTGTACGCTATTTTTAATATAAGACCAAAGACGGGGCAGCTCATTATATATTTACAAATTTGCTCATTAAATATTTATTTTGCTGAAGTTTATTTCAAATCATTAAATTTTTTAGTCTTTCATGGTTTTTATTTGCTCTTCCTTTATATTTCAGTTTTAGTGATTTATCTAAGTTTGATTACTTGAACTGCTGAACTATTGAATTGATTTCCTGGGGCTCTCAAAAATAGGTTTATTAATAATGGAATGCTGTCATTTGCATACGAAGCTACACAGACTTGGAATGGATGATCTAAGATAAACGTTTAGTCAAAAAACTATAAAAACCGGTTTGATTATGTATTTCGGTTACGCCAATACGTTGGTTACAAAATTGTAAGTATGATAAGGTCATAAGTCGTGGAACAAAATAACTAGAAAAGTCGAATTCCAGCTGATACATCAAGCATATCATGCATAACATTTTCAACAAATTAATATTGCTTAAGTAATTTTTAAGAATTTTTTTGCTCTAAGTTTCCCACTATCAGTACCTTAAAGAAAAAATTATATAAATTACGTACCTCTCTACGTTAATATCTTACACGCAATCAAGAACTGCGAACTGGTGTCCATTGAATCTGTGAATTATATAATAAAAAAATTATTATTTTTTCAGTTATAAGTTAAATAGTTGAAATATTTAACATCATTCGAAAACTAAAATATGGAGGGGCTGAAATCTAACAGGTCTGAGATATCAAGACTTCGGTCTGGGTTAAGGATTTTGATATACTTTTCGGCAACAACTTTTATGAGGACATGGTTTTTAGTTTTGGGCAGCGATGTATATCAAACATAACTCTTGGTTAAAGTACAAGTATTTTTTTATCTCTGTTAAGAAATTTATTACAAAACTAACACGAAACATCAATACGTTACCGGAAAATTATAACAGATCATATATTAACATAAATTAGTGAAACGATGATACACTCAGCAAACTGCTCAAAAACCTCTCCATTTAGCGGAGAACCAAGTTTAAAAACCTCTCCTCCACTTTTTTCAAAATTCTAAAAATATATGTAAAATTCAAAAATTCTATTTTTTTCATAATTCTAAAAATATTGCAAAAATTATAAGAAAATCAAAAATTGAAACTTTTTCCAAAATTCCAAAAATATTCCAAAAATTAGAATAAAATCAAATATTTAAACTTTTTCTAAATTCCAATAATATTCCAAAAATTCTTAAAAATTCAAACTTTTTCCAAAATTTTAAAAATATTGCAAAAATTATTACAATATCAAAATTCAAATTTTTTTCAAAATTCCAAAAATTATAATAAAATCAAATATTTAAAATTTTTCAAAATCCAAAACTATCCCAAAAACTCTTACAAATTCAAATATACAAACTTTTTTCACAATTCCAAAAATACTTCAAAAACTATAACAAATTCAAAAATGTCCATGTCCAATTTCATTTTATATTACATTTACGTCATAAAAAAAGCTACATTTTTTTCCAAAAATTGGCTAAAAACTAAATGAAATCATTTTTTGACACACTTGACATTATTTTTTTGACAAACTTATAATGCCATAATTCTCTATAATAATAATAAAATTTCATTTCAAACAAATAATTAATTTTATTTTTTCCAAAAAAATTGGGCTAAAAATAAATTAAAATCTTTCTTTTGACACACTTGACAAAATTTTTTTGACAAACTTATAATGCCATAATTCTCAATAGTAATAATAAAATTTCATTTCAAACATTTTATTTTTTTCCAAAAAATTGGCTAAAAAAATAAATAAAAATCTTTCTTTTGAAACACTTGACAACATTTTTTTGACAAATTTATGATGCAATAATCTAGTTTTTGATCTCACATATCAATCCTGACCATCCAAATTTCTCCACATTCTTTTTTCCTACTCATTATCACTTAAAATGAACGTTTTTTAAGCAAAAAATATGCATATTTCCTTGTTTTGACATGACGGTTTTTTTGACACACTTCCGGTACAGTTATCGAACACACTTGTCTTTCGGCTTTTAAAACTCAATGGTACCTATTTTTCAAAATTTTTCAAATCCTTCAGCCGTTTTCTAGATTTCGTCGGTTGTGACGGCCGGCCGGCAGACTGACATATTATTTTTTTTTTTGCTTTTTTAGAATCAGTAGGTCCTAAAACGTCGAGAAGTGCCAAGAAAAGTGGGGGTAAGAATTTCGCTTTTAGCTCATGAATGTAATACTTAGGTCTTTCAGACCGAAGTAATTTTCCTGAAATTATGAAAAGAAAGTGTTTATCACTCACTACATGGTTAAAGTAATTTCATTTTCCGACACTCAAAAAAATCGTTTACACCTGATTTTTAATTTCGTCATCAGGACATTAAAACTAAACTAAAATTCTATAATCAATACTAATTACATAACTAACATACTTAAACAATCGTAACAAATATTTTCATAAAAAACAAAAAATAACATAATGAAAATCAAAGAACAGAATTTCCTTGTTATGCAAGCTGGGTTTTTAAATAAAATTTTCTTTATCAATTTTCCTATTTCCTTCTAATTTTTTAATTCTAATTTAAGAAATACATAAAAAAAATTGAAACGTGAACATAATAAAATTTGTGTTAATATAAAAATCAATCGATGTACATAAAAAGTAGAAGTGGTTGGGATGGTTAGAGGATGCTCTATATAATTTTATCGATTTTAAAATTTTTCTTGAATGAATGATTTTGTGTTTATTTTTTTGTGTAGGCACACGTATACGAAAGAAGTATAGTGGGTTTAGTTATTTTTAAATCAGTTTTTAATACGTTAAACGAGATGCAATAAGCTATATGTGTGTATGTGTTGATGTAGATTTTGTTTTTTGTTCTTGAAATAAAATTTTGCCGTCTAATAATAAAAGTATTTTGGACTTTGGAGTAGAACAAAAATAAAAAGATTTATTGATGGATCACATAAATTAGGTTTCAACGTAAGTTTTTAATTTTATGTTTGAGTCACATTTTAAAACTGAAATAGGTAAAACATGTATATAACTCCCACCCTGAGCAGCAACAATTTACTCTCCTTATCAAAAATGCTTAAAGCACATCGGGTTGATTAACATTTTTTTTTATTTTATTTCCTTTTATTTCACTAATTTTTAGGCGCGTTGTGAAATTTTGTATGGGGCTAAATTTATATTTTCAAATTTTCGTCACGCTAATTTATTTAAGTATAAAATACCTATATTCGATCGTAACGTTTTAAATTGCAATATGGATATCGCGGTCGACTGAGGTTCTAAAGGTTAGGAGTTCAATTCTTGGAGTGGTACATTTTTTTATTGTTTTTTTTAATTTTTATTATATATCATTAAAATTATTTTTTTTTTAAATTTCTTTTAACGAATTTTAAATGATCGATAATACAGTTTTAAAAGTTATTGCTACTGTCTTTTTTCGTTTCGTTTAAATTAAAATCATTCCGATATTAACAAGAAAATTAAATATTTGATTGGCAGGCAGTGCTAAAAACAATAAAATATAGTAGTTTTCCCATCACTATTTTCCCTAATTTCATTTCCGTGAAATAAAATAAGAAAATATGGAGGGACTGAAATCTCACAGCTCTGAGATATCAAGACTTCGGTCTGGGTTAAGGATTTTGATATAGTTTTCGGTAAAAAACTTTTATGAGGACATGGTTTTTAGTTTTGGGCAGCGATGTATATCAAACATAACTCTTTGTTAAAGTACAAGTATTTGTTTATGTCTGTTTAGAAATTTATTACAAAATTAACACGAAACATCAATACGATGCCGGAAAATTATAACAGATCATAAATTAACATAATTTAGTGAAAAGTTGATGCACTCAGCAAACTACTCAAAAACCTCTCCATTAAGCGTTTCGAGAATATATTACAAACTCACAAATTCATATTTCTTTAAAAAATTCCAAAACTATTGTAAAAATTAAATAAAATCAAACTTTTCCAAAATTCTAAAAATATTGCAAAAATCATTACAAAATCAAAAATTGAAACTTTTTTCAAAATTCCAAAAATTATAATAAAATCAAAAATTTTTAATTTTTCGAAATTCTAAACAAATTCTTACAAAATCAAACATTAAAACTTTTTCCAAAATTCTGAAAATATTGCAAAAATTCTTACAAAATCAATAATACAAACTTTTTTCAAAATTCCAAAAATATTTCAAAAACTATAACAAATTCAAAATTTTCCATGTCCGATTTTCTTCAATTACATTTACGTTTTAATGACTTTTCTTAATTCCAAAAATATTCCAAAAATTCAAACTTTTCCAAAATTCTAAAAATATTGCAAAAAATCATTACAAAATCAAAAATTGAAACTTTTCAAAATTCCCAAAATTATAATGAAATCAAAAATTATAAATTTTTCAAAATTCTAAAAAAACTCCAAAAATTCTCACAAAATCAAAAATCAAAACTTTTTCCAAAATTCTGAATATATTGCAAAAATTATTAGAAAATTAAAATTACAAACTTTTTTCAAAATTCCAAATATATTTCAAAAACTACAACAAATTCAAAAATTTCCATGTCCAATTTCATTTTCAATTACATTTACGTCATAAAAAGAGCTACATTTTTTTTTCAAAAAATTGGCCAAAAAACTAAATGAAATCATTTTTTGACACACTTGACATTATTTTTTTGACAAACTTATAATGCCATAATTCTATATAATAATAATAAAGTTTCATGCCATACAAATTATTAATTTTATTTTCTTCCAAAAAATTGGGTAAAACTTAATACAAATCTTGCCTTTGACACACTTGACAACATTTTTTTGACAAACTGATAATGTCATAATTCTCAATAATAATAATGAAATTTCATTTCAAACAAATAATTAATTTAATTTTTTTCCAAAAAATTGGGTGAAAAAATAAATAAAAATCTTGCTTTTGACACACTTGACAACACTTTTTTGACAAATGTATAATGCAATAATCTAGTTTTTGATCTCACATACCAATCCCTACTATCAAGATTTCTCCAAATTCAATGTTCACTCGTAATCACTTAAAATGGACGTTTTTTAAGCCTAAAATATGAAAATTTCTGTTTTTGACTTACTTAATGATTTTTTTGACACACTTCCGGTGCAGTTATCGAATACAGCGTCGTTTCGGACCTGTCCCTTGAGTTGACCCATTATTTTAAAAAACAAAATTTTGTAATCCCTCCAGCGGTTTTCCCTGCAGCGTAGGTAATGACGGCGGCCGGCCGGCAGACAGACATTCATTTTTTTGTTTTGCTTTTTTAGAACCAGTAGTTCCTAAAACGTCGAGAAATGCCAAAAGATTGGGGTAAGAATTTCACTTTTGGCTCATGAATGTAATACATAGGTCTTTTAGACCGAAGTAAAATAAAAACTACTTTTTGCGTAGACAATTTTTCGGTTTGTTTAAAACTAAACAAGATAATATAATTTTTTAAAGTAATGAATGAAAAAGCACCTTATTCTTGTTAACTGTGTTTTATTATTTTTATTTTTTACCATATTCGCATTTCGAAAGCTGTGCTATACATATTTGAGTATGTATTTCTCTTACAATATGAGTTGACATCTTCATAACAAAAGATTGATTTAAACACAGTTTAACGATGCAGACAATTTACGGAATTTAAATTTATCGATATTGTAGTTTTTTAAGGTTAATGCATTAAGTTAATGTTTATGACATCTCAATATTTTATTCAGTTTTTAAAAGAAATATTTTGTTTCTGTTTCGGTTTCTGTTTTGATTCTGTTTTTTATACTTTTTTTTGTTGTTTTATTTTTTCATTTTTTCTTTTCCTATTTTCTGTTGGTGATTGTTGTACCATTTTTGAAGTGAAAACTTCTTTAGGTGCGTTGTGAGATTTTCTATGGGGAAAAAATTATATATTCGAGTCATCGTCACGCCAAATAAATATGAAATATAAAATAAATATTAAAAGAGAATGTGATAAATTGTAATCATTTGTTATTTTCTTATTTCTTATTCTCATTTTCTTGATTTCTAATTTGTTTTTGTTTTCTTTTATATTAAATTTAATTTTTTTCTCCTTTAAGTGTGGTAATTTTTTTTCTCCTTTAAGTGTAAGTGTGGTTTAATTTGTGTGTTTTTCTTTGTATCTTTTACTAAAGAAAACGCAATTGATAGTACGAACCTAAGTATGGTTGAAATTAATCAAAATATATTATAAATAATTTTACTCTCGTTCTCTTGATTCATATCTTCATTTTGATTCATACTTTTTTGTCAATAAATCAAAAACTATTCTAAAGAAATTGCAATTTTTCTAAAATTAAGTGCCCTTTCATATGACATCCCACCCTACTGAGTTTCAAATTGTGTTTTTACCCCTTCTCATTTCGACTCTCCTAAAAAACATAATTATGGGTATTTGACACTTTTCCAAAGCTTACTAAATTTTCTATAATTCCAGATACCTTTTAAGATTTTAGATGAATTAGGTTCGGGGCTAATCGAGGAAAAGAAGCCTACAGAAAACGCCATTATTAAAAAATTATACTAAAAATGCTGGGAAGTAAAATTCAAACATACGTTTTTAAGGAATACTGAAGTGGTGCCCTTTCATATGATACCCTACCCTACTTGACTCGATAGAAAAATGTATTTTTTCAAAAGCCTCACATCGTAGCCTAAAAGAAAATATCTTTATTTATTTTTTTGTCGCTTAAACTTATATATGCTTTCTGGATGTCAATAAATAAAAAAACCTAGTAAACGCTCGCGGATTTTCGACCCAGAAATTGTGATTTTATGCGTCAATATTTGACTCACTGTAAGTCATAAACAAGTAGACCGATTTTCTACTTTGATACCTCGTTTCCCATCTAAATTTCATGAAATTTAATATTTTTTATAGTTTTGTCGATTTAAATTGAAAAAGTCCAGCCACCATCGAAAATATAGTGACCATGACGGCAAAATACTGAACTAGGCAAAATACCAACTATTTCCTATGCCAATGCACGTAAACCTAATGCGTAAGTTAAATTACTATTTTTTTACTTTAAATAGACTCAATATTTTAGTATAAGCCATAGCATTCAAAACTCGGTACTCTATGTACCGAGCCAGGGGTCCATAGGCAATCAGCATTATATCGAATTGAATGGCATTTTTCCTAAATATTAATAATCTTTTTCGACATTTCGATCTTTATGTATAAACTATAAACCATTGGATTTTCTAAATATTCAATCAATAACCCCACACAAATTTCCATTACCATAAAGTCATAAAGTATTCTTAACGTAAACAAATAGGTAACAAAATGAATTTTATCTGTAATCATTGTTTATGAAATCAATAATTTAAAACACTCAACCAAAATTTGAATTTTAAATCATTCATTCCAAAACGAAAATGAAAAAAAATTACTATAAAAAATCTGATATCATTTCTAAAATATCTTTATTTTTCACTCCTAACGTCAATTTATATTCTTATCTTGTACCTGTGCACCACAATCGCACTAAAGAAAAAACATTCAATTTTTTTTTTATAATTTTAAAGGTTTCCTTTTACAGATCAAATATCCTATTTCTAATCTAACGTCATAAAACGTATTTTCCTTGAGTTTTCTTTTAAGAAAAATGAATTTCTTCAGCTAAAAATCCATTAGTTATAAGATTGAGACATAAGAAGTGAAAAAGGAACCTTAAAGATGATAAAGAAGAAAAGATAATATTTACTTTGTATATAAATGAGATTGCGCATGTATACAAAATGAATCTAATTAGTATAAAAGTAATAAGAAGCACAACAGACACAAGAAGGAACACAAGACAAAATAACGTATAATTTTGAATGTCTTTTGATTTTTCTTATTATTGAACGTTTTTCGGGATGTCACTACTTTCGTTAAAATTCAAATAATTTGGTATTGACAAAAGCAATAAAAATGGAAGTGGTGGAACTAAAGGAATATGGATAATAATATGGAACTAAAAATTAAAAAATGTCCCTAGTATGAATCAATGAATCTGGCGACCTTAAAGTGGTGTCTTTAACGAAATGGGGTTCTGGCAGAATATTATAATGAGCAATGCATCGTCGGAACCTTGATAGAATCTCTCCCTTTTTTTACATGAATACTGACATTGTCTAAATATTATAAGTGATGGATTACCAAGTTGATCAAGTGTACATTGGAAATCGGCCAGTGCTTAGCCATGCAATGGATAAGCTAACTGCAATGCATGCCACAGTTAAATGATTCAATGAGTGTTGGATAATTTCTTAAGGGATAGATTTTCTGGTATTTTTCGGAACTGAATGATTGTGTATGTTGCCTCTTGCAGATCGCTGAAACTGAGCATCGCCGTTGACAGGTATTTATTCGAACACTTATAATGAATATCAAATGAAAACCAACGATCGAAATACCCCGAAAATTTCTGAAGATGACAGATGACTGATTGAGAGTTCAGTAAAACACTGATGCACGAAAGTTACCGTTTAAGTGTAGACAAGGCTGTCTTAATGGACACAACTCGCACCTTACCGTCGCCTCCAGGATGCAATTTGGAGATCCTGCCTAAAACCGATTTCATTGGAGGAGAGTTATCCTCAGGCAACAATACGAGTGACCCAATTTTAAATTCAATCGAATCTCGATTCCACTTATTGCGGTGTTGTAATTCTGATAAATATTCTTTATGCCAGCGTATCCAAAACCGTTGCATCAGCTGTTGAATTTGCTGGAATCGTGACAACCTGGTGGTCTTTAAATCAAGTAACAACGGTTTGGGGATTGAAGTTAAGGGCGATCCTATGAGAAAATGACCCGGCGATAAGGCTTCAAGATCATTTGGATCAGTGGACATAGCGGTGAGGGGACGAGAATTTAGGCATGCTTCTTTTTTCGTAATTAGGGTTAGGAATTCCTCCGTGTTCAATGACGCAGTTCCGATAACTCGTGTAAGGTGGTGTTTTGTGCTTCTGATGGCTGACTCCCACAACCCACCGAAATGAGGCGAGCGCGGTGGAATCATTTTCCATTGAATGCTATTATCCGCACAGTATCGTGTCGCTGCATCTTGGAATGCCTGAGAATTGAATAAACGTTTAATTTCTTGTTATTCTGTACGGGCTCCAACGAAATTGGTGGCATTGTCAGAATAAATTTTACTGCACACCGCTATAAAAGCATCGTAAGTCAAATTAAAGACGAGTTCCAAATAATCTGGCTTTGTCACAAAGCATACAAACAGACAAATATAACATTTGATCTTGACTCTCGAACGCCCAACCTGAACAAGTAAAAACGGACCGCAGAAATCAATACCAACGGTCAAGAATGCTCGTTTAGATTTTGTCACTCGATCAGTAGGTAAATCTCCCATTAACTGATGACGAAGTTGAGGCTTGCTTCGAAAACAACGTACACAATTGTGGACGACGCCTTTACACAAACTGCGGCCACCGATAATCCAGTAAGTCAATCGTATATTATACAGCAACGCTTGTGGTGCGGCATGAAACAATTTCTCATGTTCATGACGAACTAACAGGGTACTAAAAACATGTCGCCCAGGAAGAACAATTGGGTGTTTATGATCGTCTGTGATTGTTGCGTTACTCAACTGATTCCGTTGAACAAGTCTGACCAAAGCGGTAGCTGCATTGGCTAGTTCCTCAGATTGGAGCTGAATAGATATCGACGCCTCTCTACGAGCCTGGTCTTTACCATTGTTGGAGAACCTCAATATATGTGCAACAACTCGAACTAGCAACCTGAATGAATTAAAACGGTGAAAAAAATCATGCACGTCTGGTTCTTGTTGAACCAAAGTTAGGTTGATCGTCTTACGAAGTTCACTTATTATGAGTTCTTGCGCATTGTGTTGTCCTGTGAATGATTGCCATGACGTGTTTGTGGTTTTCAAAAAGTTGGGTCCATTCCACCAAATGGAAGTTTCCTTGAAGTCTAATGGCATTAATCCTCTAGAAACAATATCAGCAGTCTGGCGAAGTTGCTGTTTAAATTTTGGAGATTGGCTACGAAGATGGTATACTTGTATGGCTCAGATTTTATCCTGTAGAGTGATATATGGGAATCTGTCCACAGATAAGTCGAATCAAATTTGATACCGACGACAGATTTAACCCTCTCGACAACTTCAGCTAACAAAATTGCAGCACACAATTCCAACCTGAGAATGGTCTCGCGTTTCAACGGAGCAACTCTAGACTTAGCACATAGAAAGTTAATTGTGTATTGATTGGTATTTTCCATGTTTCTAGTATATAACACACATCCGTAAGCCCTTTTCGACGCGTCACAGAAACCGTGAAGTTTGATTTTCGACTCGGGTGGCCCAGTAAGTCGTCTAGGGACAGAGATGTCAGACAGATTTTGTTGTTCAGTTTTCAAAGTGACCTATTTCTTGATGATATAGCTAGGCGGGGGATCATCCCACCCAATCGTCTGTTCCATCCAAATGGACTGAACAAGGAGTTTTGAAGTAATTACGATTGACGCACAGAAGCCTAAGGGGTCGAACAGCTGACATATTTCAGATAGCATACTACGGGCTGTGCACGTTGATAAGATTAATAACTTATTCAGCGGCGGCGTTTCCAAGCGGTCGTCTACAGTGTGCCATAGCATACCTAACAGCAATGTGGTAGAAGAATTCGATTCATTTTCCGACGCCAATTGAGGTGCATTAGAGAAAAATTTACGCAGCTCAAAACCGCCACATTGCAGTGAATTGACCAAGTCGATCTTTGATCTTTACCTAAAGCGCCTCGTTCACGGACCCAGCACCAGTCAACACGTCATCTACGTAAAAATTACGTTCTAATATCTCAGCGGCAACCGGAAAAGTGGACCGTTCGTCAATCGACAACTGCTTCAATGTGCTAGTGGCCAAAAAAGGTGCGCACGCGGTGCCATACGTAACTGTGTTCAACGCCAAAATCTGCAAAGGTTCCGAAGAGTTATTTCGCCACAAAATTCGCCGTAAATCTATTTGTGCGTCACATACTCGAATCTGGCGATACATTTTTGTAATGTCACCAGTTAAGGCAATTGCATGGGTCAGAAACGGAGGAGTATTGAGAATAAGTCTTGTTGAATTGTGGGCCCAATTAATAGAAAACCATTCAACGAAAGATGTGATGTTGTTTTAGCCGATACATTTTACACAACTCTTAACTTAGTTGTGGTGCTCCGAGATTTAGTTACACAATGATGAGGTAGATAATACGCTAGTTTCTCACAAGCTAATCCAACCGGCTTCATGTGACCCAATGACAAATATTCACTAATGAAGTCTTGATATTGCGCAAGCATTTCTTCATTTCGATTGAGTCGCTTTTCCAACGCAACAAGTTGACGTTGCGCCGACAGTTGGGAACATCCCAGGCTAGAAATATTATTTTTTGTAGCAGTGCTACCACGTACCGGCCATTGAACCAAACAGTTTCGTTGGGAATGTTTTCAAGCTTCAAAAATTTCCTTACTTGGGTTTCCAGTGATGTGACACGATCGAGAGTGACGAGAGTGCTTAAGACCGCACGGCAGAAGTGAAAACTTCATTGGCAATCGCAATCAATTGATATCGTATTAGTAGTATTTGGATCGTATTAGTAGAATTAACGAGAAACAAGTCAGAACGATAAACCGCTAACTAAACACACTAACCTCACAATGTAAACCAAATAATTGTCAAAATAGCACTCATATGCCAATAGCAGGGACTTAGGTACGCGTGGTTAGAAGTTTAAATTTTAAGAAGTTTAAATTTTACAAATCTTCCTGCGAAAAGCTAAGCAAATTCATTGGTATTAATGCGCATTGTTGCCGTTTGCAAATCACTATCGGCTAAGTACCACCATTTTTAATTATTTTATTTATCATGATTGCCATCCATGTTTAATCATGCATTAGCTACGCTTCTTTGTATAGAATTTATGCGATTTCCGTCTCGTAATTTTGTGAGATTTAAATCGATATAACCGATTTTATCAAGTATCAAGTTACAAGTATTAAGTCTTCACTTAATTTTAGAAACATGTATTACATACAATTCCAAACCGACAACATATTTAGTGAAGATGATAAAATTCCAATACATATAACTTTGATATACAAATGTAATTGTTTCAGGTTATACTATCTTCCTTACATTATTTTTATTTTTATAAAAATTATGTTCAACAAAAAAAGCATTGATCAAAGCAAACTACCGTTTAAAACGATAGTTAAATAAAAAGCAAATTAAGTGTACACAACAATTTCCCAAATTTTCATGATGATTAATGTATTAATGCATAAAGGACAAACAGACATACTTTCAATTTTATATATATTCAATATTTATTTAGCATGATGACTTGAATGCAAATTGCAAAAGACAGTAGCAATATAACTGCATTATAGGTCAATTTTTTAAAAATTCGTATAAAGAAATTTTTATTATTTTTATGAATTCATAAATAAAAAAAATAATTTTAATGGTATTTAATAAAAATTTAAAAAAAAAACAATAAAAAATATGTACCACACCAGGAATTTAACTCACTACCTACAGCACATCAGTCGAGCACGATATCCACAACGCAATTTGAAACGTTAAGAAATGATAGATAGATTATTATTTAGTTTTATTTTTAGTCTTTCACCTCAGAGCGTCACGGATCAGCCTAACTTAATACCTACGGAAAAATCTGTGTGTGGTGCGCCAAAAGAAGTTTTCACTTCAAAAATGAGCGGAATACCATTCTTTAGATGTTATAGTGTATGGTTCGTCTGTCCTCGTGACTTAGTCTGCTACGTACCTCGTGACTTAGTTCACGTGACTTACTACTTGTGGCCAAATATTGCCAAAGATATCTAGCAAAAATGTCGTAAGCTTTCAAAAGAATAGTAAATTTGGAATCAAAAGCTAAAAAAATCACTAATTAGAATTATTATTCTTATTGAAACTATTTTTAATTTAAGAAATCTCAGTCCTGCAAGTAAAACCAAGAGAGCAAATGAGCCTTCACGGCTTCGGTTATATATACTTGACATTTTATTTAAATATACTAAATTCATTATTTCTTTCCACAATTAACTAATTTGACTTCAAATATTCTAATCTGACTTCAATTAATATATAATTTGTGTAAAAACAAAACACCAATCAGCAAAATCTTTTTTTATTTCTGTCACAAAAAGAGTCGAGTTTATTAACTAAATTCTCCAAAATTGTGTTTATTTTTAACAAAATACTTACGATTTCGTGATAACATTTGAAAAAAAATTATTACATTTAGGTATGCCTTCACTATTATAATCGCCATTTATCACCAAACTTTTCATTTTCGTTTTCTTGTATTTCTTATACAATTTGAGACGATTTATTGATATAACCTAATGTCACGAATGTCTACAAACCAAATCTAACAACAAATCAAATTGTTTTTTCTTTTTGATTTTGTGTGAAATCTGATAAGAACAAAAAACAACTAACATAAAGTCTACAAAAAGTGGTTGATTGTAGAAGAGGGTATATTTTATTAATAGTTGTATGTATACGGATAACATAAATTCACTCATAATAATTTAATTCAATATTATAAATTTAGTGTCCTAAAATATAAGTATTTGTTTGTTTTTCAAGCGGTGGGCAAAGTGGCCAGTTTAATGATTCTTTGAATCTCTTCGTTTCAATCACCATAAACTCCCTTTTTTCCAAACATCCATAAAACTTTAGTCTTCTTTTTAATTCATACACAAAAGAGAAACTCAGAATATAAATTACAAGTTTAGCTCCTAGCAAACTATTTTGAATAAAATACGTATGATAAAATTTCCTAGTTTCTTTCAAGGGAATTTCTAAACAAAAGATAGAGAAATAAAAGCTTAAAAGTTTATGATTGTTCTTTTTATGGATATAATTATATACAAGGAAAATCTTGTGGGAAATTTGATTATGAAATGTAGTTTTTGTTATGACTAAGCTAAATAAATTGATGATTATAGGCGGAAACAATTGTTTATATCCATCATGACGATTATTTGGTTATATTAAAGTAAAATTACGAGTTCATGTTTTAGTAGTTTCAGGTAGTGAATAAGCGCTATTTAAAAAACTAAACTACACATAAATTTAAGAAAGATCATTTTTTTGAAAGGTATACGCTAGTTGGCACTGTAAACACCATTAGACACAACGGTTAGATAAGTATATGAGAAATTTTATTAAAAATCCACAAAATAAACTTTACATTTTGTAATAAGTACTTAATGCTGCCAAACTAGAAAATCGGCCAGGACCTTGAAGTAAGTAAGATACAACTATTATTTTATGATTGATCCTAGTACTATTGGATATACTTAACCATAATATGTAGGGTACCAGGGTGGAATCCTTGGATCAAATTGATCTTGATGAGATTTCGCATTGCCACATAATTAGTTCAGTTAATTGCCTTCGCACGCAAGAAAAAATGTTCTGATATAAAAAAAATTCACTAATAATTAAAATTTAAATAAAAATCAATTTCAACAACAAAAAACATTTTCTCAATTGATTGTTTTGTTGCGTCACTCAATGTGACGTTAATAACACATGTTTCTATCTACATAAATAATAATAATTTTTATTATAAAAACGTAGTCATAATATTGTTGTTGTTTAAATTTATAAAAAGTAGAATGGTTGTCTTTAGTTGTAGAGGGTTTATATTTTCTCGTTTAAATAGAATTTTATATTGAGATGATATATGGAAATGGTTGACTTACCTTTTATATTGAGATGATGTGGGGAAATTTGCAATTTATGTACGATGCAAGGGATAATAAAAGAAAGAAACAAGAAATGAAGAATCTTACTATTTATACTCGATCAAAAGTTCGATTGAGACATTATGTAATTTTAAATCCAAATAAAAAGGTTATCATAAGTTTAATAAAATAAAAAGCTGGTGTAAATTTAAATTAAAAAATAAGATTGTGAAAGTTGTTTGTTTTATTGGAGATGTGTAGATTCGAATTTAAAATGTAATTTAATAATTAAAATGTAATATTTTTTCGATCATTGTCGAGTACAGTCGCAAAAATATTTTGCTCTAAATAAATCAAAAATATAAATTAAATACAAAAAAAAATTAAAATTAAAAAAAAAATTGAATATTTATTTGTGATAACAACAGTTATTAAATGCTATATTTTGTTATTAGTCTAAATAAAAATTGAGTGCTTAAATACTGTTACGAATTATATTTATATAGTGGAAAAAAATAAGTTTGTGTTAAGTGTATTACAATATAAAATCCACGTAACTATATAAAAAATATTTAACTTTATTCTTATCGCGTAACTAAATCATGGGTGGTAATCGTAAGCCTAATCGTAATCAATTGAGAAACTCACCAAAAAGTTTCTTGAAAACCACAATCGAAACAACGCCTAACGAAACGTTATGCAAAACTTGTGCAGAAGCTATTACGAAAAAAGACAAAAAGGTCAAGTGTATAACGTGCGAACAATTGTATCACATTGAATGTGCCGGCATTAACCGCATCAAATATTCAAACATTAACGCTAATAAAGAAACCTATGTTTGCTCTAATAATTGTAGACAACATCAATCTCGTTCTACATCAATATCTAGTGAGGAAAACAATTCGATGGCTGATGGAACAAACCACCCAGATATTTCGGCAAAACTTGATCAGATTCTAAAAGATAATCAGATGATAAAGAAATGGATGTTTAATTACGCACAGTTTGAAAATAGATTACAGACGTTGGAGCATGAAATCGAAATGTTAAAACAAGAAAAACTTGATAATCACATATTGATAGGCGGTGTACCAGTTATTGCAAATCTTGATTTAATCAAAGTTTCTCTCGATGTGCTAAGTGCAATAAACGTAACTATATCTAAAGAAGACATAATTGATGCCCGTCGGATAGTAAAAAAAGATCAGCATAACACATCAGAAACAGCAGTTTTGGTAAAGTTTACCTCACCAAACATCAAACAACATGTAATGCGTGCCAAAAAGCAACATGGACCGCTTTTTACTTATCAAATTGTTAATCACACGGATCAAGAGAAAAAGATTTTTCTTTCATCATTTCTTACACCAGCAAATCTGGATTTGTTAAACTATACAAAAAAAATTAAACAACATGGTTACAAGTATGTATGGTTTTGTAATTTTACTAACAAAGTCCTTATAAAAAAAGATGATAAATCCAACATCATAATCGTCAATGCAAAAACAAAGGTGGACAGTATCATTAAATCTTCATTCAATAACATTTAATTAATATCATAAAATACTAAACCAGTTCTTTCCTTTTGAATGAACTCTGATTATAATATTCTTGATTGTATAGATATAAAACATTATAAAAACAAAAGAAAAGGTAATTTAAATTCAAACTTAAATATAATATATGTCAATATGCAAAGCCTAAGAGAAAAATTATCTGATCTAAAATACTTAATTTCGTCATTTGATTTCGTTGTCCATGTCATAGTATTAACGGAAGTTTTTGTATTTAGAAACGAAACAGAATTTTATAAAATTAATAATTATACCTCATATTTTTCTACAAGAGAAAATAAAGGTGGTGGAGGTACTGCGATATATGTTGTAGATACTATCTTATCTGATCTGATTATGGATCTCTCTTACGGAGTTAACAACTTTTTAATTGTCAAGTTATTAGGTTTGGAATGTAGTATATTGGCAATTTATAGACCTCCTTATAAGGACAAAAGGATGGTTGATGACTTCTTGGAGAGATTTGATCAGATTCTTCAAAGCAATAAAAACCTTTATGTAATTGGTGATTTCAATTTCAATACATTAAAAAGTAATGAAATTGGAGTACAAGAGTATTATGATACTATTAATTCTAACAGTTATATTATTTTGAATAAAAATTATTTGAATTTCGCAACACGTATAACAAATAAATCGCAATCTATACTTGATCATGTTATCACAGATATAGTGGCTCCAAAATATTTTCTATCTGTTAATGATTGTGTCATCGGTGATCATCAAATGATTATATTTAGCGTTCTTAAAGAAAACAAAATTGATCTTCCAAATATTATGCAAACGAAAACTTATTTAGACTATAATAAAATAAACATTGATAGTTTTAAGACCAATGTGTTTCAAACTAAATCCTTTGAAGAATTAATTAATGCTTGCTCATCAGTTATTAAACAACATACAAAAATAGTTACAAAAAACATTCCTGTTAGTACTAATGATCCTTGGACAACAAACGAAATTAAAACATTACAATTAAAACGAGATAAATATTACAAATTAAAATGTAGATATCCTAATAATAATGTTCTAAAAACTAAATTTAAATTTTACAAAAATAAATTAAAAACGCAAGAAAAACAATCAGAAATAAATTTCTTTAGTAATGAATTAAAAGGTAACGATTTTAGAAATGTGTGGAAAATTTTAAATACGCACGTATTTAAAAAAAACAAAAATGTAAAAAATATAGCACTGAAACACAACAATGAATTAATTACAGATGTAAAAACTAATTGTGACATATTGAATCAGTACTTTGTTGATTGCATCCAATCTATTATTCCAGATAGTACTATAAATATTGAAAGTTTTCTAGACCAGCAGGATGATGAAACTAATAATTCTCTTTCGTTATGTACGACGAACAAAGATGAAATCATTGAAATTTTTCACAGCTTGAATAAAAGATCTGCCGTTGGTTACGATGGCATATCGTTAAATTTCTGTCTGCATTTTAAGGACATTCTGGCCCAAAAATTAAGTGAACTAATTAACAATGCACTTGAAAAATGCGAATTTCCTAATTGCTTAAAAACGGCTATTTTAATTCCTCTGCATAAAGCTGGTAGTAAACAGTCTTCGGAAAACTATCGTCCAATTTCCTTGCTGAGCACGTTTTCCAAATGTTTCGAAAGTGTAATATTTCGCCGATTGCAACCCTATTGTATATTACAAAATATTATTCACAAAAATCAGTTTGGTTTTTGTGAAAAATCTAGTACTCTATCTGCAGTGTCAGAGGTGATCTCCGATGTTAGATCTGGTTTAGATAAAAAATTTTTCTCTGCCTGTTTGTTCATCGACCTACAGAAAGCCTTTGACTCTGTGTGTCATAAATATTTAATTAAACGATTGCATGAAATAGGTGTACAAGGGAAAAGTTTGAAATTTTTTGCAAGCTATCTTGCACTCAGACAGCAATCGGTAAAAATAAATTCCATTATAGGCAGCTCTAATACAATTAAATATGGAGTTCCACAGGGATCACTTCTCGGTCCTCTGCTGTTTAACATATATGTTAATAGTCTATTCTCATTACATCTCAATGGTAAGCTTATTATGTTTGCGGACGATATGGCGTTAGTGTATCAAGAGAAAACATGCAGTGATTTAAGATTAAAAATGCAATCAGACTTAAATATAATAAACGACTGGGCAAAGAATAGTCATCTTAAACTGAATGAGCAAAAAACAAACTACTTGATATTTGAAGTGAAAAATAAAAACATGGATGAGTTTCTATCATTTAATCTATTTATAAATAGTCAAGCAATAAAAAGAGTTTATGCAACAGAGTATTTAGGCCTCGTCATCGACAGTAAACTGGATTGGTCCCATCATATCAATAAGATAAAAAGCAAAATCCGAACTAGTAATTTTATTCTACGCAAAATGAGAGATATTCTACCCCAAAAAATAAAATACATAATTTTTCACTCTCATGTATTAAGCCATATACGGTACTTGCTACCGATTTGGGGAGTCGCAGCAACTACCAGAATAAAAGAACTTCATATTCTAGTGAATAAATGCATACGTAACATAAAGAAACTGAAATTTGATTGCTCAACGAAACTTCTTTACAACAGTAATATTTTACCTGTGAAAAAGCTAGTAGACCTCGACATTTTGATTTTAATATTCAAAATAAAAAATAATCTTTTGAAAAACAACTTCTTGCTACGTCAAATTAACTCTATTCACGATTATCCTACTCGCCAAGCAAATGACTACTACATTGATTTCGTTCGCACGGCAAGCGGTCAAAACTCTCTTTTATACAGAGGTCTTACACTATATAACTCTCTTCCTGATGGTCTAAAAAATGAACCTAGAATTTCAATATTTAAACCAAAATTAAAGAAATATATTTCTGATAACAATTTATGTACAGAATAACTATAAATTTTTATTAACAATTAGGTAAGTCTTTAGAATCAATTAATCAATCAATTTTATTTTTAATTTTAGAAGTAATAAGAATCAATATTCAAAAACATTTAAAAAAAATCAAACATATATATTTTTAGTTATAATTTGGATGTAACTCATTATTTAAATCTTTAAACTAATCAAGATAACTTATATTTAACTTATTTATTTATATAAAAGTGTGGATATGTGTATGTATGTATGTATATTTTTGTTACTGATATGTACTTAAGTCAATGATTCAAAAATCAAATAATTCATAAATTTATTTGCGTTTAGCACTATGTGCTTTTGCAAATATATGATTTCACTTTTGTTATATTTTAATACCTGCCTTAAACAAATAAGAAATGTAAACCATAAATAATTAAAATTTAATAAAAGGAATTATAAAGAAAAAAAAAAAAAAATCAACTAGTAACATCAAACTTTTTACCTTCCGAATCTATATCACTCCTGTTATTTTTATTTATAGAGGTGACAAGTAATTTGAGGTAGTTTTTGTCACCTCTATAAACAAAAATAACAGGAGTGATATAGATTCGGACGACAAAAAGTTTGATGTTACTAGTTGATTTCATTGAAAATTCGAATCTGTTTTAAATGGATTTGATACTGGTTATATCCAATAGAATTGGGTGAAAAATTTTAGTTGATGTAAGCTAACTCACATCAAGTGAGTTTATTTTTGTTTATTTTTGTTCATTGGAATAAGTTCTTTAAATCTCTCAATGAAACTTCTTCCTGTTTTTTCAATATAAAATTTTTCACAAGTATCACACTTGATTTTATAAATTCCAGAATATGACCTCAAATTGAATTTTGGTTTTAAGATTTTGTAAAAATTATTTTTTGTTCTAAAAGATATCGAGTAATTATGTTTTTTGAAATGATTTCTTAAAATGCTAGGTAATAAGTTAGTATATTCCATTGAAATATATTTGATGTTGTTATTATTGTTATTTGAATTTTTTAACTTATTTAAACATTTAGATAATAACTTATCAATAAATTTTGAATCATAACCGTTATCTGAAGCGATAAATTTTATTGTATTCAATTCATCTTGAAAATTTGAAATATTTAGTGGTATATTTAGAAGGCGATAAATGAGTGAATTGTATGGTGCTGCTTTTTCTTTATCAACTCGTTTGTCTTGTTAAGTCTGTGGATTAAAAGATACGGTAACCCTCAGATGCCCACGTTGCTCGGAAGCCCAATCCCGGAGGTAGTGGAAGCCTGGAAAACATAGCCCCTCGAAAATAAATCATCCCATTCAAGTACATTCAGATTCAATTATGAACAATTTACCGACAACGAACAATTTGAAGTAGTATCAAACTCTTCCACCAACTCCTTCTTTTCTGCTGATCGTCACCTTATCAATGTCCCGCAATCACCACTTTCATATCTGCGATAGAACAACAAACAAGGCCACGATCTCATAATTACAATCACACGGAAAAGAACGCGTTTGTATTTTAAAGAGAGAAAACTCATGAAATCAAGCATAGTTCCATCTACCTTACGCCGGTGTTTCGATCAATGAAGATAAAATCACAGGACTTTTGGACAGTGGGCGAATATTAGCCCTATTTTACTTTCATACAGACGTCGAGTTCAACGGGAAAAAACCCCAATAATATTATATATTGTTCTGTCCTTAGAGCAGCAGCTATACCTTGGGATAGACTTCTAGAATTTATTCGAGAAACTGAGTCTCTAGCACATCATGACCTCTCACCGGAAGATAATAAGTTGCTTGACCAAATCAGAGAAAGTTTTCCCTCTTTCTCAAAAATAGGGCTAGGTAAAACCAGTATGAAAACCCATGTGATCGATGTAGGCACAGCTAAACCTGTTAAGTAGTGATTTTACGCAGTATCACCTGCCATTCAAAAAACCATGTATGATGAACTGGACAGCATGATATTTTAAGGAGTAATTGAAGAGAGCAAAAGTTCTTGGTGTTCTCCGATTTATTTTAAATGATATTATGTAATATGCCAATCTTTCGAAAACAAAAAATATAATTATTCATTTTCTAAAAGACAAACAGAATGAATTCGCTCCGTTCCATTCATTTTTATTCGCTTCATTTCGTTCGTTTTATAAAACACAATACAACACTATAAATTGGTCGTTGTGTGCATATTCAGTGTCTCAGATTAAAATATTAAAAACAACTGTTGAAGTCCCATCAAAATGGACAAAAAAACGCATAAAATTAATAAATTACTATTGAAATTCAACTAATAATAATAGAAAACTAAAAACTAGTAAAAATATTAATGATTTTGTAGGCAGTATAACACAACAAATGGTACGAACTAGGAGTAGAAATTTAACTAATGTAATTGTTTTAAAAACAAATTTATCCTAAAATAAATAATACATCTCTGTTTTACTTTTTGTCTCATCTTTTATCTCTTGCTGCGTGCGGTCTGTCAAAAATTCATTGGTAAAAAAATTCTACTATATATTTTTTTTTATTATTTTATAGATTTGCTAAATTATATTTATATTTTATGAAATTTGTTGAAACCTGTTCAGCTTTTTTCTACTCTCCGTTCATTGTGTTTTAATTTCCGTTTAACATATGAACTGACAGTTCAAATATAACAGAGTGGACGGAACGAATCTCCACTAGGAATATAGACCCGTTACGTCCGCTTCGTTGTATTTGAACTGTCAGTTTATATGTAAAACGGAAATTAAAACTCAATGAACGGAGGAGAAAAAGGCGCAATAGGTTTCAACAAATTTCAGAAAATATAAATATAATTTAGCAAATCTTGCAAATAAAATGGATTTATAAGCCAAACTTTGTACGTCATAAAGTTTGACGTATAAATTTATTTTATTTATTTTGACTGTTCGGTCCGGTTTGGCGTAATATTCAAAGAAGTGAAGTTAGTAGCAAACAACTTTGACAGTTTTTGTTTTGACATTGTTTTTGAGAATTTTCTTGTCATATTTGATTTCTTTATATTTTTTCATGTTTTATGATTTTTTATTTATTTTTGCCTATTAGAAATTTGTCGAAGCATAAATCAAAATTAATTTGATCGAAAAATGAAAATAAACAAACAACCAGAAATCAATATCAAATCACGTCCATATCAATATCGTCACTATAAAATTATTTTCCAGGAAAAAAATTGGATTAGTCAAGAAATATTATTTGAAGACTTTTATTAATTTATAATTCTATTAATTCATATATCGGTAAGAAAAAATAAAATATTCATGATAATCAACTAGGATATAAGTTGACTATTTAATAGTCTCACTATTCTTAGTATAATTAAAATGTGACTGGGCGAATTATGTCATTACATTTTAGAAAATTTCATTGAGTTAAATTGTAATAAAAATAAAGAAAAAACTTTTCTTGCATATTAGGCCAGTACCTTAAAAAAAGACAGCTGAATTAAAAAATTAGTAACAGCATTAAAACGATTGGATAAGGAAGAAAATATTGCGCAAATATGGGAAAAAATAAAGTAAAGGTGATCCGAGTTATGAGGGTGAAATGGCATGAGTTTTTTTGGGGGAAATGTTTTTTCAGGATTTGCAGCAAAACTAGACATTTTTTTGACCTTTGTTGAAACTTGACCTTTGTTTACGCCATTTTTTTTTTCATAACCTAGAATTTTTCGTGGAAAATAGAAAAAACAGAGAAAAAATGTTTTTTTGTTTTTAAATTTTATCTCCCACAAAAAAAATTTTTTTTACACGCAATTTGGTGGAAACATACCTTTTTATGTCACAAATACGCTGTAATTTTTTTGAATAAAAATATTTATTTTTACATTTAATTTCCATCCGAAAAACACTTATTTTTATTTTTGTTGAAACGTCTAATACAAACAAACAAAATTAAATATAGGTAAAATATATATAAATTATCAATTAAAATTTGATAACACTTGTTTTTATGTCGCAAATATTTCGTTTTTTTTTATTTTCTAAAATTTTGAGCAAAATTTTAGAAAAAAAACACATATTTGCGAAATAAAAACAAGTGTTATCAATTTTTAATTTATATTAAAATGTTTCGCCAAGTGCCGAGAGTCGGAGAGTCGACACAATTGAATTTTTTAAAAATATATGTAAATATAAATATTAATATTAAATATATGTAGTAAATATATTAATTAATTAAATATATGTTATATTTTACAATTTTCTATAAAAAAACGTAAATTTAATTAATGTAGAAGTGAGTTTTACTGTTACAAATAAATTAATTTTTCCAGCGCGGAACGACAAAAATTTATGAAATTTTTTGTCGTCCCGCGCTCCATAAATTAATTTATTTCTAACAGTAAAAATCGTTTTTTAGTAAATAAAAATTACGTTTTTATAGAAAATTGAACTTAGAATATGGTTGTACTAAAAACTTTTTATTTTTGTTAAGCAGTTACTAAAAATAAGTTTCAACATTTAATTTGTTTATAACAATAGGAATTTGCTAATAATTCTTATAGATAACAGCTTTATTTAAATTCCACCTTTTATGTTTAAAACAAAATAGAAAAAAAGTGTCTAACTTTACCAGAGCCGAAGTTATGAATCTTTGAAAAGCTAAATCAAAAATATCTAAGTCACACTTTGTTCTAATCTGTTCGGTATGTCAAAAAATGACCCATTTATGGAATTTTTCATCGTCCGGCTCTCGATAAATAAATTTATTTCTAACAGTCAAAATAATTTCTCCATTAATTAATAATATGTTTTTTATAGAAAATGAAACGTGGAGTACGATGGTCAAATTAAAAACTCATTTCGTGAGTGGGGCAATGACTATAAATCAATTTGAACATTTTAATTGTTTATAACAATAGAAATTTGTTAATAACTTATACGGAAAGTAAAATGTTTAACGACAATTAGAGTAAAAGTTACATTTGTGTTAATTTTGATAAATTAATGCTTTATCTTAACACTTTTAGAGAAAAATGTGTATATGTTATTCTCAACTAAATGTGCGATTGATTACACTTGAATCAACAATATTACATAACTATTATTTTTGTATCGCTGCATTTACATTTACGGATCACTCGCCTAGTAAATTATCTGGCATATGTAATGAAGAGCTTTCGCATTGGCGAACCAGTGAGAATGGCGTAGCAGGATGGGTACCTAGAGTTATTTAACGCCGTAACGACTAAAGCTCAGTCATCGTGAATTTGATAGATTAATACCTGCTGCTTCAACACAAATGCAGAAATGTACGCAATTTACGAGAATATACAGAAGTGGAAACAATATGAATGAAAAAATGAAACTCTGGCGACCCCTTTTGCGAAAGAACCACGATCAGGACGTCCAACCCCCACAATCATTCCCATACGCCCACACACTCACGCTGCATACACGCCAACATTCACCCACACACTCAGACTGCGAAGCAAGACCGTTAAGCTCAAAGACCCGCAGCAAGTACCGTAGATGGTAGCAATCAAAAACAAGTCGCATTGCTGCCATCTGATCAATCTGGTACAGATCGCAAACCCACTGCCATTGCTGGTAAACCGAGAATCAAATCTTAGAGCAAGGGAGAACGACACACGCTATATTGAAAGTCTTCATAGTTTATTTTTTGTGCCTTATTAGTACATTTCCAAAATTTATAAAACCATACGTAATCACCCTAAATCACCAAAAAATTATTTACCGCTCAGAAAAAAAGTTATAATTCATTTGTAAGTCAAATAAATATTTCAAAACCAATTTAATTAAATACCTGTAGTTTACAGTTGGTTAATGTATAATACGGTTAATAAATATAAAACATGACAAGAATTTGTTTTTTTTTTTTTTGGTTTTCATATTATTTGGGATTGATTTTTAATTAATAAAAATATAAATTATTAATTTAGGTAATATAATTTAACATAATAAGAAAAATGTATTTGGAAAACGGGATATTACCTCAGAGCAAAAATATATCGATTATAATCATTTCCAATTTAGACTGAATGTGTCTCGCTACACGCATCGTCAGTTCACACACACACACGCATCGATAAGCAAGCCCCCATTCAATCACTTGTACACCCTTTCACACGCATTCACACCTCTACGTTAAAAAAAGTAAATAAAATAAACAAAATTCGCTCACCCTATGATTATATCCTCCAGACTTCGAGGTCTTAAGGTCTTAGCCCTCCATCAGCAGCGAAAAATCCCATAGGCAAGGTGTCATTGCCAAAATTGCATAAATAATACTCAAATGCTGCGTTGAAATTCGGTAGACAGCCAGAAATTTATAAAAAAATGTTGTATTGAAATTCGGTTGTAATAGCACAAAAAAATTGTATATAAATGTTGAGTTGAACTTCGGTTGTAATCGCACAAAAATTGGATATCAATGTTGCGTTGAAATTCGGTAGTAATAGCAAAAAAATTATATATAACTGTTGCGCTGAAATACGGTTGAAATGCGGCAGTAATAGCACAAAAATTTTATACAAATGTTGCGTTGAAATACGGCAGTAATAGCAAAAATTCTTATATGAAAGTTGCGTTGCAATACGGTGGTAATAGCACAAATCTTATATTAATGCTGCGTTGAAATACGGCAGTAATAGCAAAAATTTTTATATGAAAGTTGCGTTGCAATACGGTAGTAATAGCACAAATCCTATATTAATGTTGCGTTGAAATACGGCAGTAATAGCAAAAAATTTTATTTAAATGTTGCGTTGAAATATGTTCGACATACGATAGTAACAGCAAAAATTTTATTTAAATGTTGCGTTGAAATACTGTAGACAATACGGTAGTAACAGCAAAAATTTTATTTAAATGATGCGTGGAAATACTGTAGACAATACGGTAGTAACAGCAACAATTTTATTTAAATGTTGCGTTGAAATATGTTAGACTAAATATAACGGGTGTAACAGTAATTATGTCGGTGATTGTTCAAGTAAATGGTAATCCACCAATCGAGGTAATAAAACTGCCGAAGCAGTAAGAAATATAACAATGATTGGTTAAATTGTTAGAAATAATATGAGTGATATAACCAAATTTTGTTGTAATGGTTAGAAACGTAATAACAGATGCAACAATAAATGAAGTCGTCAATTGTTAGCACTAATATTACGGACCGACCTCTCACCGACCTCTCGCTAGATTGTTGTCATGATATACAAACAAGTAACTAATTTCGTACCACTCAAGCACATTATTTTATTGAACCTTTAGTTATTATCTTATGTTCTATTTGTTTTACTTACGATATAACCAAAAGAAACGAACTATTCACTATACAAATTATTTTGAAGGACAAACACAACATAAATATTATTCTTTCAGTATCTATCCGAGTATGAAGCTAATTAATCACTTCATTTTACTTAGTACAATTTTCATCAAAAATGAATACCCAAACATCATTTAGAAGTATTTCTGGTTTTTATAATATTAACCATAAAAAAGAATTACATAAAATTAAACTTTGATATATACAGAGACAAAAAAAACACATGTCGAATATTTTCATCCATTAATGGGCAATGCAAAGAAATAAAATAATTTTCTGAACTTAATTTCAATTTCACTAACAATTTGTACAACAACATTAAGATTTTTTTCTTTTTTGTATAATTTAACTAAACCAATTAAACAATTGCACTATCATTAACAAAGAAAATTAACTATTTACACTAAAAACAAATTTATCAAGTACATCCATTTTGAGTAACATCACGAGACCAACATTAGTGACACAAGAGATAAGAGACAAAAGATCGTGTAGTCATCTCTTATATAGTAATTTTAATATCGAAAATTCGACAAAGTCTTTTTTTTAAGGGAAATTTATAGAATGTTAGTACATTTCAAAAAAAAACTGTTTGTTATTTTGTAATACATAATATTGTAAGACGATTTCACGAAATAAGCCATTTCCAACGCATTGGGAAGAAATATGCTTATATTAGAATGGATTAAACGTAAGTTTAACCGATTTTATGATGTTTATGTAGCATGAAACAATAGCTTACAACCGTATTACAGTAAAATTTAGATTAAATTGATAAAAATACCTATATACGAAATATAATACGATTTAAAGACAATTGCCAAACCGATTTCAGGATAATAATTGTTAGACAATAAAACGATTGGACAAATATGCACAGCGGTTTGAGGTTTGAAAACATTTAGAGCAATTACGGTTAGTGTCCGGAGAATTCAAACTTATGTAGGGTGGTGAAGTAGTGCTGGTGAAAACGCAGTGTGAACCAATAATAGGGGATTGTAAAGGAAATATTATTGTTAACTGTTTCATGCTAAAAACAAATTTGCGTAACGGAAACTATATGAAAATATGACTATAGATTACGGATGAACGAGAAACTGTTATGAACTATGGGTGATCGGTAAAATTGTGATATGAGAGGAAATACAAACTACATGAATCAGTGACTGTACTACACTAGGTTATCATACTCCAGTCTACATAACACATATCGCATTTGCAGATCTTTTTTTAATTTTTCTGGGGTGACAGTTTTGATGTTCAAGCACATCAGTTCTACTGAAAAATATCCCATTATTTAGTTGTTTTTGGAATCATAAACAACTTTAAAGGTTATTAAAAAAATCTCCCCTATTATCTTTTTCTTATTTATTTTTGGGATATCTTTTTCTATGTATTTTAATTCCTTTTAAGTTCTGTTTTGTTTGCTATATGATTAGTTCGTTTACTAATTGGCTTTAAAAGCTTTTGTTGTTCTTTTTACTTTCTTTCCATTTGTGTTTGTTTCTATTGTCTTAAATAATTTTGAAGATAAATTTTTGTTTTTTTTACGTTCCAAAAACATTAGGTGGTTTGGTGTGTGGCATGATTTTGTCACATTACAACTGCTTGCTAATCTAAATTTAAAGTATATGCGTCATTAAAATAAAGTTCCTACTAACAGCAATGTGTTATCAATCTACATCTTGTTTTGTTAGTTTCTGCTTTATCATTTTCGATTATTTTGGTCGATATTATGCCGAAAGATGTTGCAAAAACTTTTGAGAATATTATATTGAGAATTTTTCAATTTGAAAAAGTTCATTAAATTAATACTACTTAAAGGCAAAATATAGATTATTTTACAAATTTTAAATATATTAAATTTATAAAACTAATTTCGAAAACGCCTTTAGACTTGTGAACGAATAAAAATACATTAATCAATCATCATCATGAGATGAACATTTTATTCGTTTTTGTTCTGTATAATAATATCATAATAACGCATTTTCTTCTATTAAATTAATACAAGAATAATCCAATTTACGATCGTATATCTTTTTTTATTATTATAAGGTTCACATACTACATAAATATATTTTAACGTCAACACATCAATTTCGATTTATTCTTATAATTTAAGACAATAAACCATTAAATAAAACATAAACTGATAAATTGGATACGATATCAAAACGTTAATGGGGTTGAGCGAGAGCGATATTAAACTTCTAAACAGATGGATACGAATATTCATAAAATATCCATTACTAAAATTTCTTTTTTAATATTATTTAGAGTAAAATAAAGTGTATATGGTTTAACTCGAGTTGGAGAATGTTGGAGTTTACCAGTTTCGGATTTGCAAAATTTCTTTTTTCACCAAAAAGATGTGCTGTTGTAGTTATCCTATTTTCATAATATCGTTCACAAATCCTCTAAAAATTCAATCTTTTCAATAGTATCGTACTGTTTATATTCCAAAAAGCATATGTGGTGAATTGTCAATAGGGAAATATATAAAAGCAAATAAAGTTCAGTGTGCGAAATTTATAAAAAGTTTAACAGTGTACGAAATGAATGAAGAGAAATTTTCTCTTAAAAACAAAAAGAATTAAAATTATTATCGTGACAATTAGTCGCATATTTTTTTGTAGCATAAAATTTTAAAGTCACATGTTTTTGAAGTGAAAACTTCTTTAGTATCGTTGTGATTTTAAACTGGATGAAATGAAATTTTAACAGTTAATTACTGCTTTTCATCTTGTTGTTGATACAGTGCGAATGAAACACTGTATTCCAAAGATATATTGACCGTATTAAGACCAAAGTATTTATTTCATACTTTAGTTACCATAGGCCTCTTGTATCATTTATCGAAAATGTAAGCTCTGAGTCTGAATAAATCTATGTATACGATATATATATATATGAACAAAATGTAAAATAATTATCAAACGATGATAATTAATGTATCACTATGATCATGACTAAAACCTGTAATTATTCTCTTCCCGAAATTTTACATTCGTCTCATTATCTTGAAGCCAAAATTTTTGAAGGTTTCACTTCTACCACGTGTGAATTGCACACATGCCCCGATTTTTTTAAATTAATAAATGTTACTTGTAAACATAACATAACATAACATAAATTAAAACAAAAATAAAATGTAAAAAAAAAGTTTTATTATTAATGTGTCCCCGTATATATGAATTCTGTACTAAGTGATAAATTAATTCAATAAACAAGTTTATCAAAAACCTAGCCTCAATATTAAGAAAGGTGTACTATAACGAAGCGCTGCTTTGTTTAACAACAACGAAGTGGCATAGCAGGCCGCGTACCTTGCGAGATTTATTTAGAGCCCCAAACTAGCTGCAGTCTGTGGGACGAGAAAGAAATCCTGCTCCAGCACAAATATCAGAATTGTACGCGTAACAAAAGATAAAAACGGAAAAAAAGGCAAGTGAACCAGGTAGACACTGGTGACCCCCGTATATGAAAGAACAGCGATCACCACGTCCGCCTTCATATTTTAACACACTTACACGCTCTCGCATTCCATGCACTCACTCACACTTACACACACACACACACACACATACACATGCACATGCCCATGCCCATATGCTCATTCACACCACCCCATTCATCAACTACCCCATTTGTACGCTCCTGATTGCATGACCAAAAAAGAAATACGTTTACTCAAAGAATATCAGACGACGAACAGATCTCGTGCTTGACGGCTTGAATATAATGTCAAAATTTGAGGTTCAACACAAATTAGTGCATGACTTCAATGCGTTTGTGAATCTTGTCTCAACTTTTCTATAATCGATTGTAATGCTTTCAAGACAACATTGCATACATCAGCATTTACTAAGAGCTGTTCATCTGCTTCTACCAGTATAGACCGATCACACTTGTACAACCCACTCCATGAATCAATCAACGATGTCAATATATCTCCACGTTTTGGAATTGTTTTCAATAGAATCACATCAGGACCACACATATGTTTAACAAACGAGATGCATATTCCTAAATGCCGTTGTAACATTTCTACCGATTTCGGTCCAAGCTTAATAACAACATACCCAATAATTCTTCAAAAATAATATTGGAATCGTTCTCACAATGTAATGTAGTATAAAAATTATCGAATTGACAAAACATTATCCGTTGAGATGCCATAATTTGACTAAATATTTGTAATATAACATTATTATTATTTTTTCATCCGCAATATCTTCTTCTACTAATCTAATCGTCCCTGTCAATTCACGAATTTTTTTTTTCATACCATTAGCTGTGTTTTTTGTAATTCTATATAGAACAAAATTAAAATTTTCAATACGATTTGACAGCTAAATAGTTCTGTAGAATTATTACAGAATTAATTAGTTGTCAAATCGTATTGAAAATTTTAATTCTGTTCTATATAGAATTACAAAAAAACACAGCTATTATCATAATTACGATAAACTAAATCATTTAATTGATTAAATACTAATTAACAATCTCTTTTTTATTTTAATTCTTTTTAAGTTTTTAACAATAAAATTTTTGTTTTTAATATTTTATGCCAAATTCTTGTTTACATGTTTCTAATTGGCTTCTGCCAGTCATACGCGCATGCAACAAATATACTCACACGTACATACTCACAACCGCACCCCATGTATACAGGCACACGTCCGCACACTCACGCACACATGCATACATCCATACATAGCCATAGGAACATAAAGTTACTCACCCCATGATTTATCCAGATCCCACTTCTACTTCCTTGAAACCCACCTAGCTGATCATCTTGCGTAGAAATAATTCGATTGAACAAGCAATTTGATGTCGCCAATAGGTTAAGTCGTTAAAACTACCACATCCAGTGACTATTATATAATTACAATAATAGCTGCACCGACAGTACTCGTATTCCGTGATGTAGAGATGTTTTGGTTTCCGTTCACGTTTAACCAATTCTTATTTATGATGCAAATAACTTATACCTGCGTTTCAATGCCAAAACTTAATGCACCGTCCCTCCGGTGATAAGGACAACGGTTGGTCAAATTACGGCTCGGCCAAGTTGTACTTTTTAATCCTTTTGGCTTTTACTACGAAAAAGATATATTTCCATTGACGATTGCTAACTATTTCACTTCAACCACCAGAACAATACGATACAACAAATAGATTTCCTTTTTTTGTTAATTAATTTAAGACTTCAAAAATTTTTCTTTTTTTCTTTTTTTTTTGGTTGTCGTTTTATTTTACATACAGAATTTTTCTCAAAGAACAAAACTATCAGATTTTTCTAGGCATTTTCAAAGTATTTCCTTTTTTTTTTTTATTTTCAAATTCAATTTACATTTAACAAAACTGTCACTTGCACTATTAAATTTGACAAACTTTGAGCTAATTGGAGCACACCATTTATTTAAGTCGTTGCTTTTACATATAAATTTAGCTATAATTTTGGTTATTAAAACTACCATAACTACCATAGGTTTTACTTAGTTATTCAATATTTTTCTATATATTTGATCTACCATTTAATTAGAAGTAAACTAAAAAAAATACTTAGTTCTACTCAAAAAAAAAGTCTAACAGCACTTCGATAACAAAGAAAATTTATTGTAGATTTAATTGAGTTTTTCTATTTACAAGTAAACAAATTAGATTCATTGGCATATGAATAAAACACTTTTCACACTATCGAAACGGGTTCGAAATATTTACCGTTTTGTTTTTATATGTGATCATCAAACTATCACGACATTTACGAATTGAGTGGACTTTGGCAAACAAAACACAAATTATCTAACATTTGGACAAATAGATTCGATTAATTCTAATTCGATTAATTCGATTAATCTAACACTTTCAAACTTTATCATACCTAGGTATTTAGTTATTTCTACCATCGTATCCTTATCGAATTTTCTCCATATCCAGTAATCTTCAGACCAAAATGAATTAAAATTATTGATGCCAACTCATTAACATGGTGATGACAGCTCGCCGAGAATGAATTGCAATGTCAAAACAAACGGAATCTACTAAGAGCGCCAAGACCTCTGTCGGCTGTTATTTATAGTTGAATAACGGTCGTTTTTAAACAATAACTAAACGATAAGTTTGTTTATTGGAAACTTTTCGCTGATTAATACACCCACTAAGGAGTTTGCACATCTCTTTCATAACAAACTGAAAAAAAATTATTGTAAGAGACGATTACGACTTGAATGTAAGAAATTGGGGTTTGAAAAGGGTAAAAATAACTTCAAAAGTTCTTGTTATTATAAATTAGTGTGAGAAAGTAGGGCGACTCTAAATTACGGAGATTGGACAGCGGCTTCGTTACAGCACGCTACTTTGATGAAGTCTATATGAAGTCTAACGTTGCGTTGTCGTTTAAATAAATGGAGTCGGATTACACAACACATATCGGAGCATTATATACTTCGAATTATAATGTCAACGTTAATAAGCTACAAATAGTTAATTGATTGATTTACTTGTGATCGTTAATAAACTACAAATGGTGATTATAATAATCTATAAATGGTGTAATCATCTACAAATGATTAACCCCTCAAACTACAAATATTCCACAAATATAATTTAAACCAAATGCATTTTTGCATACTACATAGTGGAAAATTAGTATCATTTTACCCAGGCAAGAAACTGTAATCGAAATCGTTTTGTAATCGATAGTTTCGAATTGGAGAAGAAGAGGCATCCCTATTGTATATTATCATCTCACACTAATTCTCACTCTAATAAAAAAATATGGCGTTTTGACATTTAAAATTAACATTTTTCATTTACAAATGGAACAAATATTAAATTGCGTGAAACAAATATTAAATTAAAAATTGTGTATAATATAATATATTTCAACTCTATGTAGTGTAGTGTGTTTCAACTCTCTACTCTATAATATACATATTTCATACTCTTGTGTAGAATTATTTTAAGTTTATTTGCATCATAACATAACCTATAATTTGAAGTTCTAACTAGTTCTTTTAATGGTATTTTTTTTTCATTTCAGGCTCATATTTTGATATTTACATCTGTAATTCTAGCAATTATTTCTTTTAATGCCATTTTTTTCTCATTTCAGGTTCACATTATTTCAGGTTCACATATAGTTTTTTTTTTTTTAAGTTTTTATATTTAGTTTAATAAAAATATGTAAAATATGTTTTTATGTTATAATAAATAAATGTATTAATAAAAATATTATTAATATTAATATAAATATTTTAATTAAAACACAACCAAAAATACGATACTCTAAACTTTTGATTACATGTCACTAGTAGTTTCGATTTTCTATCGAAACAGGTTTCGATTAAGTTTCGATTACATGTTTCGATTAAGTATCGATTATAGTTTCTATTTGGTATCGATCACATATTCGCTTACTAGGGCGAACACGTTGTTCTAAATGTAATCGATACAGTATCGAAGCTAAATCAAAACATGTTTCGATTATATGATTGCATGTAATTGATACCGCATCAATTACAAATCAATTACGTACTACCTGGGTATTCTCGTTGTATAAAATACTATTATACATTTTTCTTCAAACTTAAAAAAAACAAATATTTGATCAAAAAAATAGATTCAACACCTTAAACTCTTTAACATTTCAGATCCGAACACAAAACGTTAATTAAAAAAACATACCAACATGTCAATAATTAATATCCTATATAATAGCAGAAACAACACCAAAAACAAACGAAAATGCCATCAGCGACAACAATAACCTCAAATTAACACAAAACAAAAAGACATGAAATAATATATAATCGAATTGTGAAATTGTTGATTTTTTTATCCTTTATTTAATTCTAGCTACAAATTGACAGCACTGACACAAGAAAAACAAAATAAATAGAAAAGACATTTCCAACGTGATAATAATAGAGAATTCAATTTTCGTTTTGTTTTTTTTTTTCTGTTTTGTATTTCCGTCTTCGTTTAATAATTAGAATTCGAGTTGGGTTCGGTATTTATTTTCGTTGGGCTTTAATTAAATATTTTGTTTAGATTTCGATAAAGTTTTCTTTAATGTATAGTATTATTCGAACTTTAATGAGGATTTTTTTTGTATAGTTTTGGATAAAAGTTTTTCTTTTAATTGAAATAGTTTTTGTTGCTGTTTTGATTTTTGGAAATAAATTTATTTATTGTTTGCTATATTTATATTTAAATCAAACCAAAATATTATTTTCATTTTTTAATAATTAGATGCGTTCAAATTTTATTATTTATGAGTTTCTGAAGTTTTTTATAATTTAGGATGAAATAAAGAACATTCCTCCCTATAGCAAAATTGTTTTTAACATAATATTAGAATATAATTATTCAAATATTTTATTAACAATTTGCTCAGCTTTGCTGTAACCTTAAACAGAGTAACTTTGTGTCGTATTCGCAACAACGTTTGAAACCACCCGGTTAAAAGGAATTTTCATATTAAGCATATACAAAACTGAACTACCCAGTTGTATTATAATTTTAAAAGGGTTTGTTTGAATAAGTTTGCAAATTTAGGGATTCAAGTTCCTTACACAAAGAAAATGAAAATGGAAAATGCATATTTATGAAACAATTGAAGAATAACAATTTTATTTCCATAATTTTGAAATCTTGTTTTTGATATTTTGGTTCTTCGCCTTGGGTGTTTTGAGATTATAAGATAAGAGTAAATATTTGGTTTAAATTTTAATTCGAATATAATGATAATAAATATGCATAAGAAATTTCAAAAATTATCGTTGAAACAAAACAAATGGATTACTCTTGTAAGGGGTAGAAAGAAATTTTAACTTTAACGGAACGTTTTTTTTTGTGTCTGAATGATAAGTACAGTAACAAACAATTAGTTTTTTATCTGCAGTATTGTTTTTTATCTGCAGGTTTCTGTCTACACAAATGTTAGTGTAAATGTGACATATTATTAGTGACTGATATTCTTTGTTCTTAGTTAAGTTATTTTCTGTACTTTACTAATCGATAGTTCAAAATTCAATTCAATAAAATTTCGATTCGTATATATGACCAAGAATTTTGAAAAGTCATTTAGTGGAGTCACAAAATTAAATAAGTTTAGTTTTCATCAAAACCTTAGAGTACATATAAATATAGAGAGAACGAAAGTACAAAAAAAATCGTGATAGCAAATCTGCCAAATTCACGTTCTCTTTTCTCCCTTTTGATTTGATTTTCAATGTTTATATCTACTACTATAAAAATGTTTTATTATATTATAAATTAAAAACTCTCCCCTAAATTTACCAAAAACTATGAAATGCTTGTTGTTTTGCTAAGTTTTATAAAATAATTTCGACTGTAATTTAAATTTATTGAATTATTTCCGTGATTATTAAGTTAAATATTTTATAAAGGACAAGCAAAACTTTCTAACGATATGACGAAATATTTAAGTAATATTATTATCAAAGTATATTATGAAAATTTGCTGACAAACTTTTTTCATTATTGACAAATTTATTTTTCATTCATGAAGTTTCAGTTACAGTTGAAACTGTATTTTTTAAAACAAAAGCAAAATGCTAAATTTTTCTTCTTTTCTTTTTCACAACCACAGGGAGGGAGATACTTTTATTATTTTTGTTATATTTTTGTTTTGTTATAATTTTATAATTTATAGTAAATATCGATTTTATATATACTATCATAGAAAAAATTGCATTTCCCAGGTGAGATATAAACGTTTTTCGTTGGTAAACAAATGTTTACTCACGAAAAAACAATGTTTTCATCTCTTGTAGGAAAATATACTGTTACCCCGAATATTACTTCACTGTAATTAAAGAATGTTAGTGTCCGTAGCATTTTTTAATGGCAAAACTAAAACAAAACAAACTTGATATTCACACAAAGAAATTTCTTTACAATCTGAAAATCATGAAATATTTTTAAAAGTAGCTTACTTGTGCTATATGACAAAACGAACGGCCTACCTAAAACAAAAAAAAATCAGTTAGAGAATTTATTAAAAGCTTTGTTAAATATGCTAACTTTGGTTAAAAAAGGTTACAAAAAGTGACAAAACGTTGGTCCGATGAGATTTCACTCAGGTATGATAAATACAAATGAATATAAAGGTTAAACAGCTTTTCTCAAATATACTTTTTAATTAAAAATCAGTTTAATACATTATACGCTGGTAAGTAACATAAAAACGACTTTTACCAGCATGTGTGAATTTCATTTTCACAACAACAGTTTTAAAAAAATTAATCCCGGCGGTTATAAATAAATCAACTTAAAATTTTATCTCGTGTGATGAAAATGTGATAAATTGATGAACATTCTGTAACACAAGATATATGAAAGTTGCAGAATATGATTTTTATAGAATTATGTTACATGCTGAGATCATGTGTCTGAACTTTAACACTCTGTAATATATTTTAATTTTTATATAAAACTTTAATAGTTAAATATTCGTTTACGGAAGGAGATGTGTGACTCCACATTAAAACATGAAATTAGTTTACGGTAGAAAGACAAATCAGAGGTATTTCTAGGAAAAAACGGTAACTAATATATAAAATTTACATATGGAATGAACAAATAGCAATTGCTTGAGCATACAACAAATTTTGTACATAAAATGTATGAGCTGGATTTCTCGATTTATTTGTTGCACTCACACGTGTTTCTCATTTTGAACGCACCTTAAAAATTTTGTTTAAATAAAAAAAATAAATAGTTGTAATACTTTTGTTCCTACAAATTTGTTTAAAAAATTTGCTTTTTACCTCCTATTTTATTTTTATTTTCTGAATCCTATCACAAAATATTGGTTAATGCAAAACTCCCGATATTTGGGAGCCTGCTCGTTTTTTTAGCACAGAAAAAATCGTGAAATTGTATCGCCATTTTGAAATTAATTAATCCTCCACAACATATATTCCATCCTGCATCCCCAATTACTCGAGCAGGCAGAATCACTCGTACCACCACTACTCACTTCCTTCGTGCTGTAACACAATAATCTCTATATCGTCCCATTTTCGATGGCACTAGGGGAGAGTGTTGTGGCGAACATAAAATATAAAATATTTTATTTATTTATTTCAAATTAACGGGATTTTATTTCCTTTTACATTATTTTATTATTAACATATGTTATAGATCTTACATTTTATAGATCAATATATCAATAAATTGTAATTATAATTTACATATAAATTCCTTTTATTTATTTTTTGAATTATTTAATTATTTTATTTATTTATTAAATTATTTAATCATTTTATTTATTTACTAGCAGGACCCGGCGTACGTTGCTACGCCTATAAAAAAGTTTGTGTGCGTACATTTTGTTGAATTAGTAAGAATAATTTCAAACAGTCGTAATGAGAATAGAAGGAGCCTATTTTAATTTTTCCATTTGAGAAATATGAATAACAGAGATCATTAGCATTCTAGCTGATCAATCCAGATAGTTTGAAAATTGAAAAGAAGGCCAACATTTGAAAGTGATTGGTAAAGAGTTTCGGAGAATTTAAATTAAACACTTGCAATTTTTCGCGTTAATCGGCTTAATATGTGTCGCGAAAAATTAGGTGAACGTCAGAACATTCGTTTATTTGGTGTTACAGTTGTCAATAACTTACTCTGGAACCGTCGTACTTGCGATACCAAATAGGAACACCGCACCAAAATTTACTGTTTTATCGTACCATTTCATGTTGACTAATTTCATTTATCAATCTATCCAGATTATTTGCTGATCTCAAATAAAGTCAATTTGGATTTTCAAATATATTATCACAATTACTTCCAATGCTCTACATGCGCTCTGTGTGTTTTTATTAGCAATGGAGCATGTAACTGAAAGAAAACTTTGAAAAGCAGACTAAATATGCATAGCGCTGATGTTTGATACTAATCGAAAAACCGGTGTCAGAATGACAGCATTTTTAGTGAAGGTTGTCGTTTTTTGGGTTTTGTCGATTTATGGCCATCGTCTTATTTCGACATTTTTGCCAGAGTTTAAAAATAAAAATTTGGACAAACATAATAATAAGACTAATTTGTAGTATAATATAAAAATAATAATAAAAATAATATCGTTTATAAATCCAGACTTATATACTAATCTAAAACCAGTCAAATCACTTCATTTGTTGACATATTTGCATATATTTTACCGATTTCTTCAAATGACCTACATTGTTTGTTTGTTTTTGAAAGTAATGGGGACGCATATTTTTCTTGATAAGTAAAACACTTTCAATCTGTAGCTTTGATATTATTGTTTATAATCCTTTTCTTCAATACAAAGGTTCCATTGCAAAAACTTGCTGCATCAATGTTTCTAAAAAGAGAAAAAGAAACGCCCGTTTTCTATATTTTGAATATGTATAACATATATGTAAACCAAATAAAATATGTATTACACATGTATATACACCAAACCAAGAACACGTTTGTTGTAAATTAGAAATATTTGTGCAACGAAATGTGTTGGATGCATATAATTGTATCATGTATGTATATAATAAATATATATAAATGTATATAATTTTCATCTAAATCAATTTGTTTGTCACATTACACTTTAATTTTCCATTTGAATGGTAATTTTGTTTTGCAGATAAAAAAATCGATCAAAGATAACTGAGTGAAAGTTGTATAAAAAGCCAAGTATAATATATAATATACATTTAGGCAAACCATTAGGAAAATTAAAATTATTAATTATAAAAAAAACTAAATTAAATTTTAAAATTTCGGCTCCGAGGTGCATTAGTACCTGGCCTTCTGCTGGCAAAATTTCAGACTCCTGTGTGCTACAGATTTCGCTGGAGAGCGCACGCAGACAGACAAACACTTTATTTTATTATTATAAGATTAAATTAATTAGTTCATTTTATTTATTTTAATATTTAAACTAGTAATTTAAAGTAAATAAAACTTTATTTCAAATATGTCTATTGATGATTTAAACTCAATATAAAACAAATTAAAAAATATTTAACACCATCTGGAAATATAAAACTCCATATAAAAAAATTTAAAGAAACGTAATCAAAAACACTAATCGTTTTTTATTGCATACGGCAGTGTTCATTATTTTTTGCATATGGCGTGAATCAATCGAGATGACATATTTTAAATGTGATACGATTTATCGTTTAGTTTTTCATTCTTTACAAAAAAAGAAGAAGGCAGTCTTGAGGACTGCCGACAGAAGTGAAAACTTAAAACTGTGAAATAGCAGTGATTTTATCATCTAAATACAACAAAATCTTTACTTTCTTTACCACACTTCCACACTGTTATTTACTGAGAAAAACATTAAATTCAATAAAAAAGAAAAAACGAAAATATGAATCAAGAGAACGAAAGTAAAATTATTAATAATATATTATCATTAATTTCAGGGCATAGTATAATTCGTGCTATCAATTGCGTTTTCTTTATTAAAAAGTATAAAGAAAAACACACAAATCAAATATGAAAAACACAATTTTTTTTATTTTACTTAAAAATACAACAAAATCTTTACTTACTATACCACACTTAAATCAAAAAAATAGAAAATTCAATAAAAAAGAAAAAAAAACAATTTATAAATTAAGAAAATGAGAATAAGAAATAAGAAAATAACAAATGATTACAATTTATCTCACTCTCTTTTAATATTTATTTTTTATTTTATATTTATTTAGCGTGACGATGACTTGATTATCTAAATTTTGTCCCATACAAAATCGCACAACGCGGCTAAAGAAGTTTTCACTTCAAAAATAAAAAATTATTACTGACTTTCTTATTCGCATCTCAATAGCCTTTTAAGACTGCTCCGATGTATCCTTCCATATTTCATTTTGATTTAAATTTTGGATTAAGATTAATTGTTCTCATCTTGGTGTACACATTAAAAGCTTTATCATACAAACAACGTCTATTCTTACTTATTTATTCTGTTTTAACGACGTTTACCAATATCAAAGCACATTTCATTTTTCTACAAATTCAATTTCCAAACAATAACAATGAACTTCACCCTAATTTAACGAAATGAATTAACATAAAAAACTTTACTACATTGATGTTTTGTATTAAACAAAACGAAAAGCTGTAGATTATTATATTTTTTTTTTTTTCGAATAAACAATTCAACCAGTTCATGATCCAAGCTTTCTCTCACTTATTTACGTATTTACGAGTGAAATACTTATACGAAAAATAAAACAAAATTAATACAAAAGAAAATACTGAACCTGCCCTATATCCTAGTTTTCTTTTCGTTTGATATTTTCTGTGGAAAAATGGGTCGATGAGACTAAGAAAGTCGGTCAAGTGCGAATATAACTCGCACGTCGAGAATCCCTATACGTTGTCTATTTCGTTTTGTTATGTTGGATCATAGGGTGGGATGGGATAGGAAAAACAAGTTGATAGAACTTAGAATTTGTGATAAAATCGTTTATGTAGAATATGAGACGGAGACAGAAGTTTCACCATAAGGGTTCTGTTTTTAATTTTTTAAAGTACGGAACCCTAAAAATAAAAAGAAAACAGTTTCTAGGATACAAAAAAATCGTGTATGGATTTGCTTCCCTTATTTCTCTTTACAGCATTTTTCACACTGTGAGCAGACCTTTTTTGCTTGAAATAAAAAAAAATCATTTTTTATTTTGTTTTTCCATTTCTTTTGTTTTTTTGTTAATGCGAAATTCAATGATAAGAAAATTTCATTCCTTTAAGACAAATGAAATTTTATTTTTCATTTTTTTCTGACTAAAATTAAGTTAAAAAGTTTTGGTTTCATTTTTTTAGTATGGAGCAAGAAGAGCATAAGCATTACCTCTATATTCTTCGTCTACAGAAAGAATGGACAATAGTAAATAAATTATATTTGAAGATGAATTATGTCTTTGACTTTTTGAAAAATGTAATTTAAATGTTGATATTTGTTTTAAAGAAGAAAAAAACTAGTATAATAGAAGGATGTCTCTAGGGATGATACATAATTTAAATTTGACGTTGTATGAAGTTAAACTGAGTTCCATTAGATGTTGTATATTATTCAAGTGAATTAAGTTTTCAGTGTGTTTGTCAGATTAAAATAAACAGAAGTTCGAGTGCATTGCTGAATTTCAATTTATTTGACAGAATGTGGTCCCACTTCTGATTTAAGGTTTATTTCCCGTCAGCTACGAAATTTTTCATTAATTAATCATATCACAAAGCATTCGTTAAAAATGTGTGGTCTGATTGTTAGATTTCATACTTTTAGATATATGATATATGCCCTCAACGAAGCAGATCGAGTTTCTAATAAAATCCCAAAGGTTCTCAACGTTGCTTGTGAAGCTGATACATAATACAAAGTCGATACTAATGTCACAAACTTCTGTTCTTATTCTGAATTACGTAGACGTTCCTTAGAAGGTCCAACCTAAAATGTCATGACATGAACACCTTCTGCTTTTTTTTTGTTTATAATTTTTTTATTTATTTTTATAAAAAAACATTCGAAAAAATAATTTTTTTCAGAGCGAGGGAATGAAAATAAAAAGTATCGTTCTTACTTCTAAATCGAAATTACTATATTCATTCAAATACTCACACATTTAACTTTTGCTTCATATTTGATGATTTCCTTCGTATTAAAAATAAAATATTTTTCTGAATATTTTTCTATCGAAATAACAGGCCGTTAGATGACTCCTATTTTATATAGTAGCGCTCAAGCGTGAATTTGAGACAACATACACGCAAAAGAAAAAAGATGGTTAATTTTTTTAAAAATAAATCAAAGAAATTGGTTGCTATAGAAATTCAGATAAAAACAAAAAAATGTCTTGAATTTAACAATTTTGTTCCGACGTTTGTTTTATTTTGTCCTCGAAAAGTTTTTGACTTCTATTAACTGCATAAAAATAAAAAACCACTCTCGAAGAATTAATTTTTTTTTCTTATTTTTCGCCCTCAGATATTTTAAATTTCTTTATTTTATTTCGATCAAAAGAAAGAGGAATAAAATATATTCCGAAAAAATATAAAAATCTACTCATCAAGGCATGGAACGCATTCATGCTCTATATGGAGCTATCAAAAACTATAATGAGCTACCACCAGAGATTAGAGAAACCACTTAAATCTGTTTTAAAAAACATTTAACTATACCTCTAAGCTTGAACGTAGTTTTTTTCTTTTCGTTTTTCTTATCCTTACCAAAAAAACAATGGTAATACTAACATAATAATTATATTGTATTTATTATATTGTACACACAACAACTCGGATTGTATTTTATCCACGGACAATCGTTATAAATAAATAAAACAAAAATATATAATGAAACCATAAACAGAAACTTCGGAGGAGATACGTGCCTTGAGATTAAAATTCCAACTAGTATCAGTCTGTGAGTTCGGAAATGTTTTTCAGCCCATCACAAATGCTGAATTGTACGAACATTTTCAAAAGAAAACGAACTTAAATTATCAAAAAACAAGGATTCTGGCGACCCCAAAAGCCAAAGGTAGCAAGACCTATTTTTACATATTTTTGTTTGTGTTGCAAAATAATTGCTTAGTTTTCGTCGTGTGTCGTTATTTTATAACAAAGGTTATAGAAATTATATGACTGAGCTATAATTTAAGATAATGATTTCATGTTTTTGTAATTTATTATTTTTAGATAATTTATTAATAAACAATTTTTAATTTGTTGTTGATGAATTTAATTATGAAGTTGAAAAAATTATTTATTGTCATTATTTACTGGCCAATTTTACATATACACGATACACGTTTTTCTTTTTTAATTAAACGAAGTAACTGCATTATCTGAGGCAAATTTAAAAACTCTATTGTAGCTGTTGTTGTTTTTTCAGTAAACTTAGTTATTTTTTCAACCATATCGAATGCACTTGTTTTCTTACAAATTTTAAGCAAAACAAGCCAAAAGAAGAGAAAAACATAAAACTTATTATTTTGGATTAGGATTAGAGGATTATAGTTATTTGTTTTTTCAAATAATTATCTCCCAAAATATCTTTTCTTGTATTTTTTTTATATAACAAGTTTTTTCTTAAATTCCATTATTTTATCTCAAGAGCAAGGGCAAAAAACAACAAACAGAAGTAAAACCTGCATGGATATATTTTTAAAATAAGCGCGTGTAGGGATTGCAATCCCGAGATTTTTTTGGGATCCCTTTTGAAGCTTTTAAAGCAAAAAATTACAGGTTTGGGCGACTGTAAAAAATAAAAAAAATAAACTTTATACTTCTAGCAATGCTTTTGCATAGCTCAGTAGATTGAGGGGGGGGATTCAATTGAAAGGCGTTCTATTCTTTCAAAAATGCAGAGTGCAATATAAACCGAGTATTTATTATCGGGCCCTATTTGAGCCCTGATAAATGTAGCAAAGCTGTTGTCCCCGTAAAAATACATTTGCCCGGACAACTTTTTTTGTATGAATTAACGCGATCAATACAACTTATCGTCTTTTATTCATATCTTTCTCTACCCTGTTTGTTGTTGATTTTTTTTTTTTTTTGTTATATATGCATGGATATTTTGTATTTAAAAGACAGTTCGTGAAAATACTCAGGGTCTGACGCTGAAAAAAATCGCGTAAACGCTTAAAAAAATACGATATGAATTTTTTTTGACTCAAATAACTGGACTCAAACATTTTTTGTGTTGATTAGTAAAATTAATAGTACAATTTTTAGTTTTATTAGTCAAAACTTGTTCATTAACTTTATTAGTACAAGTTTTAATGCAATTTAATAGTTTCATTTCTTAGTTTAAAAAATAGAAAAAATTAGTATTTGTTTGGATTATTTTTTTGCAATAATCGCCCTGACCAGAGGTACAACATTATTAGAGTTATTGTGGGAATTAGATCTAATCTTTAGTTAGTATAATCAGCTGAATCAACGTGGGCATAAGGAGTTGGATCCGATGCAATCATGGAGTGAGTGAACCGTGTATTAAATATTTTTTAAATGTAATAGTAGTAGTTATATTGGTGTATGTGGTGATCTCGGTTTCTTTGCTCTGTGTCAACGAGTCTCATTTGCGTTCATATTTGATTATTTTTACTGAACTACGGGAAATTACTTCCCGGATACACATGCCTTAAGCTTGCTGGAACAAAACCTCGCTTGGCACGCATTCCTCCGTTTGCTTCCTGTTAGTTACATCACACGTAGGTTCAGTATACATTACACAAATTCATACACGGATGGTACTTCAATTTTACATCTTGTAAAATTTCTTCCTGAAATCTTGTTAATTGATGCCATTAACAATGAAAAATTATATGAAGAAAAAATTTGCAATCCAATTCTTAAACATACAAATATAAAAGTTGCTACCTCAAAATGTAATAATTCGCCGTTTATCTACCATAATAAAATATATTAAACCATATTCAAATCACGTTATATTCTTCCGATAATCATTGTCCTTTTTCAAATAACATACTTAACATATCTTACCTTTAAATACAAAAACCACTAAAAACATATATCCTACATATTTTTCCTTTTTCGAATTCTCTATTCGACCAGTTTTTTGTTCATAAAAAAAAATAAATTTGATGGAAACAAGGGTAAAATACACAACATCCAAAACACAATAAAACGTGACTAGTGATTAGACAAATATTTTCAAAGTAAGAGATACAAATATATTTTGGAAACTTTTCGGATTCTATCCAGCTATTTTCATCTTTTCAGTATTCATAATGATGCCTCTATTCTATTACATTAAGATTTAGAAAAATATCACATGGTTTTACAAATCTAATCAAAAACTTTTCTTGTTCCTATTTAAATTTATGTTCGTTTATTTGGAAGTTGAACTTGTAATAATGATATGAATCCAATTTCACTCTGAGTTTTTTCTTTTCATAACCGTTGTAAAAGTTTAATGTTACCATTAACTATAAAAATCTTTTATATTGATATTAAATTAATTTTATTTTTTAGCTCCGTCTCTGTGCTGTTTGTATTTTCATAACAATATTACGAATAATATTAATACTGTTATGAAAGCACAAAAAGTACATAAACGAGAAAGAAAAAAAGAAAATTTTAATGAAAACAGATTCAAGAAAAATAATGTCTTCTTCAATCGTCTAACGTTTTGTTATTATGTTTTATTCATGTTCAAATATTTTACCAAATGGTATAAAAATGCTTGCGGTTTTATATTTAAAATTAATTTTACATTGAATTTGATATAATTTTAGATGTTTTAAATCATCTTTTGTATAACTGCTTCCCTACGAATTAGGATCCGTTAGAAGATAGTAACGTTAAAGTATTGAAATCAATTCCTTATGGTTATAACTTTTTTCAAACATTTTACAAATTGATTACTTTTTCTTTTCACACTCCGTGGTCTAACACGTTCGCACAACCAAGTAATCTTATTTTCCTGGGAACAATACAACATGGCTGATAACAAAACGGTATCAAATAATATCAAATCTCTCTCTATTCATCTTAACTATCGTTGTTTTTTAAGAATCGGGCAGTCACGGAAATTTTGAAAGTTTTTTTTTTACAAATTTGATATCAATCGATCGGGCTTGGCCGTCTCCCGAAAACTTTATGAGATTGGGGTTGTAGGACCCACCCCACTCCTTTACACCCTCTTTAAGTTTTAGCATATAAAAATCTATATAAAATAAATGGGAAGAGATAAAAAATATTTAATGGCACCATTATCTTTTATTTAGACCGGCGCTACTTTTGAGTCCAAAAGTTGGATTGCACCCCCACCCCAACCAGCCCCCTGGGTGGGGTTGACACATTAAATGAGTAAAATATGTCATGTGGGGTATCGTTAAAATCAGAATTTCATAACAAATACAATCCCCTATATTACCTCCTGATCGGTGACATAACAATTTTTTACTCCCAAGGGGGTAACCTTATAGTAGAAAAAAATATTTTTTTAGCATGTCATGTATGGTGTCGATTTCAATATAGTCGGGGATGCTGAGTTAAATGATGATGATAAAATTGGGGGCCGGACTCGGGGTTGTCCAAAAAGGGGTGGATGTTGGTGGTTCGGTTATAGAAAATATCGAAACTATCGTCATAATAAAAATTGGGGTCGGACTCAGGGTAGTCCAATAATAGGTGGGGGTTGGGGGGTCGGTTATACAAAGTATCGAAATTAATGTCATTATTATCGATATTTACATAATCGAGGAAGCTGAATTCAACAGCGATGTTTAAATTGGGATCAAAAATATAAGGATGTCACTAAAGGGTGGGAGTTTGGGCTGAAAGCCGAAAATATATTATGGGTAGCGATTTTGGATAAATTGAGGGTACTGAATGCAATGGTGATGTTGAAATTAGTATTTGGGGTCCAAGAAACTAGAGGATAAGAGTTTGGGTCTAAAATTAGTGAAATGTTCAAATATACATAATAAATATTGGTTTTTCTATGAATCGAGGATACTGAATCCAATGGTGGTCTTGGAATATGCAATCAAGCAACCATAGGAGCAAAATCAGAAGCTGGAGGATGGGGTTAAGAATAAAAAATTTTTCAAATATACATGATACACCAAGGCTAGAGTTACTTTGCAACGGAGCCTCTTAAAAGTGGGTTAATCTTAAATGTTAGTTGAATTATATCGTCAAATTGATGTATCGTCGAAATATGGCAGAAAAATATTTTAAAATTATTAAATAAGAAAAATAATAAACTAAAATAGCAAATTCTTTATATTATATTTTTATTATTGTAACATACAAACAAATGCCACAAAAATAAGACTGTATCAATTTGAGTGCTCATCATTCTCTTGTATAAATAATTGAACTTTGTCTTTAAACAGTACAAATAGTAGTACAAATTTGTTATTTTCAAACATAGGACAAATTTTTTATGACGTGGTTCTGCATTTCAACATCGCCATTGGATTCAGTATTCTCGATTCATAGAAAAACCACTATTTATTATGTATATTTGAACATTACCCCAATTTTAGACCCAAACCCTTATGCTCTAGTTCCCTAGAGCCCAAATACTAATTTCAGCATCACCATTGAATTCAGTGCTCTTGATTTATCCAAAATCAATACTCATAATATTAATGTGAACATTTTCGGCTTTCAGCCCTCAACTCCCTCCCTCTAGTGACACCATTATATTTTTGATCCCAATCTAAACATCACTGTTGGATTCAGCGTCCTCAAGTATGTTGAAATATCAATCAACACTAATGACGACAATTTTGATACTATTCATGATCAGATCCCCAACCCCCACCCCTTATTGAACTACCCTGAATCCGGTCACCATTTTTATCATCACCATTGAACTCAGCATCTTTGATTATGTTAAAATCGAAATAATGACGATAATTTTGATACTATTCATGGCCAGAAACCCAACCCTCACCCTTGAACTATCCCTCACTATTGAACTATCCCGAGTCCGGTCAACATTTTTACCATCACCATTGAACTCAGCATCCTCGATTATGTAAAAATAGATAATAATGACAATAATTTCGATACTTTGTATAACCAACCCCCCAACCCCCCCACCTATTATTAGACTACCCTGAGTCTGACCACAATTTTTATTATGACGATAATTTCGATATTTTTTATAACCGACCCCACAACCTCCACCCGTTTTTGGACTACCCCGAGTCCGGCTCCCATTTTATCATCATCATTGAACTCAGCATCCCCGATTATATTGAAATCGATACCATACATGACATGCAAAAAAAATATTTTTTTCTACGATAAGGGTACCCCCTTGCGAGTAAAAAGTAGTTATGTCACCGATCAGGGGGCAATATGGGGGATTGTATTTGTTATGAAATTCTGATTCTAACGATACCCCACATGACATATTTGACTCATTTAATGAGTCAACCCCACCCACGGGGTTGGTTGGGGTGGGGGTGCAAACCAACTTTTGGACTCAAAAGTAGTGCCGGTCTAAATAAAAGATAATGGTGCAATTAAATATTTTTTATCTCTTCCCATTTATTTTATAAAGATTTTTATATGCTAAAACTTAAAGAGGGTGTAAAGGGGTGGGGTGGGTCCTACCACCCCAATCTCATAAAGTTTTTAGGAGACGGTCAAGCCCGATCGATTGATACCAAAATCACAATATCGAGTCAAAAAAATTTCCAAAAACCACGTTTTCTGCCCGATTCTTAAAAAAAACGATAGTTAAGTTTTATGAAGATTGAAGGACCAAGCCTAAGGTTGGCATTTTTGGAATAATGATTAAAGAAACTCGGCAATCATTTGGTAATTTTGACTGATTTTTCCTTTTTAAGACCTACTTCTGTTATAATTATTGGATAACTATTTTTAAACACTTGGTTTTTACGTAAAAGTAACCTAAGAAGTGTCACAACTCACAAGAAACAGTTACAACCATAGCTGTTGGAACGACAACGTACCAAATTATCCCTAGCGATGAATGATAAGCCCGATGATCACACATGGCACTAACTATTTACGGGCTGTGCATCAGTATCAACTGTACCGACAGACGAGTTTTAGCTTAGTAGATACATAGTGTACATCTCTGAGACTAAAACTCATGCCAAGTAAGACCACGGTGTTCCTGTTTGCAAAAATAAAGATTCTCAACATGAGCCCTATCATCCTAACGAACTCAGGAGTTATATGTGCACATAGAGTACAAAACATCTAGTACTCCTAGATAGTAAGCACTTGTAGAAAAACCACAAGCAGAGGCGCAACCAGAGGAAGTAGTGAGTGTCGACCATCCGGGTGTCGCACGATGAAGGGTGACACCTGGGATTATAAAAGTAAAACTCGTAATGTAATCAAGTAATTCCAAATGTCGTTTATAACAAAAAAGTTTTTTGTTATTGATTTTTTGTAGCCTTGATTCTGTGTCATACCACTTCTATAAGAATTAAATATGTAACTAATATCTAGATTTACAATTATTAAATATAACACTACATGGAACACATGGAGCAAATATGACCATCGTTTTCCAGATTAGGACTATTGTTCTTTAAATTGCCTTTGTAAATTCTGCATTCTCAATTTTTCTCTCGGCAACACTATCCTCTTGAAAAGAAAAGAATGTATTTGTGTGGTACGGAAAATTACCTAAAATCATTGTACATACTTTACTTACTCCGTTCTTTTGTAAGGTATTTGCTTTTCGTTTTGTTTTGTAAGGTGCAGTGTTGGATAATATTTTCTCTTGAACAATTAGTTCGTTTAGAACTGTAAAAATTTTTAAATTAAAAGAAAAATTTCTAAATTGTTAAAATCAAAGTCCAGTGGACATTTTTTTGTAATAAATGTAACATGATGGAAAATCAAGACGTCGATGATGTGAACCCGACCTTTTCCGATTTTTTAGAAACTTCGGTAATCGTTTGTATAATAAAAAATGAAAACGTGTTTTTCATTTTTGAAGTCAAAACTTCTTCAGACGTGTTGTGCGATTTTGTATGGGGATAAATTTGTATATTCAAATCATCACGCTAAAAAATATATTAAATATAAAATACTTATATTTGCGATATAGATATCGCGGTCGACTGAGGTTCTATAGGTCGTGAGTTTTATTCCTGGAGTGGTACATTCTGTTATTGTTTTTTTTTTAAATACCTTTAAAATTATTGTTTTTTATTCATGAATTCATGAAAACCATAAAAAATTCTTTTTATGAATTTTAAATTAATCGATAATGCAGTTTTTTAAAGATATGCTACTGCCTTTTTCCATATCGTTCAAATTATTATCAATTCGATATTAACAAGAAAATTAATTAATTTTTTGCACGCAGTGCTAAAAATAATAAAATATTGTATTTCCCATCATTATTTTCCATAATTTCATTCCCGTGAAATAAAATAAGGTAAATAAAAACTACTGTTTAAGTATGAATTTCTCTTTCAATATGAGATGACATCTTCATCACAAAAGATTGATTTTAACACACTTTAATGCTACGGACAATTTACGGTATTTTGTAATGAAGCTGCTATTCTACCTTCGTGATTTGGAGTCGCACTGCTGTCTCGCGCGCAATTAATTTACATTAACAGCAACTTTCTAATTTGATTTTACCCTTTTCCAACACACTTTCTTGCACTCGGTTCGTAATCTTTATTTTCTACAGAATTTGTTTTCAAGTTTGATATGAATTAGTTGTGCGAACTCTTTAGTGGGTGCAAAACTTAACGAAAGAAAACTTCCCAAGAAACAAACTCATCGTTTTTATCGTTTTGTTATTGTTTACAAACGGCTGTTAATAATGATATAAATAGAAGCGATATAAGGCTTCTCTCTCTTACTTTTTCTGTGCTAAACGGTAAACAGCTGTGGATGTTTTTTGACATTTGAGACATCAAGCTTTTTTGGGTGTGGTTTTTTTTTCAATTTGTGGCAAGAATTGATTAATTTAATGATAAAAACCAAAGAAAATATAAAAAAAGAATTGGTGTTAACTAATATCAAAAAGGGGTAGCGAAATCCTAAATTCGACGTCCACGCCGTGCTGCCTGGGTAATGCTGACAGAATTAGGTTGGTGTATTGGAGACAAGCAGAGTAAAAACTGCTTAGTCAATGACGCTACATCACGGCGAATTGGCGCCTTACAACCAATGCGACTCAAGCGTCTGTTCTCCATGTCAGGGGCGGCTTGGAGCGGGCGTCTGTCTTGAATCAAGCGGCTCGCTATATAAACGTGTAAAAAGGTTGTTTCTGGTGACCTTAATATGCAGAACGGACCCATTCACGACAATTTGGGTTGGGCCTAAGGTTAACACCCTAACCCCGGAAAAAAACTAATATGTTAAATTTGGTGATCAGAAAAAGAAAAACAGACCCGGACAACAAAACAGAATTTTACCTGGACGTGAAAAAGGACCAGACTACCGAATCGGAACGTGGAACGTGCGCAGCCTGAGCGCTCCTGATGCTCTTATAAGTCTGGAAACAGAGGCTGAGAGGTATAGGATGGATATTATTGCTCTACAAGAAATTAGACAGCCGATAATCGGAAAACAAGATTTGGATAGTCACTCTCTATACTGTAGTGGTCATCCTTCTCGAAGAGAATTCGGTACTGGCTTTCTTGTTGGTGCACGTATACAAGAAGCCGTGATGAAATTCATCCCGGTCAGTGAGAGGATCTGCTACCTACGTGTACGTGGTACATATAACAATATTTCTCTTATTGCCGTGCATGCACCTACTGAAGCTAAGACCGTCGACGAGAAGGATAATTTCTACATAGCACTGGAAGAGGTTATGAAACAAACACCAACACGCGACTTCATTATGGTTCTTGGTGACTTTAATGGACAGGTTGGAGGAGATATCTCTTATGGAAATGTGGTGGGTCCCAACAGCCTGCATTTGAATTCGAATGATAATGGTGAGAGAATGACTGAGTTTGCATTATCAAATAATTTGAGAATTGCCAGTACGTTCTTTCCGCATCGATCGATTCATAAACAGACTTGGGTCTCACCGAATGGAAACACTCGAAATCAAATTGATCACGTTCTAGTAACAGCACGTTTCTTTTCGAGCGTTCGGGATGTGCGATCCTTTAGAGGTGCATACATTGGAAGTGATCACTTCCTTGTATGTGCAACGATAAGGTTCCACTTCTCAAATCCAGGCATTCCAAAATTCAATCAACGGAATCGTTTTAACATCTCATCATTAAAGAATGCTGAAACAGAAGAGAGATATCAAATCCATATTGCCGAAACATTGGAGAAATCAGAAACCATTAATGGAGACGTCGATAAGTCATGGTATTTGCTCAAAGATGCTGTTTTAAGCGCTGCTGAGGGAATACTTGGACGACCACAGAACCACTCCCAGAAGCCATGGATGGATCAAGCATGTCTTGACGCTATTCAATACAAAAGAGATTGCTATCTGAAGTGTCTACAAGGACGCAATACCAGGTCCACGAAGGAGAACTATAAACTGGCAAGACAAGCCGTTACAAAGCTATGTAGACGAACGAAGAGAGAATGGTGGAAGAGACAGTGTGAGGAGATTGAAAGCTTCAATAAGGAACATCAATCGCGTAACTTCTTTCAACAGGTTAAAACCTTAAGGAAGGGCCCTCAAACTAGATCGACTGCTATTCAAAACGAAGATGGGGAGCTACAAGTAGACCTTAAAAATATTTTAGATACTTGGGCCGCTTATTTTGAGAATCTTCTCAACTTAAGTGACCAGCAACAAGTCGGGCGACGAGCAAAGCTTATTCGTGCGTCAAAGGTACATGTAGACGAACCCACCAAAGAGGAATTCGATGCGGCGCTGTCAAAATTAAAATGCAATAAAGCACCTGGTATCGACGATATAACATCCGAAATGATTGTACATGGTGGCGAAACTCTATCCTCAAGATTGTTTGAACTTGTTCAAATGATCTGGAGGACTGAAACCATGCCACAGGACTGGAACAAAGCTATGCTGATACCAATCCATAAAAAAGGTAATCGCCTACAATGTGCAAACTACAGAGGAATCGCTCTCCTCTGCACAGCATATAAGATCTTTTCCTACATTTTGCTATCCAAAATCAATCCTTTTGCTGAACAACTGTTTGGAGAATATCAGTGTGGTTTCCGGCGGGGCCGAGGTACCACCGATGCACTTTTCTCGATAAGGATGATTTTGGAAAAGTGTCGAGAGTTCAACATACCTGTGCACCAACTTTTCATTGATTTCAGGCAGGCCTACGACTCTCTCGAACGAGAGACTCTATGGTCTGCTCTGGTGTCAATGGGAATTCCTGGTAAACTGGTATCACTATGCAAAATGACAGTACAGAACTCTCAATGCTGTGTGCGAGTAGAGAACGAAATATCAAAATTTTTTAAAGTCGACTCCGGATTAAGACAAGGTGATGCTATCTCTCCTATACTTTTTAATCTAGCCTTGGAATATGTGTGCCGTCAAAAGAAACTACCGACTAATAACAATATCTTGTCAATAAACTCAGTACAGATGATTGCTTACGCTGATGATGTTGTCATCCTCGGCCGAAGTGAAGCTGTTATGAGTGAGACTTTCAAGTCGCTTGAGAGTGGTGCTAGGAAAATTGGTCTGCAAATTAACTACAATAAAACCAAACATATGAATGTTTCAAGAGAGGCTGAGAAGAAAGATTTGATGTGCGGCGATGAACGAATTGAGGGAGTTGAATCTTTTAAATATTTAGGATCAATGCTTGACTCAAACAACAGCATACTTACAGATATTAAAGCTCGAATCGCTGCAGGTAATCGAACTTTCTACTCAATTAAACCTCTCCTTGGATCACCGTATGTATCAACTAACACCAAGCTCAAGTTATACAAGACATTGATTAGACCGGTTGTGATGTATGGGTCACAAACGTGGACCCTTACACAAAATGACGAATCGCATTTATCTGTATTTGAGCGTAAGATCCTACGCTACATTTTTGGTCCACTTAAGACAGACGATGGAGAGTATAGAACCCGGTATAACTTTGAGATCAGAGACCTTCTTGAGGGTCCTGATATAATAGGTTGTATCCGTTCTAACAGGATTGCTTGGTTTGGGCATGTTCTACGAGCCGATTCACAGTCTGGAATGATTAGAAAAATGTACGTTAGTACCCCAGGGAGTGGTAGACCGCGAGGAAGACCACGACTACAATGGGAGACTGACGTAATAAACGACCTTAAAAAAATCGGCTGCCATGGTAACTATGTCGCTGTTGCGAATGACCGTGGTGAATATTCGAAGCTGATTAGCCTGGCAACGCTCCTACATGGAGCATGAACGCCTTAAAAAAAAAAAAAAAAAAAAAAAAAAAAAAAAAAAAAAAAAATATCAAAAAGTTAGACAGTGGGCTGTTAAATAAATTATTGAAAAATTAGAAAAAAATCTATTATGGTTGTGTGTTAGCAAAAATTAGAAAAATCTATTATCGTTGTGTGTTAGTAAGAATTATAAAAATCTATTAACGTTGTGTGGTAGCAAAAATTGTAAAAATCTATTAACGTTGTGTGTTAGCAAAAATTATAAAAATCTAGTAACGTTGTGTGTTAGCAAAAAATTATAAAAATAGGGTAAATAAACTATTGAAAATAATTCCTATTTATTCGCATTTCCAATGTTTTAGTATAATTCGATGTTAGTGAGCATTGTAAAATTTATTCTAGTTTTTATTCTAAAAATCTGTTAAATAAAACAATGAAAAATCATAAACCATATTTACCATATTTTTTGGGAGAAATTCTGTGCTAATTTTTTTTTAAAAGACTGTTAGTCAAGGAACATCGTACTTGTGCGAAGTTAAAATAATGATTTGGTGATAACGAGTGTCTAAAAGGGAGACAATCATCCAAAAACCAACCAATAAAACACAAAAAAAATTTACTAGCAATCCGCATTGAACAATTTATCACGTGCCACAGTTCCGCCTGTTGTGCAGAATACGGCAGTACATTTCCGTACCGACCATTTTATATTTGGAATTTGGTGTGATCCATAAAAGATATTTCCGGAAGAACTGTGGTGGCAACACTCGGCAAATAAAAACAAAATCACAACAACAACACTCGGCGAAATCAAATGTAATAAATGCACTAACGGAAGTCAAATTAATTTTTGCAACCAAAAATCATACCTTGTATAATTAGTATTAAAATAATAAAATTAATCTTAATCTCGTCGAGCATACGATCGGATCGAATAAATAATATTAAATCGAATTAATTATTTTTATACAATTGGTTTTAATGTAAAATATATACATATATAAAAGTGCTTGCCTAATAAATCAAATCAGTGTTAATAAAAATTACTTTCTTTTATTTATTAAAATTAATAGTGTATGAGGCATTTTAGTCTCATCACGTGGTGACCCCGATTTAAACACGCCGGTACGGTTAAAACAAAACGACCATTACGCATGGTATTGTACTGATTAAGCACGCCGGTTCACTTAATCTAAAAATCGCCGACGCAAGTGAATAAAACAAATAATAGTGAACAAATATTGTGTAAAGGTACCTAGTGTAAAATAAACCAAAAAACGTGTTTCATAGTTAAAACTACAACAAATCGTAGTGAGAGACACTGCGAAAGAATACAACATACTACTACCAGTCCTGGCAATTACAGCCCAACGTGGGAGCTTCGGACGCGAAGCCACAACAATCATGTACCTAAAAAATACACATGCACCGCAATAATCTAAATAACATTAAAAATTTATAACGCAACAATCCACATATCATCATCAAAATATACAACTCAACAATCTACATATCATCAATCATCTTATAAAAAAAACAGCAAACGGTTTGTCGATACCGATATTATTATATTAACCTTAAATACTCAAATATTTTTTTTCTCTAAATATAATATAAAAAAATAAAGAAAATATTTAAATTACAATTATAATAAATTTAAAAAAAAATATCGTTGCTCGACCTTAAATTTAAATAATATGTAGTTTATAATACATTTTGTTTCAAAATAAAACTATAATTGCTAATTATTAAATTAATTTTTTTGATCGATTTATAAAAATTTCATATAAATATATTTTAGAAAAATATAAAAACATTTCGTCTAATACAAAAAGGTTTCAAAAAAAAAATATTAAAATATTTCTTTCTGATTACATATTCATTCATAAAATTTTAATTTTTTTAGAAGAAATATTTATTATTTCTTCTAAAGAAATATTTATTATTTCTTTTATTTTTTTTTGATAATAAAATTTAATTTTCATTTTATTGTAACGGCTTTCGTTGGTTGATTATAATTATTTTTTTGAATATTGAAAACGAAATTCGGTTATTTTAAAGTGCAAAGTGATTGTGATTATTTGACTTGGTGGTGCATCTCTATCATACATATACTCCTTTCGTATATCCTATACTATTATAATAGTTCAAATTATTGAATACAAGTTGTATCGCATAAATATAGATATATATACATTAAGTATAATATTTTACATAATTTAAAATTTAATTTTTTACATTCGGTGTTGTTTTGTTGTGATTTGGTGACATTCAGTGTTTTTGAAAACGACACAGTACAGAAGATAAAGAACATCTTTTATAAAAAATTTTTTTATAACATTACTCGATATATTTTGAGTGACTTGTTTGTTTCATTGCTTAACTGTAGTTATCTCTTTTAATAATGTCATCCTCCGACGAGAAAGATAACACAAATCCAACCGCTAGTGATTCCAAAAAAGGAATTGCTAACATAACTAGAATAAAACTACCTACCTTTTGGCATGATCAGGTTGAAGCCTGGTTCCTTATTGCAGAAACAACTTTTAAAAGCAATAAAATAAGCAAGGATATAAATAAATTCAATGCAGTACTCTCCGCTCTGCCGCAAGATGTTGTAGTAAACATAATGGACGTAATTAAAGCATCCGCCACAGCACAAAATCAATATGATTTTTTAAAAAAGGCACTTTTAGAACGACATTCTATTAGTGCGGCTAAGCGCTTAGATAGACTTCTGTCAGGTCTCCAAGAAATGGGAGACTCAAGTCCTTCAGAATTTTATCGCAAGCTTGAATCAGAAGCCGGTGATTCATCATTGGTCAATAATGACCTCCTCAAACAGCTTTGGCTTAAGCGCTTGCCAACTCTTCTAAAATCTTCTGTGGCTCCTTGGGCAGACAAGGATATTTCTGAGATCCTTCCTATAGCCGACAAAATCTGGGAAGTTGCTCAACCCACTTCTTCATCAATTGCTGCAACAACGCAGTCAACATCCCGTAGCAAGGCAACGCCATGTGATAGGGATTACGACCTTGCTAATCTCGAGTCTCGACTCGAACAACAGCTGAATAAACGTTTTGATGATCTCTGTAACCGATTGTCACGTTGTAACGGTAGTTTTTTTGCGTGTCGTCATTTTGATGTTTTTATAGATATTTAAAACTTACACGTTAACAGAATCTCTTGATAATGTTTAGGTGGGACAGCACATTTCCGGCTAGGTGGCAGTCGTGTTGGGCGGGATCTTTCCACCTATCATCAAGAGCTTGATGTGCTGTTATTTTCTTCAATACAAATACAACTTTTAGGTTATAATCACATATACAACAACGTAACTGTAGATGTAGTAGTTATTTACATCGTTACCCAACCTCCATACAATTATACTTCATTAACAGAAGAACCCTTTACTTGCTTGTAGTTACTTCAACATCACTATAGTAAAATTATGTTTTTGTTTATTCTGAAAACATAACGGAACACTTGCAAACACAGAAAACACTGCTACTCACTGTACGATAGCGCTAACAACCAAAATGACCACACAATTCACAAGTGGAAAACAATTATTTTTTTTTTCTATAAATTTGCAACTTTTATTTTAATTTTTGTAATCAAAGAAAATGTATTAATTTGTCACGAGTTAAACAATATTGAATTCAGTAAATTATCAATAACATGCTATAAACATAAACGAAATCTTTTTTATATATATGTATATGACAATATCACAATATTTGCAAATTATTTCGACAGTATACTTATATTGTACTTTTAATTATATTTTAGAATAAACCATGGTTTAAGAACAAAAATATCACAGCTGTAGTTAGGAATTTCATAATATTAAATAGCAAAATAAACATATAAATAAATAAATACTAATGATAATAATAATGATTTTTTTTTTGCTTATGAATATATAAATAAATAAATAATATAAATTAAATCTTCAATTAACAAGGCGTCACTGTAACTTTAATTTGTCTTGCGGGACATCACAATTGCAACAGCTACATGCTATTGATTTCAGTTTTTATTGTTGAATTCTATTATTTTTTTGATTTACAAATTCCAATTTATATGCGGTATTTTTAATATGTATATATATATTTCTATTTTTAACGCTTACCAATTTACGGATCGTCCTTTTAATCATCGACCGTGGAAATATTTTATATGACGATCCGTTTCTGAATTATTGATAAAACAAAAAAAACACAATTACTTAATTATGTAGGCCGTTATGTGATTTAAAAAGAAAAACACTGCAAATTTTATAGTAATATAATATAGAAAAACTGTTTACCTGGTAAGCGATTTTCTAATTGTTTGTGGTCACTCTGGTCACAATGAAAACTGTTTTAAATTTTTTTAACACCAATAATTTATCTTTAATAATAATTTAATTCGTATTGTAACTATTACTTGATGAGTTGCTGTTTTAATGTTTATTATTGAACTGACTGATAAAATATAAAAATGATTAAATTATTAACCAATTTATCGTTCGAGAAAAAGTTGATAAACCAGTCGTAATAAAGTTTTCATTTGTTTCCTAAATCGTACAGTGAGCAACAAGTAATTGATTGTAATTTCAAGTGTTCCGTAGTAAGCAGGATTTTATGAAACTGATGTTATTCGCGAATTGAAGAACATCAATCTGCGGGTGTCAATGTGACGGTCCACTGTTACAACGTCAAGACATAGGCTACAGAAGTCGTCCATCCACTTCAAGAGCGAATTTTAATAATTTTAGACGCTCTTCCAGATCTCGCCATCGGTCTTCTTCTAGATCACGAGATCTGTGCTACTATCACCGAAATTTTGGAAACAAAGCACGTAAATGTTTACAACCGTGCAAATACAAACAGGATGCAACAGCTTCGCAATCTATGGACTCGGGAAACTACTAAGTCCCGCTGTTACTACGGCTAACAGTGGGATCTACAATTCACGCCGTCTTTTTGTTAGGGACGATGAAAACTTATTACAGTTTTTAATCGATAGTGGTGCTGAAGTATCAGTATTACCCCATTCTACATTTCCACACGGCAATAAAGATCCCATCCAAACGCTAACTGCTGCTAACGGTACAGCAATTCCCACATATGGTACTAAGCTGTTAAAACTTAACATCGGACTTCGGCGTACATTCACACACACTTTCATACTGGCAGATGTTAACAGGCCTATAATAGGTGCTGATTTCCTCTCGAAGTATGACATTTTGGTCGACCTCAAAAATAGGAAGTTAATTGATTCGAAGACATCTCTTCATGTGAATGCAATTATAACTAATTGTAATACGCCTACTCCCAAACATTTCAGCGTCGACAATCAATTCGGCACTCTCCTAAAAAAGTTTTCGTCACTTACCGAGGCACCAAACTATGGCCTCCCAATTAAGCACAACGTAAAACATTACATTGTGACTAATGGAAGACTTCCATCCATTAATCCAAGACGCTTGGACCCGACGAAACTCAAAGCTGCAAAGACCGAATTTGAACATATGGTGGAACTAGGTATTTGTCGTCCTTCTAATTCCCCAGTCTCCTCACCTTTACACATGGTTCTGAAAAAGGACAAGGACTGGCGACCTTGTGGAGACTACAGACAGCTTAATGCTGCTACTGTTCCGGATAGATATCCCATCCCAAACATACAAAATTTTTCCTTGCAACTAGCAGGATGCAAAATTTTTTCCAAAATAGATCTGGTAAGAGCTTATCACCAGATACCTATGGCAGATGAGGATATCCACAAAACGGCTATAACTACACCTTTCGGATTGTTCGAGTCCACTCGTATGCCTTACGGTCTACGAAACTCAGCACAGACATTCCAGCGCTTCATCAACGAAGTAACAAAGGAACTGGATTTCGTCTTCGTCTATATAGATGATATCCTCATAGCTAGCCGCTCCGAGGCAGAACATCTTCTGCACCTGGAGAAACTTTTCACTCGCCTAATTGAATATGGCATAAATATAAAAGCTTCAAAATGCATCTTCGGCCAAAAATCACTTGATTTTTTGAGCCACTCTATTTCGGAAAACGGCATACTCCCATCGAAAGATAGAGTTACTGCCATCTCCAACTTCCAAGCTCCAACATCAATCCGCCAAATACAGCAATTCGTAGGTATGGTGAATTATTATCACCGCTTCATACCACGTTTAGCCGAATTGTTAGCGCCTATTCACGGCCATTTGGCATCATTGATTAAAAAAGGCAAGAACAAATCCAATTTTTCTTGGCCAGAAGACTGTAACGAGTCGTTCATTAAGGTCAAAGAATCTCTTGCCGCCGCTACTCTTTTAGCACATCCGTTGGACAACACACAGTTCAACATAACATCAGACGCTTCGAACACTGCAGTCGGAGCTGTACTACAACAGTACAACAATGGATGTTGGGAGCCACTAGCATTTTTCTCAAAGAAACTCACTCCCACTGAAGCAAAATATTCCGCGTTCGATAGAGAGCTATTAGCAATCTATCTAGCTATTAAACATTTTCGCTATTTTGTCGAAGGTCAAAATTTCTCTGTTTATACTGATCACAAGCCTCTGATCACAGCAATTTCCTCCAAAACTTTAAGAAGTCCACGACAACTACGTCATCTTGATTTCATCGCACAGTTCACCACAGACATACGACACATCAAAGGTAAAGACAACGTCGTTAGTGATTGCTTATCACGTTCTGGTGAAGAATCTTCAACAGAAATCTACACTTCTACTTTCAACCTGAAAGATCTACCGAAATTGCAACAGGAGGACGATGAACTTAAGAAATTGATTGATCCTGACAAACCGTCAAGATCATCAAAAGTTAAACTTAGGTTCATACAATCATCAGGCAGCAACGACAACATCTGGTGCGAGACATCTTCTGGTTATAATCGACCATACGTCCCACACAACATCAGAAAAACGATTTTCGATAACTTGCATGGTTTATCACATCCTGGCATACGTGCAACGCGAAAATTAATTACATCCAAGTATTTTTGGCCACGAATGAATGTAGACACAGGGATATGGGCGAAATCATGTGAATCGTGTCAAAGATCAAAAGTCCACAGGCACACAAAATCTCCGATTGGTAAATTTGAGTTACCACATTGCAGATTTGACCATATCCACATTGACATCGTTGGACCATTACCACAATCAAACGGGTACAGTTACATACTAACATCAGTAGACCGCTTCACACGTTGGCCTGAAGCATACCCCATAAAATACATGACAGCAAGTACCATTGCTTCAACACTTTTACAGGAATACATCTCTAGGTTTGGTATTCCTTCGGTTATAACGACAGATCGTGGCGGACAATTCGAATCCATTCTGTTCACCGAGCTCACTAAGCTTCTAGGATCTCATCGAATCCGCACAACCGCTTATAATCCTAAAGCAAACGGTCTTGTCGAACGCTTCCATCGTCAACTTAAAGCATCTCTTAAAGCGAGATGCAATACCGTTCATTGGAGCACAGAACTCCCAATAGTATTACTTGGCATAAGAACCTCTTTCAAGGAAGACCTCAACTGCACACCTGCAGAATTAGTATATGGTCAAACTCTTAAAGTTCCCGGCGAATTCTTTGTCGACTCTCCAACAGCCAACAATTCCGATACTTCTGAGTTTATTAAGAAATTGCGAAACAATATGCAGACTCTGATTCCTACTTCTCCTAGGCTACCCAATCAGAACGACATCTTCATCCCGAAAGATCTCAACAACTGCACACACGTTTTTGTTCGAGTGGATAAAGTAAAAGGACCCCTTAGTACACCTTATGAAGGGCCGTTTCCAGTTGTACGCAAACTGCGTAAATTTTTCGTCGTGAACATTCACGAAAAGAACACAACGATTGGCATCGACAGATTAAAACCAGCCTACAGCATCTTGTCAGCAGACAAAGTTAGCACACACAAAACTAAAAAGCATGTCCATTTTAAATAATCGATCCAAAATACATAATTTTTGATCTGGTGGGGGAGTATATGTGGTGGCAACACTCGGCAAATAAAAACAAAATCACAACAACAACACTCGGCGAAATCAAATGTAATAAATGCACTAACGGAAGTCAAATTAATTTTTGCAACCAAAAATCATACCTTGTATAATTAGTATTAAAATAATAAAATTAATCTTAATCTCGTCGAGCATACGATCGGATCGAATAAATAATATTAAATCGAATTAATTATTTTTATACAATTGGTTTTAATGTAAAATATATACATATATAAAAGTGCTTGCCTAATAAATCAAATCAGTGTTAATAAAAATTACTTTCTTTTATTTATTAAAATTAATAGTGTATGAGGCATTTTAGTCTCATCAGAACAACCACCTCTAAGGCGGAATAGGAGATTTTCTAAACTTTGAGGCTCTTTGATGTGGGATCTGGAGTAGCTATGGGGTGAGTCATATTTTAACTTTATTCTCGGTGTGGGTGTGAATGATTATGGATGTGTACGTGGGGGTATGAGTGTGAATATATGGTTGGGTGGGTGTGGGTACGTATGAGAGAGTAGCTTGGTTACATGCGTGTGTGTCTGCCAGGATCCAGTTGGAGCCATATAAGCGAGACATTTTACCTGTATATTGCGAAACTTGTTGATAAAAACTTATAAATAAATAAAATTAAAAATGATGGGCTTATTATTATTTACTCAACCAATTGTTGTAGTTTATCGTAAATTTGATGATGGTATGAAGGACAAAAATTCGAGAATTAGCAGTCACGAATAGACTAATGAAAGAAGGTATTGCGGATGAAAAATATCGTCATTCTATTGTTATTCTACCAATGTCTGGACCAGTTATTGCATCTCAACGGATGATATTTTTGGTCAACTCGATACTTCTTATACTACCTTATAATGTAAAAGTAAATTCAATATTATTTTTGAAGAATTTCTTTTAATCTGCTTTTACTAAGTTTGGAACAAAATTTAGTATCAATGTTACAACGGCATTTCGGGTTATGCATCTCGGTTGTTGTCAACAGACGCGTGGTTCGGATGTGATTTTATAAATATAACTTCCGAACGGGAAGATATAGTGACATCATCAATTGATTCACGGATTGAGTTATACAAGTATGATCTATACTGCCATACCAGTCTATACTGGTAGAAGCAGTTGAACAACTCTTACCAAATTATGATGTACAAACTGGCGCTTATGGGCATGAATGTGTGTATGTGTGTGAGTGTGTGTGTGAGTGTGTTAGAATTATGGAAGTGGACGTGGTGATCCCGGTTCTTTTCGTCTAATGGAGGTCACCAGAGTCTACTTATCTTCACTTGCTTTTTCGTTTAATCCGTCGTTTATGAGATACACGTAAAATACCGTTATTTGAACTGGAGCAGCAGGTAAATGTCTACTCGTCCCCACAGGCTGAAGCTGGCTTGGGGCTAAATAAATCTCATCTAGGTCCGCGGCCTGCTATGCCGCTTCGTTGCTCATACAACGAAGCAGCGCTTCATAACAATTTAAATTTATCGATAGTGTAGCTTTCTAGGGTTGTTGCTATTGTCTTTTAGCACATTATGACGTCAATACGAAGTAAACTTTAGAATAGATTCAGGGGATTTTTACGATATCTCAATATTTTCTTCAGTTTTTAAAAGAAATGTTTTGTGGCTATTCTGTTTTTTTATACTTTTTGTTGTTGTTTTTGAAGCGAAAACTTCTTTTAGATTTTGTATGGGGATAAATATATATATTCAAAACGTCACGCTAAATAAATATATTAAATATAAAATACCTATATTCGGTCGTAATGTTTCAAATTGCGATATAGATATCGCGGACGACTGAGGCTCTATAGCTCGAGAGTTTTATAATTCCTGCAGTTGTACATTTTTTTATTGTTTTTTGTAGTGAAAACTTCTTTAGGTGCGTTGGGTGATTTTGAACGGGTTTAAATTAAATGTATTCGCATGATCGTCACGCTAAATAAATATATTATAAAATAAATATTAAAAAAGAGTGAGATAAATTGTAATCATTTGTTATTTTCTTATTTCTGATTCTCATTTTCTTGATTTATAATTTTTTTTCTTTTTTGTTGAATTTGATTTTCTTTCGGTTTATACATTGGATTTTTTTTTTCAGTTAATAACAGTGTATAAGTGTGGTAAAACAAGTAAGGATGTTGTTGTATTTTTTGGCAAAAAAAAAATTGTTTTTGTCATATTTGATTTGTGTGTTTTTCTTTATATATTTTGATAAAGAAAACGCAATTACTATTTAATTAGTTTGATAATTTTTTTTTGTTTTATTGGTTAAGGCACTAGTAAGTCACGAAGTTTCTTAAGAAATTTCGAGCCACCCTATGTCAAAACTAGTGAAAACTAAAAATCACGTAATTATTTTTTTTTATTCTGCTAACGGTTACCGCAGTTTGAAAAAAATCGGATAATTTCTTATTTCATCGGCGTCTTGATTAAATTTTCCATCACATGCTAATTATTTTAATTATTGGTACAGTAAAAATAGTAGCAGATAACTTTGATTAGGTTACGATTGAAAAATTGTGGGATTGGAAAGAAAATATGGATGCCAGAGCAGCTGTACAGTTCCTAATCTTTGTTGTATATAACTTTGCTTATATAGTTGTTATCTTTTCTTTTGGAATGATGTACTAAATGAATTAAATTTCACGCGTTCCAATTCATCAACTCTTCAGTACAATCAGCAGCTTTTAAAACTAAACTGACTCAAATGTACAAAACCTGTGTCGAACTAAACTATTTTACTTCCGATAATAAATGTTAAATTTATTGATGGACTTCCAATGAAATCTCTTTTGTCCCCATTGCTGGCAGAAGTTTACATGAATTGATTTAAAAACCACATCCTATCTCCTTCACAACCACTTTCTCAACACGTGAAGTTATGGTATAGATACGTGTATGACATATTGTGTTTATGGACTGAGACCAATAGACAACTCAATTCGTTTCTTCAATCAATCAATAGTCAACATGAATTTATTAAGTTTGCTATTAAAACAAATCATTAAATCGATTAATTTTCTTAATTTAACTATAAACCACACTAAATCGGAGTTTGAAATTGTGTGAATAAACCTAACAAGCTATGGCAATGTCAGATAACAAAATTAATAGTTTTCTGGTTAAATATAGTTATGGGGCTACCACAGGTAATGAAACAGTTGAAAGACTTGTAAAACAAGGCGCAAGAAAAGACCCCAGCTCACCTTCTCAAGGAGTATAGAGCCTTAACCCGCAAGAGCTCGCATTAAAAGAGAAGGTTTCATTTGAAAGCGTATTGTTTTGGATAAAATGACTTTTATGCATCTCACAATATCCTGAAGTTCCTATAAAAAAGTAGTTTTTGAAAGGGGAAGAAAGTTTAAGCTGCATATTCATTAAGAAGTATATATTTTAGGTCGCACTATTGCGTTTCGCCAGCATAACTAATTATAAATAGCTAGCATGAGGTATTCAAGCTAATAAACAAATACAAACCGAGAGTGACTTACGATTAAATCCTACACAGAACTTAACCTCGTAATTATTATTCCATACTAAGTCTTAAATTTAACACTTTTCTTAGCATATTTGAATTAATCAATATCAATTGTGCACAGTTTTCAAATGTGTTTTATAAAACCAGCAAAGATCTTGACACTTTGAACATCGTTATTTATATGGTTCCGTACTTTGAAAAGCACAAAGGTAACCTATTGGTGAGACTTTGGTGTCCGTCCGAATTTCTACATAATCGATTATTTCACAAACACCACTTTGATAAAACCCATACTCGATCTTCCAATGGACGATTTGTCGTATCGCTTCCATTTTCACCTAATCAATGTGCTCTTGGAAGCTCACTATATACAGCTGTTAGACGTTTTTTCGCCTTAGAAAATAATTTGCAAAGGGATCAAACTATATAAAAGATGAATATGTTAAATTTATGCGTGATTATATTTCATTGGGACATATGGAACGCATACCATTAAACGAAACAAATATAGATTCAGATAAATCATTCTATTTGCCTCACCATGCTGTTATTAAACAATTTAGGACTACCACAAAATTACGAGTGGTATTTGATGGGTCTGCTAAATCATCAACTAAAACTTCGGTGAATGATGTTTTGTTAGTAGAGCCGACGGTTCAAGATAGTCTCTACAATATACTACTAAGATTTTGAAAGCATTTTACAGTTTTTACAGCAGATATCGAAAAAATTTATCGCCAAATCACCATCAACCAGAAAGATACTGACTACCAGCGTATACTATGGTGTGAAAATCCAACATCACCATTGGAACATTACCGTTTATTAACCGTTACTTATGGAACAGCGTCTGCTCCATATTTGTCCACTAACACACTAATAAAACCAATCAAGAAGTGTCACTGGTTGAAATTCGAGAAGGACGTCGCACAGTAAAGTTACTAGGTTTAGAATGGAATCGGCGAGCTGACAGCTTTAAATTTAATGTTTCAACAGACCTAGAATCATTGCTCACCAAACGACAGATGTTATCAGAAGCTTAAAACATTTTTGATCCAATGGGGTGGCTATCTCCATCCACAGTTATGGTAAAAATGCTATTTCAGTCATTATGGCTGCTAAACCTACATTTTGATGATCCATTACCCACAAATCTTGCTAAAAATTGGAAATATTTGAGAAAAGATACTATAGAATTAGAAAAAATTTCTATACCACGTTGGTTACACATTGAAGACTCAGAGAGAGACAATTGTAAGTGCGAAAACCAAAGTTGCTCCCATCAAACAGGTATCTATACCACGCTTAAAATTGTGTGCCGCACTTCTCTTGACAAGATTGATGAAAACTATTGTCAACGCACTACAATGTCAAAACATTAAAATTTTCAATTGGACCGATTCCAATAATGTGTTATGGTGGTTAACCTCTTATCCTCGAATGTGGAAAACTTACGTCGCCAACCAAACTGCAGAAATTCTAGAAACCACATCTAGAGCCAATTAGCGATATATTCCAACCAAGCAAAATCCTGCTGATTATGCCAGCCGTGGTATTTTACCATCCACTGTGGTTACCTACGAGCTTTGGTGGAAAGGACCCTCACGGCTTGAAAATGATGAAGAATTTTAACCAAGTTAAATACACTTAAAACAGCCTGGATTTAATATAGAATAAAAACCACCCAAAGTTATTGGTCATCATACCAGTATCAATAATAAATTTTTTGATGACCTCGTCAAAACCTTTGCTTCCTTTACCAAATTGGTGAGAATTGTTGCCTTACTATTCCATTTTGTCCATAACATTAAAAAATTGATGCAACTGCAACCAAAAGAACACCTTTAATCACCTAGGGAATTTCATTTTGCATCACATCTTCTCATCAAATGGACACAAGCGGAAATGTTCTCTCATGAAATCAAAAAAAATAACTCAAGGAAACTAACTTTCAAGCTCCAGCAAATTGTTATCGTTGAATCCATTCTTAGATGACAAAGGCATTTTGAGTGTAGGAAGTCGAATACTTAACGCAAATATTCTGCATGATATGAAGTTTCCTGTAATTTTGCCATCTAATCACATTATCACTATCCTTATAATCGATGCGACTCATCTTAAACATTTTCTTGCCGCTCAGTTACTAATGATAACAACTCTAAGGCCAAAAAATTGGATAGTTAACTGCAAAAATCTTGTTCGTCAGCGTATCCACAAGTGTATTGCTTGCACTCGATTTAAGGCAACTAAAGCAAATCAAATTATGTGTGATTCACCACAAGAACGTGTTAATTTAAAAGACACCTTTTATCAGACCGAAGTTGACTATGCTGGGCCTATTTGGGTAAGGTCAATGTTAGGCCGGAAGAGCACGCCTCATAAGACATACATTGCAATATTTGTTTGCTTAAGTAGCAAAGAAGTACACATTGAGCTGGTTAGCGCTCTTACTACAAACGCTTTTATTGCAGCTTTAAAGCGTATTATGTCTCGCCTCGCCGAGGCATTTGTGCTGAAATTTTTAGCGATAAAGCCACAAAGTTTGTGGGAGCTAAAAACACTGTTGTGATCAAGAATTCTGCCAGGTGACATTTGTGGAATTGAGGTCGGTTGTCGGGAAGTCGGGACTTGACAGGTCAGACAAATAAACCGTTTCAATTACCAGCAAAGACCGGCATCTTGATAACTCACCCTATATTCGTCATTCTCCAACTATAATATTACCTGCTTCGCGTTACATAAGTTTTGGTCAACATGTATCTAAATAATCTGTTGCAAATTTGATGAATCTTTTATCGTCCAGCGTGTAATTTTCCTAAACTCATTATTTACTGATATCATTGTGTTTATATTTTGTTTTCATTTTTAATGAGTATAACCTAATATACATTACTATTTCAATTTTTTTTATCAAACGAAAATGAAGAAATATTGAAATGATGACGCACCTTGCATTTTATAAAGAAAAATCTATCATATTAAACGTAATCATATAACTTTCTCTTGTAAAGTTTTTTTCCTGTTATACATTTAAATGAGAAAAAAATGAAACACATATTCTCTTCCAACATTTTTTTTATGCTTTAATACTTCAACAAAAACTTGTAGTATGTTTCGAAAATATAACGAATGAAAGAAACATAATGACCATGAATCAACTTTTGTCTTTTTTAGTCATACAATAGAAATAATATTTATGCTAGCACATTTGTTTAGTTTGAAGTCAGTTGGTGTTTAAAGTTTGATCGAAGAGTCAATTCATTCATGTCAATTCATTCATCTTCTTTCGAATCAATATCGAGTACTTTAAAAACGCTGTTCGCGAATTTCTTTGTTATAATGAAAATTTTTTTGTGATGGTGAATCGAAAAATGTAACAAAATGATATTCTGAATCGAATTTTTTTTTTAAAAAAAAGGTATAATAATAAACGGATAATATTAAATTAAAATCCACGCTTTTATATTCTGGAAAAAAACATAAAATAAAAATGTCGAGACGCGAGTTACACATATCGTTAGTCATGCTATTCGCTTATTGAACATGAACTGAAATCAAATTGTGTGTATGTTAGGAATTGAAATTTAAAAATTTTTTGCCTGTAACTTTAAAGAAAAATAAGTTTATTAAAGTGTTCAGTGTGAACATTGTGCCTCAAACTAATGTTAAACAATTAATGGTTGTTAATAAAATAAAGAAGATTGAGAAAATTCGTGTGTATCAAAAAAAACGAATAACTGAATTATTTAAAAATAAAATTATATACGTTGTTAAATGAATTGGTCTTTGTTCAATTATTTACGATAAAAAGAAAATTGTGCTGGTGAAAATTATCGGGTGAAGTAATGCAAAGGTCACATAACGCATTCTCGTTTTTATGAAACAGCGACCGTTTCCGTTTTGAGCGATATTAAACTCGACAAAACCATAATAACACAATTGCATTGGAGCAACTACAAAAACCAGATTGAAAGAAAAATAATTGGGCAAAAGGAAAACTCTCGATCGAATACTATTTGGATTGCATTTTTTTGGAATTGCATTTTACTATTTGTTGGGATGATATTTTTTGGATACTTATCTACATCAGTTGAATACCTTGGGGTATATATATATATATATATATATATATATATATATATATATATATATATATATATATATATATATATATATATATATATATGTATATATATATATATATATATATATATATATATATATATATATATATATATATATATATATATATATATATATATATATATATATATATATATATTGAAGAACTTTTATTGGGGATATACACGGACGAAAGTCGCGGTCAACGGTGGAACCATCTCTCATCAGACCTATGCAAGTCTTTTTTTTGTTATTATTATTATATTTCTTTTTTTCACATATATATATAAATACGTACAATTTTGAAATTATATTAAGATCATTTGGCCAATATGACCAAGTAAAATAATTAAATTAGAGATTTTTTTTCCGGTTCCTAAATTTTGTTCCTTATTTTTATTATTGGAAATCTAGATATCTCCCGGCACAACGTTATAACACATTGTTCGAAATACAAAAATTTATTATTTCAAAACCACATAATAATAAAATTTCTTCTTGCTATAGTATAACACTAAATGGCATTTCATTCCACCAGCAGCACCTACTTTTGGCGGTCTTTGGGAGGCTGCCGTTAAGTCCATGAAATACCATATGAAAAGGGTTCTTGGACAAACAATCTTAAGTTATGAAGAAATGACAACATTTTTAAAACAAATTGAATGCATACTAAACCAAACTTCATCACACCTATTAATTGGACAACCTATAACACTGCTACCGGAACAAAATTTTAAGCCTATACTGCAAAACCGACTATCTCGCTGGCAACTTATTCAATAATTGATGCAACATTTTTGGTCTCGTGGCACAATGAGTATTTGACAACACTTCATAATCGTTCAAAATGGCAACATAAACACAAGAACCTTAAGCCTGATGATATAGTATTGATACGCGAAGATAACCTGCCACCAGCAATTTGGCCTTTAGGGAAGGTTATAATAACTCATCCAGGCAAAGATGCAGTCATTCGCGTTGTAACCCTACGTACAAAGGCTGGAATTCACAAGCGACCAATTGTGAAGCTCATACTACTACCACTATCTTGAACCAGGTGCTTCAACGACGGCGGTATGTTTAGACCACAGTCTAAACTAGCAATAAATAAACCTTATAAATGTTTTGTTAATCATTAAAATCAAATGCAAATTATTCTAGTACTTTTAATTAATTCATAGCACTTTTTTCTTTAAAACCATGTATTCATTATAAAATTAAAATTAAATTACTACTTGTATAACCGTGACCCAGTTCACATTAAAAATCCTTTCTTTGATTGAAATTAAATATTACAAATAAAATTAAAATAAAGTTGGTTTTTTTATTTGAATTAAATTGGTTGACTAATCGATTATTATCCTTTTGTGAAACCGGAGTGAATAAGTGAACAACCATCAACATTACAGTCCACACCAAACAGTGCTGTTACAATTTTTTGATGATTAAAAATAAAACACGCATTTTTACGCTTTAAAAACTTTTTATTTTTTTCCAAATATTTTCGGTTTCTAAGAAACGGTCTTCTGAGAAATAAATTTTTTCTACTTCAAGCTACGAAAATGTCATTTTAATACATAGTAAAACCTATATGAAAGGGAAACTTTTTCTAAGTAGTGACTGAAAATGTTTTCAGTCACTAGGACTGAAAGTAAATACGTTTCGGTGGTCGCCTACAGGTGGTGGTTATTTAAAGGATTGAATATTTGAGATTGAATTTGATTTACTGTTTCTGTTGTTGTTTCGGCTGCTGTGTTTATTTCTGTCAATATCGCAGTATTTTGAAGGGATTAAATATTTTGAATATTTTGATCGAATTGAATCGAAACTAATCATTATATCAATTATGTGTAATTAATTAATTAAACTAATAATCAGTGTGTTTTTTTTCTATATCGGAGAAATCGGAGCGAAAAAATAAAATTTGTATCAGATATATCGTATAATTTTTTCCTCCGATAATTAACTGTCAGATACAAAATATATTCTCTGAGATCTTTCCGCAGAAACAAAATAAAAAAAATTTATTTAATAAATAAATAAATTTTATTAAAAAATTTATTATTTGTTTTTAATTGAAACTTTACCTACAATTTTTTAAATTTATACTTAAAACGATGACTTCCAGTCAGTAAAAACAATATCTGTAATATCAGTAAAACTTATTAGATTAGATTAGATTTATATAAGAACTATTTTCATTTTTCATATTGTCAAATTCATCTACTAAAAACTTACACGACAACATATCTAAATTTGACTGTGTAAAATATAAACAAGATTGTATCGCATTTTTACCAGTGTAAAATAATGTTATTATTGCAGTGTTCACCTGTTATTATTCCATCTGTAGGCGAACACAATAATAACATTATTTTACACTGGTAAAATGCTATACAATCTTGTTTATTTTTTACACAGTAAATTTAGATATGTCGTTTTGTAAGTTTTTAGTAAATGAATTTGTAAACATTATCATTTATATTTACAAGCGTAGAAAAAATAGCGTTTTCTACGCGTGGTAAAAACGTTTTTGCGTTCCTGAACTTATTACAAACCGTTCATTCACGCAAAAAGAAACGTTTTCACCACTTGTATAAAAATCTACTATTGTTTAGTCAATCTAAAACTTAGTTTTTTCGTTTAGACGATTTCGTTGGTTGATTTAAAAATTATCATTCCAGCAATTGTTTTGAATTTGAATTTTTAGAAGTGTAATTTATTTATGTAAATAAAAAACAGTATTTTGCCGTGTCATAATTTACGTTTCAATTTTTTGTAATTTGAAAAAATTTAAAGTTAATCACATTAAGGCAGTCTATTAACAAAACGAGAAATGTTGAGCTAGTTTCATTAACGATGTTGGTGCAGAATTCAACGCTATTCCAAAATAATAAGTTTGACGATTTTAGTTATATTTCTAAATCATAAGCTATCAGTTATGCAAGAACGTCAATAAAAAGTTTATTTCCGAATACCAAAACAACCGAAAATGTTAAGTTAAAAATGGCGGAACAAGAAGTTAAGGAAAATGAAACGGATTTTTATCACTAAGGGACGAAAATTTTTGTTTTCAATGCAGTTAACATCGAAACTAGATTTTTTTTAAAAGGTAGCAGAAAATATTACATTATTTAATTAGGAGCTAAAGCGCTACTTTTTGTGTTCAGTCTATAGTTTGACAATTATAGACGATACACAAAAAGTCACTTTAGCTCCGAATTAAAAATACTCTATTTTTTCGGCAAACATTTAAATTTTTTAGAAATATGAAATAATACTACATCAAAAACTTATAAATATGATATATTACCGTCATAATTACGTCCAAAAAGTAAAAAAATTTAAATTTGTATAAAAAATTTTTTTTATCAAAGCAAGCTCCAACTCAAAATTTCATTATCCAATCAAACTATTTGTTATGTTTTGTTATCATAGTTACATACAATAATTCAAAATTTCATTATCCAATAAGAATCAATTTTTTAGTTTTTGTTGTCATAGTTATACAATTTTTTTGAAAAAATAACAAAATAACAAATAACAAATGCTTCTTTACTGCCGACGTAAAATAAAATAAAAATGGCGTTACTTTTGCAGCCGCTTTTATTATAAGTCAAAAAAGTAAGACTTTAACTAACTCCCTAGCGGCAGTAAAGTTAAACTTTACAGCTCCTTTTGCCGAAAAAATCATTTATTCATTTTCAGACAGCAAAACAAAAATTTTACAAAATTCAATACAAATGTCAACAACAAAAACTCTTAAACATAACTGCAAAGTCGTGATTTTGTACAGCTTGCAACTCATAAAATATATCAAAGTTATTTAAAAAGAATTTTCCATGTCTTTTTGTTAAAATTGAATTACAAACAAAATCGATTCTGTAATCCCAATTTCTATTTTTGCTTTAACGTGATATTTCGACAAATATTCTGACTTAATCTTTGTCTCGTATGGAAATACCTTTAAGCATGGAAAATGAAATTTCTCATTTATTCAAATACGAGTACCTATAAAAATTAAATCTAAATTCTTAAAATTTGGATAAGTGAAAAAATTGATTTTTCTTGTTTTAAAAATAAAAAAAGCTATTTTCCTTATTTTATGGAAAAACGTTTTTTTTATTTATGTTTAGAACATATTTTCCTAAGTAGTCATGAGATGATCCGATATAATTTTCATTTACACTTGAAACAGGCTTTAATGTTTTGTTGCCGTTTTATTATTACATCTATATAATTCAATTTCAATTTATGGATGAAAATAAAATGAATAAAATATATAAATAAATAAATCTTCCTAAAATTTTTCCTAGAAATTGGAACGAATTTTCATTTTGAGAATAAAATAAGAGGAGATAAGCGTTGGAAGACTCTATATTTTATGGTTCTTTTTTGTTTGATTTATTATCTTTAAATTAAAATTTATATATGTAATACGATCTGAAGCATTCGATATTACAAATATATTTTATGTGACTGAAGTCAGTCACGTTTTAATATTTTTTGACATTTGAACTAATTCTGTTTCATTTTTTTCCTAAAAAGAAAACTAAGTTATTTATAGTTTAAAAATTGATTTATGAACTCAAACATATGTGGCATCAGAAATCAGATACTGTAGAACTCCATTTAAATAATTTTTATGGTGTATTACTTATTTTATTAACCAAAATCTTGATCAGAATAATGTGAAATCGATAATGTCGTCGATAATGAATCAAAATAATATGTATTATAAGACTTGTGCAAACAGCAATTCTGTTGGGTGGCTTGTATCAAAAAATTTTACTTAGACTTAGATCTTTGATCTAATCTCAATTACAAAATATTTTTTTATTAAAGAAAATAAATTTTATCTACAACTTTATCAAAAATTCATTATTCATGCGAAAATCTAATTTTGTTTAATCAAATAAATTTCAATCAATCCATAATGTAAAATGAATATGGAAAGGAATAAGTCACATTTTATTATGTATGTTCTAACGTTTGAGGTATTTTCCAGAATTTCTTTATTTATTACGACGGAACAGAAAATTATTTATGAATGTGAAAATTGATTTACGAATACATTGATTGATGTGTATCGAATACACTTGAAATACTAAAGATAATATTTCTTAAGTTTTATTTTGAAATTTTTTATTTAAATTTATGATCTTGGAAGCGTTTCTATGAAATTATAAGAAGATGTGATAGGTTTCAAATAAATCAAAAAACTTATAGCTCAAAAAGTTAACAGGTGTAATATAGTGTAGAGTGTTGATGGATAATATCAACCAAATCAATAATCCGTTCATTTGTACTGACCGATTAAAACACGTCGGTTATCGTTCAATCAGTCACTTGCAAAGTGATCGGTCAAGAATAAGAATTACTTCAACTTCAAATAGAATCTTTCTAGTTTTACGGGTGTGACAACCCCGCGTACTCCAGTCCCTGCTATTGGCATATGAGTTAACGTGAGATATCACATACCACTGGCAATAGCAGTGAGATATCACTAGCCAAGGTGATATCTTAGGGGTGCTGGCGGATGAACTGTATTCAGTCAACAGTAGCACTCTCAATCTTAGCTAATGAATATTCCTTGATGCTGGAACGCTGTAGCTTGCTCGAAGAAACGAGCTTTCATATAACTATATATCTGAGCTTTAATCATTGAAAAATATACTGCGTCTCATAATCAAGAATTATGCCATTAGCTGGACTATTGGCAAACCAATTTTAGTTTTGTTCCTGCAAATTTTTAAAACAAATTTGCTTTTTATCTCTTATTTTATTTTTATTTTCCCTATCATATCATGAAATATTGGCCTATGTCATATTTTATATGTGATAGGATTTATAGTTTAGTTGTCCATTATTTAAAAAAAAGTATTAAAAAACCAAAAAAAAACAGATTTGCGTCCATTAACATCCTTACAACGCATGTTGTTGTGGGACCTTGGTCTTAAAAGGTTTTTATGTGTTGTTGTGACACATATTGTAATGCCTACTACACATCACATTTTATTTAAAAAAAAAAAAAAAAAATAAGTAAAGAGGCATATCCTACTTAAAAAGCAACAATCGCCTCATTTTGTAAATCTTTGGGTTCTGGATCGGATTTTGTGCTACATTTTCTATACCAGATATATGTTAAGTGACTGGTGTAATCTGGGATGGAAATCAAGATTGCCTATATATCTGAACTTCTCTCTGTATTTGAAGTGAGTGAAGGTAAAAGAAAGAATAGTTTATATAAACTAGTGTTTGCAATATATTTAGGAAACTTTTTCGAGTATTTAGTCCACAGATAATTTAGTCGATAATTTTTTTTTGCTGTCAGAAATTTTATTTTTTATTCATACAAACTATGATATTTAAACAGTAGGCTTTGCTTTAACTGTCGGCAATTCTTCTTGTCGTCGATAATTTTGCTTTGTCGTTATGAAAATTCTTTGTTGTCATTTTTTCTTCTAACAAAATGAAATATAATTTTATCTTAGTAGGCGCATAACTGTTATAAATTTGTAATTTATTATTTATAAATAAACATAAACATGCAACCATTTGAGAATGAAAACTGACATTTTTATTATTTGTGAATTGCATTTTTACATAATTTTGTATTATTGAATAATTTGTAGAAAAAATTTTATTTAGAAACTAATAATTATATTTTAAACAAAATTATAATTTAAAAAAAATTATCTCATTAAATACCACTCTTCATTGAAATTTTTTCGAAAATTTTTCAATTTTACTCATTAAATTATTTTTAAGCAACACTGCTCAATCAAACCACTACTTAAACCACTCGTCCTTCGGACTCGTGGTTTATTGTGCGCTTTGATTCGCAGTGTTGCTAAATAATTTAATTCGTAAAATCAAAAAATTTTCGAAAAAATTTAAATGACTCGTGGTATTACAACCGAATATCCAAATAATAAATTTGTGGTGTTTTGTCTTAGTAAAACTTACAACATTTACAAAAGAAAATTCTTTGCTAGGAGGGTTTAAACGCTTCTTATATCACTCCTTTACTCGTTCTATCAGAGAAAGTAAATTCAATAATACAACATTTTCAAATACAGTAGCAAAAATACCAATTATCGTTCTTTCTCCTAAATCAAAATAAATATCTTCTTTCAAACAGTCGAAATTTTTATTTTTGCTTCAAAATTGAAATAAATCGTATTTATTAAAATAATAGTATATTTTCCTACAAGATATGAAAACAATGTTTTTCGCGAGCAAACATTTGTTCACGAGACGCGTCAGCGTTGAGTGGACATGTTTACGAACGAAAAACGTTTTTATCTCGCGTAGGAAATGCAATTTTTTCTACGATAGTATAAAACGATATTTATTGAAAATTATTAAATTAGAAAATGACAACATAACATTCAAAATTCATTTTCCATTTTTTCATGATGTTATACACCAGAATGTGGCGTTTGAATGAAACTACAATCTTATTCAGAATTAAAATGCAATATTTAAAAATATTATTTTTTAATATGTTTATTTTTAATCTTTTATTTTATTAATAATAATATAAATTTCTTATAGTAACATTTTGAATTTCATTTTTTATTTTATTGAATATCGATTTCGACTTACGTCATCCTCGGTTCTTAAATTATTATTACAATTTTTGCTTAAACTGTTGTCTTATATACTATTTTAACTGCTATTTTTTATTATTATGTCATATATTTTATTAGTTTTGGTGTTGATTTTATCATTTAAAATGTTGTTATTGTTTTTATGTTTATATATTTCTTCCAATCAATCTAGATGTTGTCCTTTTCTTTTTTTATGTAATATGGTTAAATTTGCGTTGATATTGGTGTATTTGTGTTTTTCTATTTTTAAATGTTGGGCATATATGGATTTTGGATCACTTTTATTAATTTCACTGGTGTGTTCAATAAATCTTTTTGTGAAGGACCGGGGCATTTGACCTATATAAAATTTAATGCAGTCATCACAGGTAATTTTATAAACACCTGTGTCTAAGGTTTGGGTTTTTTTGGTTTTTAGGTAATTTTCTATTTTCTTTTTTGTAAGCTGCAATATATCCATATTTTTTAAAGTTTTTTGCATTATTTTGAATGTTGTTTTATTATATGTTACGCCTATTAATTTTTTGCCTGTTAAGTTTTCTTCATTCCTCAATGTTGTTAGGGTTTGCAAATTTTTCTTGTTTTTATGTTTTTTATTTAATGTGTCAATTATTTCGTTTTTATATCCGTTCTTACTGGCTATGTATTTAATGTTATTTAATTCGTCTTGATAATTTTCTGCTTTCATTGGTAGGACATAGGACATAGGCCAATATTTTATGATAGAAAAGATAAAATAAAAGTAAATTAAAAAGAAAATTGCAAATGTTTACAAAAATTTGCTGAAACAAAACAAAAATGTAGTGCCAATAATCCAGCCGGTTGCATATTCCCTGATCCTGTGACGCACTGTCTTTCTTAATGATTAAAGCCCACATATGGTTTTATGAACTATATCATCAAGGATTATTTCACAGCTAAGATTGAGGGTGCTGCCGTTGACTGAATACAGTTAATCCGCCACCACTCCTAAGATGTCTGAATTTCCTCTATAGCTTTTATATGTTTATTGTACGTAATTTATTTTATTTCAAAACACAATAAGCGAATAATCACGAGTAACGTTTTAGGTGTATCTGTGTCCAGCACGGAGGACTATTTAATATGAACGAGAGTTGTCCAGCACGGAGGACTATTTAATACGAGAGTTTATCCAGCACGTATGTAGTTTATTGAGAGTTTAACCAGCTGATTTATACATTTTGTGTACTCTTTTTTGAACCCTGCGCATGAATTTAATCTTTTTTCCAGGCTATTGAATCTTTTCTCTGCCAAATAATATGAATTACCCATACTAGCTGCATTTTTCTTAAATGGCATTTCTACTATAAAACGACCATCAGAATGTCGGCGGTGTGTCTTCAAAAAATGTTCTTCACAATCAATTTCTTCTTGGTTATAAGCATTTCCGGTTGCTGGTAACTCTTCTAATTCCCAAAATTTTCGGAGTGTTAAGAAAGTTAAGAATCGAAATATTAGATTCAACTGACTTCACTGGTTTAGAAAACTTCCAGAAATCACCCATCCAAAAATTGAGTTCTTTGCTATGATTGAAGAATTTTTTGTCGCTTTTTGACCATCAAGTAGAAGATTAAAAACATATCTGCGCCTATTAGTATGTCAATGGATCCTGGCCTGCTATAATCAGGATCTGCTAATTGACGCCCTTATAAAAGTTGATCTTCAACATTAGTCAAGCTTGAACTAGGTAATTTACATGGTAGTCCCACTAAAATCAATGCATCTATTGATATTTGGTTTTCGAACTGGTACAGCGAGTGTGCAGTTAATGTTACTACTCCTTTTGCCTTTAGTGTTCTGCTTGTTAATCCCGAAACAGTAATATTGGCGGTTCTTCTCTTTAAACCTAACCTTTGCACGTATGATTCTGTGATAAACGATGCTTGTGATCCTGAAATATAAAGCTTCAATTTTTCCGAGCGATTCCTCATGCTGCCCATGTGATATCTCACGTTAACTCGTATGTCAATAGCAGGGACTGGAGTACGCGTGGTTGTCACAGCCGTAGATCAAAAATAAAAAAATTTACAAAACAATAAAAACTGATCCCTCCATGCAGGAAATGTGAAAATTTTTTGCCTTAGTTTTATTTTAATTTAACGCAATATAATTCTCTAAAATGTAGTGACATCATTCAATTTCACCAATAACATTTGAATTATACTAATAACAGATAGTTATATGTATGGCCTACTGCGATATTAAAAATTATCAAATAATTTTTAAAATAATTAAAGCTTGGTTTACACGATGCGAGCTACTGGCGTGCCATTAGACAGTAACTCGCCTGTTCACCCGCCTCAAAAATATTGGTCAGTAGCTGTATTCGCCTGTACTGTTCACACGATGACATATACTTGCCAGTTACATGCGAGTTAATTTTTTGTTGTTTTGTTTTTAAAAATATTTGACAGATGAATAAACGAAATGAGGTTAATATTTGGCATTTTATAACATTTATTATTAAAAAACTCAAATATTTTATTAAATTATAAATTAAATAAATAGATTAATAAATAAATTAGGTAATTTATTTATTAATCCAGCATTTATTAATAAACTATTAATAATTTTATTAAAATTATATTATTTAAAAATATTTTGTAAAAACAATAATCTAAAATAATCTGAAAAAGAATTTAACTAACGTTTTTCATTTTAATTAATTTAACCTATTTAAAAAACAATATTAAATAAAGACCTGAAAAAACAAATGTCTATAACATCATAAAATGTCTATATATCTCTCTATAATTTATATGTCTCTCTATAAGCTCACAAAATCATATAAAAAATAAAACGAAACATAAAAAAAGTAATTTTTAAACTTGTTGAATGAACTACTTGAAGTAGTCGTATAAGACGAATTGTTTTAATATATTATAAAAGAAGTACATAATTTTTCAATGTGGAGGGGGAAAGCGAGTGGCAAGTAAAAACAAAATATGTTGTAGTAACTCGCCTGACAGTTACTGTCCTACTCGCAAGTAGCTCGCCTTATGTGTTCGCACGATTCCAGCAACTGTACTACAGTAACTCGCCTGCTCAACTCGCACGTTTACTCGTCTCGTGTAAACTAGGCCTAACTGATATCCCAGTAAGCCATCGTATAATTCATAAAAAATATATAAAGAAATGAAAAATGGCCCAAAATTTCTAAACGAATTCCCCTCGTTCGTTTATAAATTCTCATAATTTTTTGGAAAATTCCTCAAGCAAGTGGTATTGATAATAGCCCTCGGCCTACGGCCATATGCTTGCTTTCTAAATTTTTGGCAAAAAATTATTTCGAATTATCACCGCCCTTGGTAAATTACTACTGAAAATTTTTTGCCTTAGTTTTATTTTAATTTAAACCAATGTAATTTTCTAAAATCTAATGACATCATTCAATTTCACCACACCGAAAAAAAAAGTTGGTAGGATCAACTACAAAGCTTGTTTGATTTTGCGTCTAATATGAACGTGGTTATTTTAACCAATTAATTTAAAAAAACGTAACAATTTTCATTATTTAAATCAACAACGGCGTGATTAATTTCGTGTTCAAACATTCACAAATCATAGTTGAATTAAGTAGTTTGTTCATGTTTTTGTTTGAAAATTATTGTGTTTGTTAAAATAAAAAACGAGGAAAAACAAAATTCGTTCAATGATAATAATAATAAACAAAAGAATAGAAAAATAAAAAGTTTTTTATATATTCTAACATGGCTGGTTTTATTTTACAAATTAGGAAATAATTTACATGCGTTTAATTGAATTGAATAATTTTAATATTATCTGCACATAAAATTATGTGCGGAAGAAATTTTTTTGTGAATATAATATCAACAATCTTGTTAAATTAATAGGCCCTTTCCATAATTAATTTTAGTGGTTTAAATAAATTCTTATATTTTTTTAATATTTTTTATTTGTCTTTATCTTCATAATAATGAGAAAATTATGGAAAATTAGTATTATATTCAAATATTTAAATTTTTTGATTTTTGAATCTTGGTCTTTTAAATTGTATCATTAAAAATATGGCGAAAAAATGGACGCATCCTTTACAAACAAAATCACACTGATTCATTAATCTAGTGTGCATCGCATCGGACGTGTTTGTTTTTTCCGTTCACAATTTTCAATTTTTGTATTTGATATTAAAATAAATTTATATTTAATATTTTGTCTAATTATCCAATTTTAAACGTATATTATATGTTGGTTTTAATCATAAATGATTAATTAAAATGTTATGCATACATTGTTCATCTAACATTACAAGAAAAAAATCTGGATTAAGCTGTTGCGTATGCGAAAATAGTTTTCATTCTAAATGTTTGAGCTTAACTAAAGATCAATTTGATCTTATAACTTCTGGTGCAATTAATGGTTGGATTTGCAGCACATGCATTCCATTAAAATCAAGAAAATCAATTGCAGTTCCTGTTCCAACTGTGGTTTCTGATGAATCTCAGAATGAAGCACATGATATAAAAACTGTGCTTACTAAAGTTAAAATGGATTTAGATGCAATAACTATTTCCAACAAATTATTTCAAGAAACTGTTGATTCATTCTCCAACCTAATTGACGGCTTCAATATTAAACTGGAGAATTTGGAGAAGAGAATGAAAATTCTTGAGCATACTGTGAGTGTTAATAAGAGTATTAATACTAAAGTAATATCGCTGGATGATAATGAACGCAGCTTTGACCTTGTTGTTCATGGCATTCCTTTTAAAGCTGATGAAGATTTATCTTATATTAAACAAAAACTTCTAGCTTACTATGAAGTTTCTTCAACTTCTAATAATATTAAAAGTATTTCAAGGTCTCTTAAAAGGAATTTGACAACTATTCCTGTAATTATATTGAAATGTGACGATATTTCGACAAAACAAAAAATTTTGGATGGCTTCAAAGCTAAAAAACTTTCAATGAAAAGAAATAGTATTATAAGTGATATTGGCTATGATTTATCAATTGATAATGGTCGTAACACCTTCTACATTACTGAATATCTTAACCCTTACAAGCAACAACTACTTTTAAAAGCCAGAGAGTTATTAACTGATAAACTAGCTAAATATGTATGGGTTCAAAATGGCGATATCCTGGTAAGAAAGTTCGATAATGATAAAATCACTAAAGTTACATCTACTGAAATAATTCAAATTTTACGAGATAATTAATTAATTTCCTTTTTTTTAATATTATTTAGTTTAGTTGTTTTATTTCATTTTATTCATTTTATACATAGTTTTTATAATGTTATTATCAATTTACTACCAAAATGTTAATGGTCTTAGAAGCAAAACAAATGATTTTTTTAAAAACTTACTTGCGTCTAATTATGATATAATATGTCTTACTGAAACATACCTAAATGATAACATTTCTGATAATGAATTATTTTCTAATCAATACACTGTTTATAGAAGGGATAGAGATCTTAATCTTTTTCCTAATAAAAAAGATGGTGGGGGTTGTTTGATAGCAATTAATTCCAAATTTCAAAGCTTTCGTTTACCATTATGGGAAGTTTATTTGGAGGAGATATGGGTTTGTCTTAAGTTTAAAAACAAAAAATTATATTTGAACGTACCTTATATTTATCCTAATGCAACTATCTTGGATTATGATGGTTATTTTGAAAATATCAACAATATTATAAATACACACAAAATTGATTCTAACTTTCTTATTGTTGGTGACTTCAATATACCTAATATTAAGTGGTCATTTGTTGCTGATATCTTGGAACCAAGCCTTTTAAGTGTCACTAGACCAGCTCAAGCACTTATCGAAACATTGAGTTTCACTGATATTACCCAATTCAATCATTTAACTAACAAATCTAACCGGATTTTAGACCTGGTTTTATCCAATTTGCATGTAAGCAATGTTACGGTAAGCAATCCTACGGATGTGTTATCAAAAATTGATCAACATCATCCACCGATTGAAATTTCAATAAATCTTAAAAAATTTGATCTCCTAAAAGCCGATGAATCTGTACGCTTTAATTTTTACAAAGGAAATTATGATGAAATTAACGTAGCTCTATCTGAAATTAATTGGTGTCATATGTTTGGAAATAAAGATGTTGATCAGTCAGTTGATGCTTTTTATGATGTTCTTTATCAGTTAATCAATCAATTTGTCCCTAAATTCAAAATTAAATCTAGTAAATATCCCATCTGGTATTCAAAAAGTTTGTTAAAAATGATTGAATTTAAAAATCTAATTCATAGAAAGTTTAAAAAAACTGGTGATCTTGATTATTACAATATGTTTTCTTCTTTGCGGAGCTCTGTTAAAAGGGAAATTAATGTATGTTATACAAATTATTTAAGTGATATTGAAAGTTCCATTTCGTCAGATCCTAAAAAGTTTTGGTCTTTTACAAAAAAATTAAAAAAAACTAATGCTATCCCAGCATCAATGCGTTTTAAAAACAATATAGAAAGTTCAACCAAAGGAATTTGTGATCTTTTTGCGACTTATTTTCAATCTGTGTACACCAGTACCCATCTTAATTCCACACCAACATTTGCAATAAGTGATATCTCTTTGGAAGATTCTTTATTTTCTGTAACGGAAGAAGAAGTACTAGCGGTATTAAATAAACTTGATCTAAATAAAGGTTTTGGAGCAGATCTAATTCCTCCTATTTTCTTAAAAAACACTTCTGCATTGATCTGTCAGCCATTAACCATTCTATTTAATAAGTCTTTTGAAAATAATGTTTTTCCTATTAGATGGAAAATAGCTAAAATCATTCCAATTTTGAAAACTGGTGACAGTACTGATGTAGAAAATTATAGACCAATTGCAACATTGAATTGTTTCAGCAAAATTTTCGAAAGAATTGTTCACAACAAACTGTTTGACTTTACTAATATTAATATTATTAAAAACCAACACGGGTTTTTTAAGAGTAGGTCAACTCTTACTAATATGCTTAACTATACGGAATATATTTATGAATCGCTTGACTCTGGCGCTGGTGTTGATGTCATATATATGGATTTTTCAAAGGCCTTTGATAAAGTTAACCATAATATTCTCCTTCAAAAATTACGTAATTTCGGTCTGAATCTAAAATTTATCAGGTGGGTTGAATCTTATCTAAAACAAAGATCTCAATTTGTATGCATTAATGACTATGAATCATTTTCTTTCTGTCCTCATTCGGGTGTACCACAAGGTTCAATCTTGGGGCCTTTATTGTTTATTTTGTTTATTAATGATATTTGCTTACGCTTGGATTGCAAAGCACTCCTTTTTGCTGATGATTTGAAAATATTTAAATCAATCAAATCCATAGCTGACTGTATAGCGCTTCAAAATAATCTTAATAAAATATATGAGTGGTGCAAAAGTAACGATCTATATCTCAACATTAATAAATGTTTTACCTTTAAGCTTAAGCCTAGATCTTTTCAATTACAATTTATTTATAATATTAACAATTTAACTCTATGCGAAAAAGATAGTATTCGTGATTTAGGCATTATTATGGATAACAAATTAAAATTTAATATACATATTCAAGACATTGTTAACAAAGCTTTCAAAATGCTTGGTTTTGTTATGCGAGTGTGTTCAAATTTTCGTTCGTCTAAAACACTTATTACAATTTTTAATTCAATAGTTCGTTCTTCATTAGAATATATCTCGCCGGTCTGGAATCCAAAATATCAAACTCATATTGATCATATTGAGAGGGTTCAAAGGAAGTTTACTAGATTTCTGAACTTTAAATTAAGCTTCCCATATCAACCATACAAAGATAGATTAAAACGATATAATATATTATCATTGGAACAAAGACGTACTATTGCTGATCAAACAACCCTTTATAAAATTCTTAACCATAGTATTGAATCAGATTTGGCTAGTCTAATTCGTTTGAATACCACACCTTGTTATAATACTAGGCATTCGTACACTCTGTATTATAATACTTTTCTAACTAATCTAAGAGTTCATTCACCGTTGATTAGATTACAGTACAGCCACAACGTTAAATTCAATCAAATCAATTTGTTTTGCTCCAACTTAGTCCAGTTTAAAAGAAGCCTTTTACAAATTGTTAAATTAAATTAAATTAATATTATTTTCTTATATATTTTAAATTCTAATATTATTTATTTTATCTTGTGTTAAACATTCTTGGTTTATTACATTAAAATTATCTTTTTATAAACTAAATTTAAACTTTTTATTGTAATTTTTTATATTATTTTTAAATATTGTCTTTAATTTGTATTACTTTTAAATTTAAACTTTTTATTGTAATTTTTTATACTATTTTTTAAATATTGTCTTTAATTTGTATTACTTTTATAACTAGCATGTTATTGGAAATATTTCCGTTTGCTAGTACTTAAATTGAAATAAATAAATAAATAGATACATTTCCTATTTAGAACGTAAATATACGAACGCTATCTTTATGCATAAAAATGTTTGTCGGGTTTGATGCGAAATACATATTTCTAATATAAAAAATTTCAAATATTATATATACGAAAAAAACGAACCCATACAAACTCCGATAGCAGCAAAAACAAAACAAAGATGTCCCAAACCAATAGATTTAATACGGAGTATTGCTTGATTCTATCACAAACGTATTCAATATTACTATTTTAGTCTAATTTTTAATTTACCACGTTTGTTGTCAATTGAAAATTAAATCAACCACGGCATCGTTTTTCGAAAATGAAATCATAGTTGACTCAACTACAAACATGGTTAAATCAAATATGTTTGTGATATTATAAAAAAATATATCAACAACGGTTAAATTGTTAATTTGAATCCGGAGCGTTGGTTGATTCTATCGCAAACGTATTTAATTCTCCAATTTTCACTTGATGCTGGATTAACAATGCAACATGTTTGAATCAACCAAGATTTTTTCTTTCGGTGCAATAACATTTACATTATACTAATAACAAATAGTTATACGTCTGGCCTACTGGGATATTAAAAATTATCAATCTAATGTTGAAATAATTCACTGTTATCAAAATAGGCCAACGTATAATTCATAAAAAATATATAAATAAATGTAAATTGGCAAAAATTTTTCTAAACGAATTCCGCTCGTTCGTTGATAAATTCTCATAATTTTTTGAAAAATTCCTCAAGCAAGTGGTATTGTACGGCAATATACAGTGGCAATATACAGTGGCAATATAATTGCATATGCAACTGAAAATTTTTTGCCTTAGTTTTATTTTAATTTAAACCAATGAAATTCTCTAAAATGTAATGACATCATTCAATTTCACCAATAAAATTTGAATTATACTAATAAAAAATATTTATACTTCTGGCCTACTGCGATATTAAAAATTATCAGTTGTAATTTCCCAAGGGCGGTGATAATTCGAAATAATTTTTTGCTAAAAATTTCGAAAGCAAGTATATTGATAAAAGCACGAGGCCGTAGGCCAAGGGCTTTTATCAATACCACTTGCTTGAGAAATTTTCCAAAAACTATGATTATTTATCAACGAACGAGGGAAATTCGCTTAGAAAATTTTTTGCCATTTTTCATTTCTTTATATATTTTTTATAAATTATACATTGGCCTATTGTGATGTCAGTTAATTATTTCAAAATTAGACTGTTAATTATTAATATCTCAGTAGGCCATACGTATAAATATTTGTTATTAGTATAATCCAAATGTTATTGGTGAAATTGAATGATGTCATTACATTTTAGAGAATTTGATTGGTTTAAATTAAAATAAAAGTAAAGCAAAAAATTTTAAATCTAATTTTGAAATAATTAACTGATATCACAGGAGTCCAACATATAATTCATAAAAAATATATAAATAAATGAAAAATGGTAAAAAATTTTCTAAACGAATTCCCCTCGTTCGTTGATAAATTCTCATAATTTAAAAAAAACTTCTCAAGTAAGTGGTATTGATAATAGCCCTTGGCCTACGGCCTCGTGCTTATATCAATATACTTGTTTTCGAAATTTTTTGCAAAAAATTATTTCGAATTACCACCGCCCTTGGGAAATTACAACTGAGTATTACATAAAAATTGGTTATCTGTTTATTCTTACTCAGGGTCACCAACTGCTGTGTTTTAATTTATATTTAAATGTATTATAAATGTATATAAAAATGTAATTAAAATTTAAATGTATATAAATCTCCAAATATAATTAATTTCACAAAATATTGTTCTTACTCCTAAATCGAAATAAATATTTTCTTTCAAATACTCGAAAATTTAATTTTTGCTTCAAAATTGAAATAAATCGTATTTATTAAAATAAAAATTATTTTTGTGAATTTTTTGGTCGACTATGCAAGTATTTTTATAAAAATAAGTAAATAGGATGGCGGAAAAATACTCATTTTCTTTTTCTACATATGGAATGAAAAAAAAAGCAAAATACGAGTTAAATAAAAGAAATAAAAAAATCACTCTTAGAGTTCAATTTATTTCTTACTTACTTCAGTTCAATTGTTCACAAAAACCCCAAAATTATTAAATATTATATATAAAATATAATTAATAAATTACCAAAAGTAAATTTACCTATGTTGCGGTCTCGTTTGAATTTAATTTAGATGTTATTCGAGCAACTTAGTAACTACACTGAAAAAAACATGTCCTATTTCCAATCGAAATGCAATTGTCTCAGCCTCACCGTGCGGTCACATATGGCGAATCAAACTACGTAATTGCTTCAACAACTCTACAATTATAAATCGATGAAGTTGAGACAATCACACGAAATATTTAT